>OZ022577.1:26391410-26991410 GCA_963669155.1 Arbacia lixula | reverse complement strand
CGCGTTATTCTGTCTTGTAGAAAAGATTTCCATTTAATGTTTCTGTCTGTATTTAATCTATTGTTTGTTTCCCCTGCAGACTGTAATTATCTTTACCCATATTTGATTTGGAGTGCAACAAGGGAGATATAGAAAAATGAATTGAGGACACGAGAGAGAAGGAAGAAATCGGAAGAGAGAATGACAGAGGGATAAGCAGAGAGGGTTGTAGATAGAAAAGAGGTAGAGAGGGAGCAGAGATGGATGGAGAGATAGGATGGGAGGGAAGAGGAAGAGAGAGTGAGGTAGAGATACAAGGAGAGAAGAAAGGCAGAGATAATTCGTGTGTTTATGTGAGATTTTAAACGAAATGATTTAGCTGTACTATGAATAACGGCTGAATGCGTATTATCATTATTATTAACTTCACAACGATGTGTTCACATTCTGGTCTGATCTTATCTTGGTAGGTGTGGATGGATGCTGCGACGCAGATCTTCTTCTCCTACTCCTTAGGACAAGGTGTGCTCATCGCGCTGGGAAGCTACAACAAGCACAAACACAACTTCATCAGGTCAGTTTCCGCGTGCTATCAAACTTATTTATATCGCAAATAGAGGGATGCCGTTCCATATTGCACCGCGTATTTGCAGTTGTGTCCTCATCCAGTCTCTTGCACTAGTTCACAGACCGGAAACGGACATGACTACAAACAAAATCCGAATGTGATTGCGTGATGTATTGTGGGAGGACGTTCCCGTTTAAGTGGTACGGAGAATTGTGTTATCATGTCTTGAATTTAATTGTACTTATCGCCGTTTAAAATCATCACACGAACATTGATTTATTTACAAAGTAATTATATAGCATATAACAAACATATTTTACAAACAGCTGGATAGCCCTCATTCACACATTTAAAGCAGTGTTTGCACGTCAAGTACTTGTACAAAACAATTCCCAAATCAATATGCACTTCAGAGTTCATTTTAACATTGAGTCGAATAAGACAATGATTTTATTTACATCACGCAATATTTACCAACTTGATACATAAAGATATCAGTTTATACTTGACTCAATAATAAATTAAAAAGAAATTTTTGTATTATTCATCTTTATCAGATCAACAACATTATGAATGACAAGAATAGCTAAAACGATTTTACGATAGACACAATAGATAGATACAAATAGTGTACTCTCACATGTAAAAAAAAATAAATTGACGTGGGTAAAATACCTATTGTTCAGCATCGACATGATCGAAGCAAACATAATCGTAAAGTTCGTTGTACGATTGATCAAGGAGACGGATTGTCTAGCAGTAATGATCTTCGTTGATCCGGGGTCCTCGAGAGGTATTATTCTGCGCTTGCCTTTGTAGATCTATATATTGTAGAGATCGCGAGAGAAAAAGTACCGTTGTACTCAACAAATCAACATGCGTGTAAACGACCTTTAATGATCGCGGTAATGAATTCGGAAGTCATTATACCCGTGATATAAAGAAAACGCTGCAGGCGTACTATACTAACTTTGAGCCCTCGAAATCAGTGAGAGTGACAGCAAAAACAAACCAAAGATTTTACTAGAATTGGGTTGTCTTTAAGAAAAACATGAATAATCAATTAAATTCACTTATCCACGCACCAGCGAACGCTGCGACGCCGATTTGAAAGTGACCGAGGAATCGTGTTTTTGGACGAATAAACTGCGGAAATTAGACCTTGGGTGAGGATAAAGGTCAATATTGGGTAAGGGATAGGCTTAAGTTAAAGCTTACGTTAAACTATTGTATCAGATTAAATTCGTTGAATACGAAAGGATATTTGCGCGAAATGTTATACATTACCGCATGCTAAGAATCCACCCTCTTCACGCCTTGATACCACTGAATGAATACTAAATGAGCAATTTGGCATTCTTTCTTCTCAGACTATGCATGACAACACATGAGCAAATAATATGCTAACGCTGTTTCCGTATTGCAGCAATTCTTCCTGCTTTTCATCTACTCACATCATGTAATCTCCTCCACATACCAACATTATTGATTCATCGATTTGATACTCTTTGTTAGGTATTGTCATTTGACTCTCCTAACAAACAACACATTGTTACGTGCGTATTATTATTACAAAAACGAGCAGGTCATGTGACTGAAAGAATGGAACGGGGTACTTTGTACACTCCTCTCAAAGTTGGCGCTTCCACCTTCGTGTGGTAGGGACCTTTGACTCCAAAGAATTCACCTCGAGGTTAGCAACCATGACGACCGGGGTAAACAATTTGCTAGCCCTCTAGTTACGTGATGCCATGGGTCTGTTCAGAGTTTTCAGGGATAAAGAAAACACTGAACGTGTGGGGCCGCTACATGCGGGCTGTGCATTGTAGTGTTCGTGAACAGCTAGTTTTGTGGCGGGAAAATAGCGGAAAGGTTAGTGATCTTTTATGGCGGCAGGTGAATGTTAAAGAGAGAGAGAGAGAGAGCGAGAGAGAGAGAGAGAGAGAGAGAGAGAGAAGGGGTGGCGGAGCGTCTTGTTATCAAACATGACATTGTATTGAAAAAAAGGAACTGGTTTTGTAAGTGTATCAATATGACCTAACCATTCTTTTATGCTCTATACATGTAAGAAGAAGAACAGAGCTGACAAGATGAGGAAGATGGAATGCTCGCCCTTAGCGAACACTGTAGTGTGATGGATGCCTTTCCGTCCTGCCCAATTTGTCACCGCCATTTTCCCGCGCGAATTGATTGGCTCGGGGACAACTTAAAAAGTTCCCAACCACGTGACTCGCTGCAGCCAAAACTTTGTGAGAATGGCTACAAAGTAATATATAGATGCATCGTTTCCACTAAACTTGGTGAGCGGAACGAACGTATTTTCGCAGACGGTCTATTCGGTGAGACTTATTGAGTCACCGCATGTTTAATCAATTTTTCGGTGCGCTTTTTATTATCGGGATCCCTGTAGATGCAAATCGCGGATGTGTACCCCGCGACAAATTGTCAACCCGTGTTTCTCGCATGAGGGATGATAGCGTCTTTAAGTTTGCGCTGAGCTCTTCCCCCTGTTTCTAATTCCCTAACCCGATGTCTATGTCTCTCACCTTGAAGTGCATTAACTTGAGATGAGTTATTGATCGGTCCAAGAGCGTTTTCCCATTGACATTCGGTAGAGCAAATTGGAGGAGGGTATGGAATCTACCACTAAGCGACACCACCACCAACACCGAGGCACGCACGCACGCGATGAATGCGTGAACCCGGGCCGGTGTATGCACGAACTTGCGCGTGGAGAGAAAGGCTGCTGGGGGTCTGTTTGTATGCAGGGGAGGCTGTCAGCTAGACCCCATCCCGGCCTGTCACTTGATCGTGACCTTTCTGAAGAGTGCTTTCATCCCATCTCTCCTCATCTTCCACTCTCTGCTCTCCCTCTCTCTCTCTCTCTCTCTCTCGAGCTCACGGCCTGGCGTGGCTCATCACCTCCTGGATAACTCCACTGGTTCTTTGCTTTCATCTCTGTCTCTCTGTCTGTCTCTAGCTGCCTGTATCTCTCTGTCTGCCTGCCTCTTTTTCTGTGTGCGTTTGTGTAATATTATATATATTGTTTCTCTCTTTGTTTTTGTGTGTCTCGCTGTCTGTATGTATGTCTCTCTCTCTTTCTTTTTTTTTTTGTCTCTTTCTCTCCTTCTCCCTGTATATTCCTGCTCCTTCTTCTCACATATGTCTCACTCACATAACCAACCCCTTTCTTCGTAATTCTCTCTCCCTCCCTCTACCTATATCTCCCCCCGTGTAATAATACACCCCTTCTCCTTTACCAGCAATCTCATCTCTCTTCTATCCCTCGTTATGGAGCTGCCTTCTGCTAGGTGCTCTTTCCATCGAAACATAGGGGAGGTTCCTGAACAGTGTTGCCCAAAAGTGCCGGATCGGTCACCCATTTCCTCCTCCGCTCAATGCGCATTGACGTGAAGTTTATTTCCACACGATTACAATCATGTTCAGTATTGATATGCTGCTTTTCTTCTATCGGATAAAGGTTTTGGCAGTGTATTCACACTTGATTTTTCCTAGCATGTTATCGCGACAGCATTCAGAAAACGACCAGTGGCGCCAGTCTTGAGTTTCCCCCACATTAGACCCTCACCCCGTCCTCCTTCTCAAAAAGAGATATGGATGGGGTATTCTGATTTGCATAGACGACGGCCAAAGCATCAAAATCAATCACCCAAGCGACTTTCTGAAGCCCCCAATAAAAGGAAGCGCACAGAGGGAGATTTTGAGCACAATCCTATCAATTCATATAATTGCTACACCGCTCTGAGAAAATTTATTTATGCGCTCCGAAAAAATGTTGTCATATTCCGTGAAAGTGGAAGCGCGCGCGCTGGCCAATTTTCTGCGAGAATAATGAGGGGATACGGGCGAAGGCTAAGAGGGTGAAGCGGAGCGGTGCAATGTAGATAGCATATGTTGGCCATATTGGTGGCGTAGAGGGTAGAAATTATGCGCCAAGGAAAACATGAGTCTTGCGTTCGATAGGAAAATGAGGCTTTGTTCGGCTCGTGAGTAATTGTTTACCTCTTCCTGCACACTCAAACAATTCCGCCTCATTAGGTAGTGATGTAAAGGCGCGTTTCCAAGAGGATATGTCGTGTTTGCTGAAATTTGGAGCTTTTAGAAATATCAATAAGACGAATCCTGGTTCATTGCGAAGGAATATAGCTTCTTTGATCATAAGGAACATACGCCAGTTGTAGTTAATCACAGACACGCACATGCACACGCACATACAGACAGACATACACGCACGCACACATTATGCACTCGTACACATACTCCTATAATATATATATGGATACACACACACACTGGATGTGAGGATCTGATCCGTATGATGCACTCCGACTCCTATTTATATAGGTTAATTATTTAGGTCACGGGTGACATTGTATTCTACTTGAATGTCTCTAGAAGAAAAGTCAATCCAGTGAGGGCAACTGGCCTACTTAAACTGATTGTCACACATAACAAAAATCCTTTTCACCGCTACATGCATAAACTATCGGCATTATTGGAGAAAATGCTTTATCGCCATTTCTTCCATCACACACCCGCACATGAACACACGTATATACAGGTACGTACATGCACTTGTAAGGACAAACAAACACACACACACACACACACACACACAAGCACACACATAAACACACCCACGTATGATATGCCAGTATCAAACATTATGCTGCCGGGATTTGTCTATAGACGTTATTTTCTTCAACTGCATTAAATACGTATGTTAACAAGTAGACTTGTCTCTCTGACATGATAAACCATGATAGCAGTTTGGCCAAGGACGGTAATTTTAGAATGACCATGAAACGACAGATGGTGAATGTATTGTCATCGTAGGTCTTTGATTACAAGGAAAATTCACTCAAAACTGAAGAGAAGGAGGATAATTGTACTAGAACTGTCTGTCTCTACGAGATGTCGACTTTATCTCAAGTAGTTGAAAATTTGTTGTGAGGTTATTTTTATGGTTGTTTCCGCCTCGTTTGGAATAAACGATCGCATAAAAAAGCTGTAATAAAAGTAGTAACAGTGCAATTTGTGAAAATGATAATGTGTCACATAGTGTATAAGTTTTTGCAACAGTAGTATTTTAACGAGAGAGCTATTCTTAGAACTGAATACCAAAGTTACTAAATTTTGGTTTGAAATGTCAATATTTTTTTTTATTTCCACGTTAGCCGTAAGAAAGTATTATTGGCATGATGAAGGTTGTAAGTATCTATTTAATCATTCCAAGCAATAGGATGCAGCTATACTTTATTTAATGTAAGTAATTGTAATTCGAAATCGTCAACGCTACTATGCAAGGCGTCTCTAAATGCTGATTGTTATCATTATTATTACAAAACTTTACTCAAGAGGAAAATGCTCTCTTTCATGTTTTGCATGTAACCCGCGGTGACTAAAAAGTCATTTCCGTCGCCCGCTCCTAAACTTATAGAATTAATTAATGTGCGCGCGCCCTGCGCCCTGTCCCGGTGCGTGATAACCTGCGGCTGGAATGGATTCTCGAGGCACAACCAAGCAAGAGAGTAGGGTATGCTAATCGCCCGCCAATAACGACGATTAGAAATCGACCATGGGGTACTTAATCTCCGACTCAAAACATAAGACAACTGTCAAGTTCTAGACTAAACATTATCTCGATGACGTGATCCTGCCTTTGGGTTTCATAATAATCTCAAATATAAAAGACAATTGAAGATGCCGATGATAGAGAGGAGATCCTCTGTTCTCCAAGTCGTGATACCAACTTCAAACTAATTTGCGGTGCACCTCCCCCCCCCCCCCCCTACCTTCTCTGAAAGTGGTTTCTGAAGTCAAGCGAGACCACGTAAGCATCGTGATCACGTGCGGATGGCCGATGGCCGTTTAGCGCTAAGCTCTTTACCCTTTTTTAATCTTCGGTAGACGGATCGCTTGATTTGAGCCCTGGGCCTTATCCTCCACCTCAACCCAATCGATAGAGATTAAAAGAAAACACCGTCTTCATTTTTTATTCGCGGTGATTTTTTTCCTGTGAAATACGTAGACGGCCTCACGACCACTCCCTCTTCCTAATGTGACTCTCTCTCTCTCTCTCTCTCTCTCTCTCTCTCTCTCTCTCTATCTCTCTCTCTCTCTCTCTGTCTGTCTCCTCGTTTCTTTCTTTCTGTCTCTCTCGTCTCTCCCACTCTCCCTCCCTCTCTGTCTCTCTGCCTCTTTATCTCTATATATCTCTGCCCTCTGCCTCTCCTACTGTCTCCTCTCTTCTCACCCATCTCTTCCCTTCTCTCTAATTATTCCTTTCTCTGTCTTTGTCTCCTTCCCACGTACCCTCTCTTTCACTCCCTCTCCCTTCCTACCACATCCCCCCCCCCCATCTCCCTCTGTCTCTCTCTCTTTCAATCCGTACTCCTCATTTTCTTTCGTTCTCTATGGAATACTAAAAGGTGACAGTGTTTATCCTAGGTTTGCGTGCGAGTCAACGTCTGACTGAGCAGGCTATCAAAATAACACTCCTCACCAATCGATGGCGGCATGATCTTAATGAGTTTGACAAACTCCCATTGATTCCAAAGTTATGAACAACTTGAAATCTTGTTCTTTCAACGATAGGGTCAGGTTAGACTTTTTGGGGAGTAAGAGTAATATGACAGTGGTGATTGACCTGGATTTTGTTTCAGAAAAAGGAAATTCGGTTTAGAGTACAGTCTCGTCTCGTCTCCGATATGTCATGTTGTGATTACAAGCAGCACAGCTTTGGCGCCTTCGTTGAACATGTTGAAAGTGTTCTTTTCGGGTGTTTTGGTAGACAAAATAACAGTGAGCTGAAGGAGAAGGGGTCGAACGAATGTTAGGTAAAATGACGACAAATGGGAGGAGAAGCAACAACACGGAAGGAGGAGAAAACGTAGGAGAAGAGAAAATACAAAGAACAAGAGGAAGGCAAAGAAAGAAAGAAAGAAGAAGAAGAAGAAGAAGAAGAAGAAGAAGAAGAAATTTAAGAAGAAGAAAGGAAAACAGTTGATACTGATGATTATTAAGATGGTGATGGTGTTGTTAATGAAGAAAGTCGAAAAGAAAATCGGAAGAAAATATCATCGTTTGCAGAGATACAAATATCTCCATACCTTCTCCGTACTCTCATCTATGCCATAATTACTCATGAAGAATATGACATCAATAATAGTGAGCAGGATTATTATGATTTCAACACTTTTTGGTTCTCTTCCACTGATAACAAACGATTGAGACTTGCAAATATTCAAGAAAGGAAACGTTAGATTATTTTGACTGGAAAACACCAGGGAATTTGAGTCAGACACAAATACAAGAAGAAAGGTCACGAGTAATTTGAGATAGCAATATCGATTCTCGATTGTAGACATTGGAAGAATGGACTTCCTGTTGAGTTGCATGGGCTGGGCAGTTGGCACTCTTTTATCAATTCAGATAAAGGCTCATTTACATAGACTCCGCATTGTGTGGAAAAGTGCTCCAGAATTGAAGTTTCAATGATGTAAAAATTGTGCGTCTATGGAAGAAAAGAAACATGACAGACAATTACAAACGTCGTCAGTATGTATAAAAATCAAATGTAAACATTAAATATGGTAATTCTGCATACATTGTACATAGTTATATACGAAATTGGGTAGGTAACTCAGTGTGTAGCAAGAAGGATTTAACTATAGGCATACTAACTTGTTTGAATAGACAGTACAGTGAGTGCTTGTGTTCACATTACATCATTTTCTGGAAAACCACTTATCACGAGCGCTAAACATGTTTACAAACCAACAGGAAATAATAACGAGGACATGTCTTTAGTAATGAGCATCGGATCTAGTTTAACGAGGTCAGTGGTGCATTGCTGTCATGTTAAGCATTCTCGCTGTAGACATACATGTATGTACGTAGAAGTAGAAGGGTAGGCAAATTAAGGATATGGGTAAGTGACCGCCTCCCCCCCCCCCCCCCCACACACACACACAACACACACTTTACCTTCATACCCCTCTCTCGTGCCCGTCACCCCCTCCATCTCACCACCACCACCCCTGGCATCCCTTCGTGGCGCGCCGCGTCCTGACTGTTGTATAACCCTCTCCGTACCAGCCGAAGCGCTGCTCCATATGATCTGTGTGTATTACTGAGCAAAAGTGCCCCACTGGCCGGCGGAAATGAGGTGGGAGAAATGTGTAGGATGCTTTATTGAAGACGGGACCTCTCGTTTGTCAAGTTTAGAACGCTGACTGTGATCTATGGAGTATGTCTAAAGTTTGGAATTGATTTTCACTCTCTTTCCTCGCCACTCTCAATCGCTCATATTTTGCTGTTCTCTCTGTTGTTTTTGCCTCTATACTGTCTTCACCTGTTTTTATCATATTATCTCTTTCGTTTGCTCTTCTTTATCTGTTTGTCGATTTCTATCCCCTTTCCTTTGTTCCCCTCTTTCTGTCTCTTTTATTCTTTTTCTCTTTCTGTCGTGCTTTCCAGATATTTTTTTCTTAGCCCCCACCCCTTCTGTCTCCCTCTTTCTCTCTGTCTCTTTTTGCCTTCTCTCTCCCTCTCTCTCCCTATACCCCCTCATCCCCTCTCACAAGACGTTCCACGTCCGATCCACATTCGTCAGGACGAGCCATCTGTCGGCTCAAAAAGCGCCGGCTGGCTGGTTACGAGATCTCTGCGGCCTCACTGAAGCTGCCGTCATAATAATTATTGTCTTATTAATTTCATTGCGATAAACGCGCGCCTTAAAGGTGTACCTTCAGCTTCCCAGAGGAATGACATGATGATGAGAATTTTGCACGCATCATTAAGATGAGGTCTGATGCTTGCCGTGAGTTCTAGAAGATGACAGTCCTTGGTGACCTACATTTTGGTTATTAATGGACCAACAACAATCTAGAAAATTTTACCTTCCGGTTAGGTTTGCTGACGTCATAAGACGGCACTTAGCTTATGTCAGTTCAGAAGAAGATGTATAGTTGTGCTCTTGCGTTTTGATGTTGTAGAGAGGAATACACACAATCAAGTCTTATATGATTTTTGTTTCTAGGTCATGTGATATGAAACAATTAATGTGACATTGTGTATGTCATGATAATTGTCTTTCATTCTTTTTTTGGCGGATGGTCGTTTTAGGCTTAGAGGGAAGTTGTCAATGGTCTTTATAATTATGTACCCTGCTGCGACGAAATTATGATGCTACGTTCTCTCTTTCTCTTTCTCTCTCTCTCTCTCTCTCTCTCTCTCTCTCTCTCTCTCGCTCTCTCCCTCTCTCTCTCTCTCTCTCTCATTAGGCTACCCTTTCTATCTCAATTGCCCCCTTTCCCCTTAACCGATTCCCCCTCTACTCTCGCTCCCAATTCAACCGTGCCCTGTCCCCACTTAACTCTCTTTTATTATACGAGTTTCCTGTCACCCCCTCTTACCACTGAAGTCTATGCTCGGAACGTGGCGCACTTTAACTCCCTCCTCCCTTTTATGGTCAACTACGCCCCTCGGACCATACACACCCCTTCTCCCCACCCCATCTCATCACGTTTCCTGCTTCCCCCCCCCCCCCCCCCC
This sequence comes from Arbacia lixula, assembly GCA_963669155.1. Taxonomy (NCBI): domain Eukaryota; kingdom Metazoa; phylum Echinodermata; class Echinoidea; order Arbacioida; family Arbaciidae; genus Arbacia; species Arbacia lixula. Next base: position 26,981,284 of record OZ022577.1, on the reverse strand, counting down.
TCCCCTCCTCCAGTACTATCACCAATGGGATTATATACCCTAGACGTGGCGCATTCACGTGCCAATCGACATCATGAATGAACAGGGCAATATAACGCACGGCGTGCGAACGCACTCAGAATGACGATTACAGGCATTGCTGTTTTCTCCCTGTCTCCTCCAACGATTTATTGATCTATTTCCTCCCTGAGATCTTACACACCCATACCAGATTATACATGCAAGCATGACAATCATTGCTGACTAGCCTGCTCACTTCGTTCTATACGTCACTCTATGACTCTAATTGAATGTGGAATCCATTGATTCTCAATCATTTCAAACCCAAAATAGTTGTTATCACCTGTCACTGTGAAAAGAGGCAATTTTTTCACATCCAGTTATATTACATCAGATAAGATAGATAAAGGATTCTGCCTTTCATTGCGCTGTATAATTACTCTTCCTTCAAAACATTCCGTTACAATGGGTAGACAGGTTTAACTGCACTGTGCTAAGGTGACACTTGGTCGTACAGCCGGCACACATGACTGTTTCCTCGGCGTCCCTGTAACCACGCGTTATGATCTTGCAATCTCCTTCCTAAAATTATTGCCAATTAAACATTAATATCAACTTAAATAGTGATTAAATCAACTTCACACGTGCGGGGCCCCTACAAAGAAAATAGCCCATAGTTCTCGTAAACAACTATCTCAGCGGCGCCCCCTAGATGTTTTTGAGCCCCCACTTGCAATTTCTTCCTTCAATATAAATTAACCCTTTTGACAAGAGCTCAAGGACTGTATTTTGATAGGTCCTTACTACAGATATTCTCCTGAAGGAGCTGTATCTAATGGAATGGTAGGCCTATATGCATTTCACGGGAATATTGAACTTAGAGAGCGTGCATGAGGGCTCTTCACCGTAAAACGACTTCTTGCATGCACGAGGAGAGGTATAGAATTATCGATAACAAGCGGTGCTTAATAACACGGGTAGCTGCTATCCCGCGGGTACTCGCTTTACCAGAGAAGTACGTTCAGTTCTCTATAGGGAAAGTAGGCCCATAATGCACCGCGTAGCGATATTCAGATTTAGATTGCAGTCATCATGGCATGCTTCCGGTCTCATACACTAGTACCGGAAGTGGACATGACTGCAAACAAACTCAGCATGTGGCTGCGCGCTGCATCATGTGAAGACTTTCTCTTCTTTACGGTGGGGATGATATATTTCATATTACTAGTCCTTCACCTGTGAGCAGTGAAAAAAAAAATTATATGAGATATGCACTCATTCTATACTAAAGAACTTGAAAGACATGGGGTCGAAGTCTACTAATGTACCGTAGACAACATTTCTACGAATTGAACACCGTTCCATACGTGTTTTTAAATATACAAAAAAAAACAATATTAAGGTCTCACATGTTAGGTCTCTACGATGAATCACTATCTATTTAAATACAACAAACTACAGTAAAGGCCAGGTGTGGTGAGGAAATTCCTCGATGTTAAAGGAATTCAGGCCAAGAGGGGTTAACGATTTTCTTTCGCATCATCTACTTGTAGTAATTTTAACCCGTTTAGTTCCTAGTCGTGAAGCGACCTTTGATGTATAACGCAGTGAATGAACCTATGATAATGAGAGGGCTAAAGCCAAGGGCCGAGGTGGGAAACGTGGGCGATATCTTTAGCAACTTTCACCAAGATCTCCCTCTTGACATGGATCTTTTCATCCGACAAATTTCCCTACAACTCACCTCACACTCCGTCTGCTCAGGGCAAGACTTAAAGGAGTCATTCGAGATGTCAGCGATACACTAACCCTACGTTCTTGACTCTCTCGCGTGGTCTAGTCCCAATAGGGCATCCATGCCGAGTCCGCGCCGCTGAAAAGCGCCATTTATCACACTATTAGAATACGGAATCTGAGCGTGGTAGTACATGTAGTACTAATACTAATAGTTTTAAAGGGGTAGTAAGAAAAAAAAAAACTGGCAGGCGGACTTTTTTCCCCATTGCGGCGCCCGTGCGTATGTACCGTTCTATACACGAGGTTAGCACACGCCACCCAGCTCGCCCCAGCGCGCGTGCCCGTGAAAGCCTTGAAGTCAAGAGCGGGTTGGTCGAGTCTCACGTGTCGCTATTTGAACCCGAAATGGCCACTTAACAGTGTCGCCAACGTATTAATTGACTACCCTCCATTTCCCTCTACCGTTGGTAACTATAAAACCACATAATTGACCGCTTATTCCTTTAGATAGCTTGAACTTAGGTGAACTCACAGCGCATCAATGACATGTGGAAAAGCTGTTGGAAACAAAAGCGCATTTTCATCCTTAGCTTCAAGTATGATGTTGGCATCACTATGGGGGAGAAGGGGGGGGGGGGTTACTTTTAAATACATGCAATGCCATTCAATTTGATAAAGTTTCAATTCTAATGCTGATTAAAAGGCAGCCACAGCTGAAATACATAATCCTTTACAGATGAAAATTGTAAATAATTTAACATGACTAGTTAAATGCCTAGTTCGCTTCTTTGGTTCGAGTTGCATTCTCCATCCATGATGGCTCTCCATAATCTGCATAATAACATGTGAAAATATCAAATGAGGTTCGTGGAAATACACAATAAACACAATCATAACATACACACGGATTGACATCACCATACGTATGACAAACAATGAAAAAATCAATGAAAATTATATTAATTTACAGTACGAATACAGATAGGACGAGCATTACTTTACAATACACTGGTCTTGCAATTAAATGTTGTTTCTCTACATTGAAAGTTCTCTGTATTTTATGTATTTTTGTTAGGATACGGATACTTTGTATTCAAATACAAAAATCATAATCATCTCTGCAGGGTACCTTATCAAAATACATGCTGAATATTTTGTGATATAGATAGATGATTCCAGACATTGCCCAACTCCATATTTACTATATTGTTGATTGAATTGACATTAAATGAAAATCTGTCCGAAAATGCCTTGTGATTTCACCATGCACATATCCATGATTTTTTTTTTAATCTCTCTCTCTCTCTCTTGTATTTGCTGCCATGGTGTTTGCAGGGATGCGCTGATCTTCTCCGTGGCTAACTCCGGCACCAGTCTGTACTCGGGCTTCGTCATCTTCGCCGTCCTCGGGTTCATGGCGGGCCAACAGGGAGTCGACGTCGGAGTCGTCGCCAAGTCAGGTGAGAAAGGTTGCTCGTTGGTTTTACCGTGGTGTTTTTCTTTCCGTATGACATTTTTGACCCATGAAATACCCTCGTCACATTTTGGCGGAAGTGGTACACATAGATCTCATACAACAATAGTTGATCTGGTGCTGAAAGAGTTAACCCTTGAAGGGGTTACTAAATTAGAAAAATAAGTTCCTACTAATCTATGTAAAATTATCCACTAAAAACGAATTTCACATTCGTTTGCCGCAATAAAGTCTAATTTTGACGAAAATTTGAAAAAAAAACACGCACGCCTCCAGTGACGTATGAGAAGTTAAAATTCCATAGATTGTACGGAAGTCAACAATAGACCATTTTCGTAATGTATTCACAGCTTTCCCCCTATAACTGCCTGGTAACCGGTTATTGCATTCACCTGTATCTTGTCATTCAGATTCAATGGATGGAATGCACTTTGAATTTTTCTAATTTAGTAACCCTTTAATCCTTCCTGTGCCATACAACGTGCTGCTCTGTGAGATCTGCGTGCTGTACTGGTTACAAATGACACACAAGGTACTTAAACAATTAGTGTCCGTGCAATACCTTTTGTAAAGGCCGAGCAGCCTTGTAGGTTGGCTCATTTGCAATGGACTTGAACCCAGGGCCTCAAGTTTGAGAGACGTACTCTGCACAATGATCTGTTTATCTCTGTGTTCTTCTTCGTGTATGCTTCGCCTCCTGAACGGCCCCCTTTATCCACTCTCTCTGTCCTCTCTCTCTCTCTCTCTCTCTCTCTCTCTCTCTCTCTCTCTCTCTCTCTCGCTCGCTCATTTGGATACATTCCTCACCCCTCCCTCTCCCCTTCTCGATCCTTCTCTCACTTTACATCATACATCATCTTCTATATGTCTCTGCCTCCCTCCCTCCACGCCTAATCTATTTAAGTGTCTCTTGTTGATTTGTTATAACGCCTCGCCCGAAAAAAACATGATAACATGTCTCGGTGCCTCGCTTCATGGATTTCTAAAATTTTTCTAACGAGGCGCATTATTTCACACCCTAAACCATGATGAGAGATTGGTGCTTTAACCCGTAGAGTACAACAAAAATTATAGTACATTCCTACTTTAAACCGTAGATTACAAATTGTAAGTAAACATGCTATCAAGAAGAACAATGTCTAGCATGAAAAGTGTTAAGGAACAGCAGTAAAATTGAAGGTGACGGGCAGGGAATGTGTAATGACATCACACACACCAAGGCCTAAACCACCAACACCTGTACAAGGGCCATCGATCACCAGACCGCATACCGTAAAACCACCGTCCTCCAGTCAATTTCCCGCCGTGTTTCTCACTCGACACATTTAAATAGATTATGTGGCTGCTCAGAGACCAGCGATGCCGTTCACATGTTCTGCGCCATTGCTTTTCATTTTGCACCATGTCATTTATTTTGGTGCATGTATACATTCGATGTTACCACGTTGGTCAAACCTCAAGCTATTAAGGTCGTAAATGCAGAACATTTTTTGATATGTACCACGCTGGCATATTTCAGGAAAACGGTCTTTCCTTTCTTTCTCCTTCTTACCAGGTGTCGGTTTCTGTTCTGTCATTCTTCGCCTTTCTTCCAGTCTTTTTATCTCTTTATGTTCTTGCCTCTATCTTTGTCAGTATGTCTGTTTCCTTCTCTCTTTCTCTTTCCTTGACTATTTTGTTTTTATTGTTTTTTATTATTATCTGTTTTTATCTCTCTGTGCATGTATTTGATTCTTTATCTCATTCTTCTCTCACTCTTACTCTCACTCTCATCCTCCATCTCCCATCTCTCCATCTCAATCTCCCTCTCCCTGTCACTCTCAGTCTCTTTCTGCATCTATTTCTCTCTCTCTCTCTCGCGCGCGCTCTCTCTCTCTCTCTCTCTCTCTCTCTCTCTCCCTCCTACCTCTCTCATTTCCCTCTCCCACTCCCTCGCCCCATCACCCCCTCTACCTCTCCCATTCTATGTCTCTCCCTTTCCATCTCCATCTTCATCCCCCTCTCCCTCCTTTTGTCTCTATCTCTCTCGTGCACGTCAAAACCTCGCGTGGTGTGGAAAACAAATCCGTGCACACCCACCAGTTAACACCCCTGCGTCGCTGCGACCCAAAATGCGAAAATGAAAGCAAACAGAGACAACTTTCACTGATTAAATCGCCCGATTCTGTCGTCATTCATAACCCTACTTCACACAGACATGGGGATGTTTCCTTTCACGCCGCATGCCTCTGCATCGCCCCTCAACACATCACTGGGGACTACCTTCTCAAACACTGGTTTCATAGTTGCCATCTCGTAATCTAACCCCATTACATTCACCCGCGCTAGAACGCAATTCCGCCAATTCAAATACAGCCAAAAATTATAACGGAATTGCTTGATTTCTCTACCCCTTCCGTTCTTCTCAAGGAGAAGGAACTGGTGTGAGGTTGAATGCAAACGAAAAAGTGCCTGTGCTCTAGTTTTGAGGGCTTTTTTAAACCGCTGGCAAGGCGTCCCCGGCTGTTCAAATACGACCAGGGCGCTAGGAGCGAGCTGTTTTTAGTAGCTATCTCAGTCTGGCTGTTATCGGCGAAGACAGCAATGCTCCCGAGACCCATGGCAGCTATTTCAACATGGCCGAGCTCGGTGTATGTTGCTCCACCGAGCGAAAAGCAAAGGCCACGAGAATGCAAACCGAGCCCTCTTTCTTGTACCATCGTCTGCCTTCGGCTGCGCCTTTACTTACATGTGGTAATGTCTTATAGGGGCGTCCATGTCAAAATAATTGATTTGGGAAAAATCACGCATTTTTCTGAAAATGCAAACACAAGTTATTGCATGCCACTCTACGTTTTACTTTTTACCCTCGCATTACCATTTACATGAAGATGTGTAATAAGCCAATGGGGATTTCCAAGGCCCGGTACTGTAAGGGTTAATAAGCATCCACATGAATTAAGTGTTCTATACTTGAAAGCAGACGTGAAGATGAAGGACGATACCCCTTTGGGGGAATGCCAGCCCTTTTTGCAGAGGGCCTGGGCCGAACCTTGATCGTACAAACTTTGATCAACAGTATGCGGAAGAAGCATCCCAGGTGATCGTAGCAAATGGTTGACCTATCCCTTATCGATCACTTGTATTCATTGTAAAAGTACAAAGGAGAGACATACTATAAACTGCTATTACCTTCTGAAGGTCAAAAGCGATAAAATACTTCTACAGATATATGAAACAAATGCAAGGGTGGACTTATGTTTTGGTTGAGTGAAGACATCATTATCAGCAACTCACAAGACTTACGCGTACCTGATGGCGGGAGTTCATGATTCGCATATTTTCCATCTGCGTATATGGAGAATCTGATCCCCATATTGTAACGACTTACGATCGATACCAATCGCAAGTCAAATTCCAATCGATCACAACTCTTGATCTCTGTATTTGATCTCTGTATTTCAGATTTTTTTCTCTCAGATATTTTTATGTTTGTTAGTCACATTGTGATACTTCATTTCGTACTATACAGTATTTTCGAATAATGCTTCATGTGTATAATATATAAGAGCTTAAGTAAATTGTTCGAATTGTTTTTGTTTACACTTGTCACTTTGTGAACTGTATTGTATGAATTTAATTTGAGAGAAAAACCAAAAAAAAAAAAAAAAAACAGGGTCCTGAATGTCCTTTTACACATGAATCATGTTAATATGACAAATTCATGATCGACCGCTTTCAGGGGCATACATGGTGTACAATGCATGGCACACGGGTTCCTCTACGCAAGATATTCGCGCATTTTGAAATGCTTGTCAATGATTGTTAACACCATCACGTCTACTACTTCAAACGAGAAGAGCACACCGAGAAATGTCCATGCCATACGTAATGAAGGGGTCATGTACTTTCAATGAGGTATTATTGTGAACTTCTGTCGCGCCCGAATAGTGTTTTGTCCTTGAATTGAATTGATTTGTTATTAGCCTCCATTTACAACTTACAAGAATTTAATATAATTTGATTTGTTGCCATCACCACCGTGATTAATTATATTGTGTTACAAACAGTCATATTCATTTGCAATATATTATTGGCTTAGACATGATTATGTTTAAAGAATATTACTTATCATTCTTGTGCATAAAACGGCGCTGGCATGTAGAGCGTTAGTCTGTTACATAGGCTGAACGGTGGGGAAGCATGGAACATGTAGCTGTGTCCTTCGTTGCCTTCATTTTTTACTTAAAGATTGAACGGTTGGGGGGGGGGGGTATGGTAGCTGTGTGTTGTATTGTCTTCATCCGTTACTCTAAGATTGAACGGTGGGGAAGTTTGATAGCTATGTCCTGTCTTGTCTTCAACTGTTACTTGAAGATTGAATTATGGGGAAGTTTGGTCGCTGTTTCCCGTCTTGCCTTCAACTGTTACTTCAAGATTGGACGGTGGGGATGTATGGTCGCTGTGTGCTGTATTGTCTCATCCGTTCCTTTAAGATTGAATGTTGGGGAAGCATGGTAGCTCTGCCTTGCATTCATCTGTTTCTTTAAGATTGAACGGCGTGCTGTATTGCCTTCATCTGCCATTCCCATCATATCGTTCCCCCATTACTCCCTAATGACACAAACATCGCACCTAATTGCTTTGCATCACCGTGATGTTACCGGAACATAGACTACGCCGACCCAATTTAGTTAGTGTACAGTATGATTTCATGTGGGAGAAGGGGCGGGGTGGGAGAAGGGGGGGGGGGGCTCACCCCCTCATATCTTTAAAGAAGATTACCGCCATCTGTCGTAAAGCTCATGAATGATGGCACGAGTGTAACATTGTGGCCCCCTGTACTGCTGGGGCCTGAAGAACTGAAGAACCTGAAGAACTTATGCTTCTCTGGTTGTGTTGAATCGTGCACTGATGAAACGACTCGAGTTTTTATAGGAAGTGGAATGCAAATATTCTCGGGAAAATGATTAGCAACTCAAATAAATTAAGGAAATTGTGGATACAAATATGCATACTAGGAAAAGGAAACTTAAGTGAGGTTTGTAATCATATCAAATGTAACAGCTTGTACAAATTGCGCTAAATGTAAACTCAAAATACTAATTTGAAACTTGACAGGTGAAAGGAGGGAGACGGAGAGAGCTATTGTCCGAGGTGAAAATGGGGGTAGGAGGGAGTTAGAAAAGGGGGAGCTAGAGTTTGAGAGACAGGGTGGGTGATAAGGCGTCAGTTTCTTTTGTGTGTGTGTGGGAATTTGCGTCTGCTCTCTCCCTCTCCCTCCCTCCCCCCCCCCTCTCTCTCTCTCTCTCTCTCTCTCTCTCTCTCTCTCTTTCTATTTTTCTGTCACTCCTTATGTAGTCATGGCAGACGTGTATGTATGTATGTATGTATCTATGTTACGAACACGTGGGCGTTAAGAAGGATTATGTTTGTGCTTGTGTAGTTTAGGTGTGAGTATGTGTGTTCATGAGTGTGTGTGTGTGTGTGTGTGTGTGTATTCGTATGTTAAGAAGTGTACGTGTGTTAATGCATTCATGTCTGTGATTTATTCTTTCTTTCCCCTCCCATCTCCCCATCCCCTCTCTCTTTCTTTCCCTGTCTCTCACTCCCCGCCATCGATCGTCCTCCGGACATGCTTAGTACGCACGGGTTGGTGGCGTGGTGGGTCGAGCATGTCTACCCAGCTAGCGTGCCCTCACACGAGCACGAGCACGACTTGCCGACCGTAGATCAAACAAGCCAAGAGATGGGTTGTCACGACTGCCTTTACTCAGGCATATCTAGTGACGAAACCCGGGATTATGCACTTCAACATCGCCCCCCACCCCCCACCACCACCAAAAAAAAAAAAGAGAGAGAAAGAGAGAGAGAGAGAGAGAGAGAGAGAGAGAGAGAGAGAGGAAAGAAAAAGGACCGGTCATTTTCCATTTTACCCATCTTCCATCTACCCCAAATGACAAAGAACGGAAATTGAAAAGAAATGTAACCCGCGGTTAGAAACCGATGACTACATACATCTTCAACCAGGCACTGCCCCCCCCCCCCCCTTCCCTTCCCCACTGTGTCAGTGTACTGGGTCTTGCACTATGAATATTTCATGAGGTGTATTTCTCAGTAGTACTGGTGACTTGCTGGGTATGTGGAATTCTGTCTCCCAGAATTGGCCACTGTAACACATTCGGTGAAAAAAATGCCTCATTTCGATGCGAAGACTTAGGGGATTATGCACCCCCCCCCCCCCCCCCTTCCCATCACACCACACCACACCACTCCTTTTACCACAACGACAAACGATCTTAATGAGACGGGATTGTGACCACCATTTGACTTCCATAATTCACGCCCAATTTTTTACTCCCAATAATCCTCATGATGACGGTCATCTGAGCAAGACAGAATCATCAAAATATTGCATTCATTTTCGGAATTGTTGACTTTATACTTCATGTTCGATTGCAATAGCAAGTCAATCTAACTTTTCCGACAACGCGGCACAAAAATGTGAGCCTTCCGTAATGTCGTTATGGCGGTAGTCTGTCGGGTTTTCTTACACGCACGACTCTCATCGTCATCTTCACAATCTAGGCGCTTTTGGTGCTCCAAGAGAAAGATTGAGATTAAGACTGTTTGCGGAGTGCGATGGAAAGATTGCCTCCTCGATCCGATTCCCAAAGAGGAGCGAACGGAGATAAAGAGTCGATCAGTTCGGTTCTTGATTTGAGCACGAATTTCGACATCGTGTTGGCTCGTAATAGTAACATCACACACACATACACGGTAACACGTAATCATGACAACTGCTTTAACGACTATTTCAGAACGTACAGCATCGGAAAATGTACTTATTTGATGATAAAAATTGAGAAAAGGTTCATACTTGCCTGAAATGTCGACAGACAATATGACAAATAGGAAAGTGAATGGTAAAATATCTTTATCTAATTGAATTAGGATGGCAGTAATGGATCAGTAATGTAATTGAAGTGAGTGAATATGACACGTTCCTAATATCTATATATTATTTTAAATATTTCAAATATATTTCTTCCCTTTACATGATAGGTATTTGTTGATGTCATGAAATAAACACAACAAAAACGTAATCCCCCCCCCCCCCCCCCCAAAAAGGAAAATAGCATGACTTTGTATGAAAGGGGGTTTGGGCAAATAATTTGGCAGGATTGTTCTTTAACTTATTGGCTCACTTATGTGTGAAAATCACATTAATCCAATTAGTCATGCATGAGTGGGCAAATTTTAAAAGAAAAAATGTCACTTTTTAATTTTGGGATTCTGTCATATGAATTTTTGATGAATTCCATTTTTGGTGCATAATTTATGTAATTTCAATGATTATCATCCATCTCTCGATGCACTTACATCTATCCCAACACTTAACACATTGTTCTGGTTGAGTGAGCATCGTTTAACAAATACTCATCCCTCTTGATTTTGCAGTTTTTAAAAACCCTTTATTTTGGTGAAAAAATAAAACTCTGGATATTTTGACAAAGATGTAACATGACATGTTATGTAAACATTATGTAAACATAAGAAGTGAAAACACTTTAAAAATCGCACACGAAATGCCAAAATGTATTGTTAAGACGGCATAAACAATTGCCCTTGTAACTTTTGAAAAGTGACATTTTTGCCTTTAAAATTTACTAACTAACTAATTGTATTAATGTGATTTTCGCACAGAAGTTAGTCAATAAGTTAAGGAACAATCCTGCCAAATTATTTTGCCCAAAACCTCTTCGATAAAAAGTTATGCTAGTTTGCTTAGGGGTAGGGGGTGGGGGCTTACTTTTTTTGTTGTTGTGTTTATCTTTGTTCACAATGATTATCCATATCATTAATTTATGTATGTTTGTAAACGACTCAGTTGTAAACAAATTAAACGTGTTTTTTTCTTTTTGTGTAGGCCCTGGTCTGGCTTTCATCGCATACCCCGAGGCCATCACTCAGATGCCTGCCTCTACCCTGTGGGCTGTACTCTTCTTCCTCTGTCTGTTGGTTCTCGGCATTGACAGTCAGGTGAGTTTTTTCAGGCTTTTAATCCCAATGATTCCCCCACCCCCACTACCACCACCCCACCACCACCACCCCAACCATAATTTCCACCAGTTATTGGGCCTATGTTTGAAGAAAAGTCCTTCGTTTAATTACTTTCACTTTTTTTCATTTTCGAAACTATTGTGCGCTGTTTCTTTTTCGGATTAACGACCCCTTCTTTATTTTCGGATTAACAACTTTCTTTCAATATTGGATTAACAAGCCCTATTTCAGTTTCGGATTTACACACCCTATTTCACTTTGGAATTGACGAACGTTCCGTTGAAATAATGAGCTTCCGGAATATTAAACCTCCGGATTAAAGCAGCAATTAGTGTTCGGTTGAATGAACGCTATTTCTTTTTTTTGGATTAATGAACCCCCATGCAAACATTACGTGTGTTTTCGGAATAACGAATCTTCGTGATAATGAATCTTCGGAGTGATTGAGACTCATCCATCGCTGTCACCATTTTGGAATAGAGACCAAGATCATACCCTGGTGATTACGGTTTGCTGCGTATATAGGGATGATATGCCCCCACGAGTTGTGTTATCTCTCAAAGCAGAGACGTAAACACGTCCCAGATATCTCTCTGGCTTACTGCGACATGATTTGTGCTTCTGTTTATGATAAATCTCTCTCTCACTCACTCCATTCATAACGATTAGGCATGCAACGTACTCCATTTCTGGGTTCATAGCCGGAGTCCCATCATTAATTGTGGTCTAACAACTTGACGGGGGTGCACATGTTATAAACAACCCTTCGACATACTGTCGACATAAAGTCTTCACATTCGCGTCACTCATACCTACACACAAACATAATGTCTCTTCTCCCATTCATTGGGCTTGTCTTAAAACATGATTGCTCGGTCTAGATTTGCGCTTTACTTGGCCAAGATGAAAAGACGTATTCCCATCTTTCTCAGAAATGTCTTCCTCTTCGTCTTTTTTTCCACACTTCTGCCATCATCCTACTTTTTGGTTGTACTTGTTATATTTCCCTTTCGTCCTTCTTCTCCTTATCATGGTTACCCTTACAAAACAATCGTTTATCGTATTCTTCCCCCCCCCACCCCCACCCTCCCCCCCCCCCACCTCTCTCTCTCTCTCTCTCTCTCTCTCTCTCTCTCCCTCTCTCTGTCTTTCTCTCTCAATAAATATATATTTAAATATTGGAATACTTCTCCGGCGTCTTTTTTCGATGTGTTTGTGTTGCATTTACATTTTCAACGTCACCGCAACCTCCTATACACATTGTATATACAGCCCCTTTCTCTGTATGTCCATCTTCCCCCACTCCCACCCAAGCCCGGTCGCCGTTTTTAAAACTTTTTAATGCTTTTACAGCCTTCTCTTTCTTCTTCTCCATAATGTGTTGGATGTACTTGTCTGTTTAAAATGAGAATACAGTGCACTACCAAATTTCTCTCCAAGGCCCCCCTTTCCCATCACCCCTCCGCTTGTCATCTCTGACTATCCTGAAGATATTCACACTCTCGATCGGAGGAGGAAAGTTTAGGAGTGCGATGACGTCAAAATAGTGGCATACCGTTGGACCCGACTCCTCGGGTGATAAAGAGAGATGTCTGTCTATAGGGGGTTGAGAAACGAACCAATATTTGGTGACCCCCTAGGCTGTCAGGTCGGAGGTGTTACATGCGGACCAGAACACTTAACATCTCTTTGTTCAGACACAAAATGTCTTGTTTACATCTTGCGGGCACAAATCATCTTCCGAGATTGGAGTTAAAGGAACGAGAAGAAAAGACATAGATGGATGTTTGAATATTTTTTTAACGTAAAAGCGATATCCCAGCTGGTTCTTTTATCTAGTTTTATTTTTTAACATTTTTACATTTTGTTCTCAAACTATACACAGGATGTCATGTATACTTCTTCTTTGAAAGTTTTAAAGCGTTGTTAACCTATTACTTAACGTAGATTGGTGTCAGAGCAGTTGTTTTAAGGGCAAATTTCAATCCTGGGTAATTTTGAGATCGTATTTGATAAATGAAGTACATGTGATCTTCAGGAAGCTATTTATGAGCAATGTTGAGACCTGCACCATATAATAACGGAGAAATATGTATGATGAAAGTCACGGGTTTTCTGTTCCCTCTAAATCATGAATATTTTGTTTTATGAATCTTTTAATTAGAATTGATTGATTGCGTTTTTATTCATTTCAATTTGTCATATCATATGGCTTTTACAACTCATTTCTAGAAATAATTTGAAGCATGGTTGCAATCTGCAGTGCGAACACAGTTTAGAATGCAAAGACAATGTCCCATGCGTTTCTCCCAACCGATCCATCTATGATTATTCTGAGAAAATACTTTTCAAATGTAAAGAGATTAAGAGCATGCCCCAGATTTGTTCTCATAAACTTACTCTATCTGTGGATATTGTCCACATATATTTTTCATCATGCAGTGTTAAACCCAAAGAGTCCAACACTGTAAGGCATCTATATCATAAATTCATGCTAGTTTAACAGTCAATATCATGATTTAACTTCAGTCTGCCACTTTTGTATCCCTTGCCAAATAAAGTATGGATAGCATGGGTATTTAGCTAAGACCATTCAACGTCTTTGAAATAACTAAGTACGTGATCTGACTTCGGAGGAATTTCCGGATTATCATCTAGCTGGGTCTTGTGCACGTGAAGTTTATGATCTTTATATAATAATCAAACTTGTTTCAGCAAAATATGTCCTTTCCGCAACAATTAGATCGTTTTGAAATGTAAGAAAAATATTTAAACTCCCACAGAGTTAATAGATAATCCTATTTCCATATTAATGTATCTGTCCTTTTGCGTTTTCCCTCCTATTTCTAATGTTCTACACCGGAAGCGTACATGGCTGCAAAAACGGTATGGAGGATATAGTGTATTAACTTATTAATGGAATTCTTAATTTACACACTAATTATCCGCCATCTCTCTGCGCGTTGGCGTTTCTCTTCCCGTCATGCAGTTCGTGGGAGTGGAGGGCTTCGTGGCCACCATAGTAGACCTGTTCCCTGACCAGCTCCTGAAGGGATACCGCAGGGAGATCTTCTGTGTGTTTGTCTGTGGATTCTTCTGCCTAGCCGGTATACCCATGTGTACCTATGTAAGTATGCTACCTTCTCACTCTTTTCCCACACAAACACACACACACACATATTAACATTCACACACACGCAAACACACACACACACACACACACACACACACACACACACACACATGCACGTATACGCACGCAAACTCAGACATAAACATACACATACACATCTCTCTCTTTCTCTCATATGCGCACACTCACGCTCACACATAGACATATATCTTTCACTGCGTCACATATACAGACCCACACACAAACACACATACGCACACACAAAAACACACACGTTCAATTGCAAATTAATCTAGTGTCGCTTATTTTAAAAACAACAATACATGATAGCCACATAATAGTCAGTGTTACTGAAGATATTAACAAGTAAACAAATCAATAGCAAAGGACAATAATGAAACAGTATACATGTACATTGACATGCCTGAATTACCCAATGGTGTTTACAGCTACAGTTGCTAGCACCCAAACCGCCCCCCCCCCCCCTCCACCTCCTCCCTTCAATATTAGGACATATAAGCCTCGGAAACGCCCATGAACCTATCCCAGTACATGTATACATACAGGAACTGACGTTTCTCTACCCCTATCCCAATTGCCTACTGTAACTTGCAATTAAATCTGTGGGCAATACAAAACCTAAATATATCACTTTGTCCAACAGCACAGATATCTCAGTGACAGAGGCAAAATGGATTAAATGACACCTCAGTAGTCTAGATTCCCGGTATAATTTTCACAAAAATGAATTATGGAATGTGAGAGATGCAAGGATGGGATACAACGCTCGCGCGGGGTGTGAGAAATCTGATCCGCCCTTGGGCACTGGAAATTATTACCTCTGTCATGTCGGGCCGTTCGACCCAGCCAAAAGCACGAACCAAATACGAACGAAATGCGACCGCCTTTATACTCGCTTTTTCAATATGCACTGACTCAGAAATCTGGGATTGATTTTGTAATAGACATGGGGGATCGTTTCATGACCAAAGTCTGATCATCGGTGTTTTCATGAAAGGGTAGGGGATGTACGTTTATCCGTCGGGTCTCTTTTGAAATCGGAGGAAAAGTAAAGTTTATTGCACCTTTTCTCGTCGATTTGATGAGAAATGGGAAGTGAAATTGAGATGAGAAAAAGAAATTGTAAGTAGTGCGATGTTTCATATTAGACAGTGATATTACACTGGAAAGTGCATTATTGTTAGAAATGACTGTACAGTAACAATTGAAGTATCACGTCATTAAAAAATAAATCATTATTTAGTAGTAATGTTTGATATCGTTTGTTATGAATTAAGTTTACTAAGGAAAAATCTCGTCTAAATGAAGTCTATGATAAAATAGTGAACATGAGGCAAAATGCTTTGAATATTGTTTGATATGCGGCCTTTTTGTCTTGGTTAAAGCTGTAAAATTACTAATCAAATTCATGTTAACAGTTTTCTAAGCACATTTGTGAACGACTGATAATGTAGTAAAAAAGGGATAATAAGTGCCTGTATGCGTTCAATATGTTACAATATTATACCTATATATGTATATATTAAAGCTTCTTTGTCATGTCACCATCATATCAATCTTTGCAACCCTGTTGAAACATGAACACACTCCGTGGAGTTTTAACCCTATATAGCCCGGGCTATTTTGAAATCTTTTCGCGTCACAAATTTATCGCGAAAAATGTCGAGGGGGGCGCTGTTTTTGCCCTCCCCCCCCCCCCCCCCCCCCCTTGGGCTAGATAGGGTTAAGGCCACTGCAAACGACGCGATCCGATCGGTCATACGACTCTCCCAATGGCTAAATCGCAGCACCCGGTCATTGGATAGATGCAAGAAGGTGACGTCACATTTTCTAGTCGTACGCCCTTTCGACAGCAGAATCGTTTCGTTTTCGGTAGCCTTTATACATGTAATGTCATTTTACTATCAAATAAGTTGGCAACACTTTTTGAAATATGTTGGCAACATTTTTTGAAATAGAAACTTACTCCGTGGAGTTTGAGTGGCATTGACAGGGTGTATAGATGCTGAAGTTACGAACTATTTTCTTGTATCATGGCAGGGAGGGATGTATATCTTCCAGTTGTTTGACTACTATGCTGCTAGTGGGTTCGTGCTTCTCTGGGTCTCCATGTTTGAGAGTTTCTGCATCGGGTGGGGCTACGGTAAGTGGGACAGGTTCCGAGCCAATCTGTCAAAACAGGAAAGAGATTATTCAGTTTCAGGGGGATAAATTATTGTATAGGTTGCTAACTTTGGCATATGGTTAGGGTTTGTGTTAGGGTTAAGACATTCTATCCCTAACCCTAATGTAACCCTTAGGCAGAAGTTAGTAACCTAAAATGATGTATCCCGCTAAGAAACAGGATTGCCGAAACTTTATGAAAGTTTAATGTATGCTGCTATGACCAAATGATGTGACGCTGTTAATATTAGTAGTATTATTATCATTAGTAACAGTAGTAGAAATAGTAGATGTAGTAGTAGTAGTAGTAGTAGTAGTAGTAGTAGTAGTAGTAGTAGTAGTAGTAGTAGTAGTAGTAGTAGTAGTTGTTGTAGTAGTAGTAGAAGTAGTAGTAGTATTTGTTTATTGCGTTTACCATGACTTCGTGTTTAGTCATATAAAGGATTTCTTGGTTCCGTCTGACCGATGACAAAAGTATTAAATCAATGGTAATTATATGTCAGAATTTGATAATTAGTCTAATCATATTTATAGTGATTATATGCCCTAATATGGTCATTACTCTTGTTATATCGATAGTAATTAGTGCCTTAATACAGTCATTGCTACCGTTCTGCAGGCGGGAAGAAGTTCATGAAGAATGTGACTGAGATGTCTGGAGTGAAGTGGATCTCCCCTTACATGGTGACTGCTTGGATCTGCCTGTCACCCCTCTTCACCTCGGTACGTATTCCCCCCCCCCCCTACCCATTCATCCCCCCTCCACATTATTCCCTCCTCCTTTACCCCCTTCCCAGGCACGCCACATATATGATAACTATGATTGACCATACCGTCCGTCCTAACGTGATACAAAGAATTGCTACCTATGTTGAAATTGCAGTTGGATATTGATAGAGAAGCAGAAGATATATGTACAATAACAGTGATATCACGACATTTTCACTAGCTGTCCGACAAGAACATTGTAAACGCACTCCGAAAAAAAATATGCTCTTGTTCAGCTGGAATGACAATCGCTAAAAACTTTTGGTAAGTTCTTGAGATCTTGTTTTCCACAGGTAATAAGCTTTGTGATCTATAAGTCCACACCATCCAATCCGACAACCCCAACTATCAACCACAAAATGATCATATGATGTTTGGAGGTTTGCATGAAGGTATGAGCAATCGCTGAAGAGGTTTATGGTACACCATGTGTAAAGTCCTGGAAGGACTAAATGAGAAAAGAAAAAGTGGATAGAATTGGAGGTGAATTGGAAAAGCGAGAAAGTAGAGATTTGAAAATAGAGTATTCTTTCAAAATGAGTATAGTCCTTAAAAGGACTGTAAACCAGAAGGAGTGAAGAGCTGAGGAGTAGAGGAGTAGACTCGACGTTTCGGGCAGGTTGACTGCCTGTCTTCAGGAGTGCTCCTGAAGACTCCTTCGATGATATTGATATTTTATCGATATCATCAAATTATTAACTTCAATAAACACCCTGTTCATCTTGGAAATACACGAAATGTAGAGCTTTATACATAATTGTCATGATTGTTGTTTTTCATCACATTTTATAGGCCATTTTCGTCTTCAGCCTTGTGAAGTACAAGCCCCTTACTTACAACAATACCTACGTTTACCCGTGGTGGGGGTACATGATTGGCTGGCTCCTGGCTCTCTGTACCATGATCAACATTCCCGCCTTCTTCTTCTACCAGTGGTTCTTCAAAGCTCAGGGATCGATCGTGGAGGTAATGTGTTTTCTCTGGTATAGTGGGAGGGGGTGGAGGGGGGAGGGAATGGGGCTGGTTTGCTATATTGCCTTCTTCTTCTAGCAGTGGTCCTTCAAAGCTCAAGGATCAATCGCGAAAAATAAAATAATATCTCTGGTCTTCGGGGAGGGGAGGGAGGGAAAGGGGATACGTTAACACTGTAATGTTTTTAACATTTGGCTCCTGGCTTATAAAGATTTACAATTGATATAAATCATAACTCTTTACATTAGAGATAGGGAATTAGACATGTGATCGATTCAGACCATTCACAACTCTTTATAAAAGGGGGCCCGGAAGCAGTCTTTTGTATACCTAGAGTTAACTCCATGTTCTGACTACTCGTCTCCCTGTAAATCCACAGCGATGGAGGATCCTGACCACGCCCTACCTGCCGCATTGCCGCAGCGAGTCGGTCAACCCCTCGGGCCCGCCGCAGATCATCGACAACGGCTTCAGTAGCCTCGAACTAGGCGGCAAAGAGGGCGCCGATGACGTCATGATCAAGAACAGCAATGGTGGACCCGATATGCCCCCACCGCCCTACGCAGAGTCCGTCGGGATTCAGACCTACAACGTCGTCGACACGGTGTAACTCGGGTTAATACTTCCACTTGACCCAACCGTTGCGGGTGCATGACGGACGGAACACCCTGGTTATCAATCCATACACCGAATTCATGGATATCCAATTCTTGTCAGTGAATTACCGTTTCTTCCCTTCCTTTTCAGAACCGATGCAACATGTATTTCCAACCACTGCCCTCTACGCTACCTGCCCACGTGCATGTCCGTATCAAGCCAGTCAACGTTATCGTTGACAGTACACAAATCATCATACACCGGGAATCTTTCTTGAAAATGATCTGCAACGTTTTTCTCTTAATACAAAATAAGCTGTAGACTTACACTGTAGATAGGACGAACTAAGGTGAACAAAAATATGAATACTGTCATGATTTGATATTAATCGTGTATTTTGATCAGATCAGAGATCTTTCATCAACTAAACTAACAAGAGCAATACTAGTTTTAAGTCAAGTTCATAGTTAGTGTACTGTTTCATATTTCACTCGCTATCTGACATTGTATGAATTTTAATATACAATGTACGGTCACTTGATTATTTATAAAGAGCATTAATTAATCATTGTCAGTTTGGTGTATTTGAACGCGATCTGCTGAAATCCACTTTGCAGACATACCCATATACGGTCTAAAACCGAACGGTCAAAGCCGCTTGTTTTGTTTCAACCATATAGTTCATATACAGCTACAGATTGGTACTACACTGCTACATGGGCGTGTATATTGGCGACACGCTACACAGACTAAATGGGTTTAGACTCCAAACGGTAAGCGGTCCTTGGAATGTTAGTCCAGTTGCTTGGAGATCATTACCCCGTCCTTTTCTTACTACGTTTATGTGTCATCCTCTTAATGTCTTTCTCCGGATCATTGCAATGATATCACATGGTAAAGTGAAGAAATTTTTATGTGAAATGGTGATCGTAAACAAAAAGTACTTCTTTCTTGTATCTAGGAGGTATGCTAATGATTTGTTATGACGTAAGCATGATACATTGTACGATAATCCTGGACATTCCTACCGTGTACTGTGTGTGTTTTCTATCCATGCATGCATGCTGCTATGAGCCCAAAACCAGAATGAAACCCCAATGTCATAAAAGATTTCCTGGAATATGTATGCAAATCGAAGGTATCCCGCGAAGAAGAGGCTTCTGATATGGGTAACAATCTCGCATCAACTTGTAAAAATACACGAGAATTCCGCTGTTTGTGGTTTGGTTATGTGTTTGTTTTTAGTTTAGATGCTATGTCACTTTATTTGTTGCATTATACTTGCGGCTGGTTGGGGCGAAAAACTATAGAATTTGTTTAGAATATCTGAAAACAACCAAGAACAAAAATAATCGTGAATTGACTTTTGAATAATCCAATTACAAACTAAATAGGGTCTGTTAGAATATTGGATGATTGCACATTTAGGAAAAAGATTTTACTGTATTAACATAGTTTATATGCCTGTCAAGCTACTTAATAAAAAAAATATTCTGATGAAATTCGTGAAATAGTAGACAGAGCAATCAATGAATGCTGCAACATAAATTATTTTTTTCTTTATATTTTGTACTTCCTTTGTTCATGTTATTTATCAATTTCATTAAATGTGTTTTGGAAAGAATTAATCATTTTCTTTATATGAGAGGAGGTATAGATTGAATAATTGCTGTATAAAGTTGATTGTAATATACTTATTTTAGTGATAGAAGACTTAAGATAAGTTTTAAGATTTGATTCGCTTTCGAGGATATCCAATTCAAGTTTGATATAAGAACCAAAATGAAATACTAGATTATTGTAATTGCATTGCTTTTTGCATACATGTGATGAGTACAACATCTAGGTTGTTAGTTTGAATTAAGGTAAACCAAAATTCTCATATTTATTTGCGAAAAAAATTATTACAAATCCATCTGAATAGAAAAGATAAATGTATTTGAAAATGAATATGACAATGGTGGAACTAATACCGAGAAAAAAAATATTTGAATTCATAAATGTCTTTAAAATTGTCTCTTTGGCTAACTTTCGAAAGTGACTCGTATGTTAACTTCTTCGTTCAGTATACCATCATCACTGCACAAGTAAATCATAGCCAGGTTTCGGGTCAACGATGCATGTATGTAAAGACAGCAACCAGCATAGTCTATTTCGAGGATGCATGTGTGATGTGTATGTGTGTATGTATGTACGTATTTTCCCTGTAGCACTACCTCAGCGCAACTGTGACTCTCCATCCAGCGGTCTTGTTAGATAATGTTCCTGATTTGAGAGAAGAACGTACGAGCCAAGGACAGGAGGATACTTCAGTTATGTTTAGGACGTAAGCCTTGCAGTGTGGGATGTAGACATATCGTCTTCTTGCTATCAATGTGTACCAGACGGTGCGGATAAGTCAAGAATGTGGGTGCATGTGTGAAACTACCTAATGATGCTCATAAAATGCGCGGAGCTGCTTCACGTAGCAACAAATGATGTTGAGCAGCCATTTTATATCTTTTCGGAATCATACAAATATATATCATTACCAGAGATAAGGTTATGTGAAGTTTAGATCTACTGTATGTGGAGTTTGAATACGTGTGTAATATACTTTACTCTATGAATGGATTTCAGGGTACATATTATAATTATAGGCCTATATATATATATATATATATATATATATATATATGGGAGGGTGTTTTTTTTTCTTCAAGCTGCATACTTTTCCAAAAACGTACCTCGCACTCTCTATCCGGCAATGTCAAATGAGCCTGCTCGAAACACGTGCGATAAAACGTCGTTCTTTGCCCAGCATGTTGTTGGACCCATGGGTTTATAATTATATGACAAAGTTCTATCAAAGACATATAGATTCCACGGGAGATTGTTGTGGCTGAAACTTTCGTTAGCCATGTACACTATCGTCCATAAATAAAGAGGGTTGTCGTTATATTGTCGCGTTCAGCTTGCACCGCGTCGATGTGGATTGGACCGCCTGCATATGAGAAAACGCGTGCTAAACAACTTTTCCGTCACTGTATTAAACATCATTCTATCAACATTTCAATGTTAAACTTCAAGCTTTCCCCGGGCTTCCCTCAGAATGCAGTAAACTTTTCTTTTGTATATACACATTTACTGTTTTGCAGATATGTTTGTGACTAGTTTTGGTTTCTCTGGAAGTGGAGGAGATAACTAAGGAAAAAATGCAGGCAGAATAGACTTTGCAGTCAACAGCAATACTTAACGGTAGCATGGAGGATATTTGGCTTTCCTAGATGCTATTTTTTTCGTACAGAAACTGAAAGGATAGGCAGGGCTGAGAATAGAGATGGGGTAGAGAGAGTGAGATGTGAGAGAAAATGACAAGGGGGAAAGCAAACGAGGGAATGCATAGCGAGTGAAAGAGAGGGTGTATGTGGTGTGTATGGGTTGTTTGTTGTTTTGTGAGTGAGTGAATATGTGTGTAAGTGTGAGGGAGAGGGGGGGGGGGCGTTAAAAGTATGTTTGTGAGACACTTTGTAAATTGTGTGTACACGCGTTTGTGCGTGAGTGTGTGTGTGTGTGTGTGTGTGTGTGTGAGAGAGAGAGAGAGAGAGAGAGAGAGAGAGAGTCGGAAAGAGAGACTCTGGGTTTAGAATATAACTTATGTTAATATGAGTCTGAGAGAGGGAACACACAAGAAGAGAGGGGGACAAATCATGAAACGGCGGTGAGAAATCATAAGTATAAAAGGGAAATGTTCTGCCTGCTGCTTCTGAAAATGTGTACATTGAATTATTGCAAATCTTGCAAGAATAAATTTACCGAATTGATATCGTGTATATATGTACGCTCATAAAGGGACAAATTGTGTTTTTAAACCAGTAATGTCATGTGAAATAACGGCTTCCGAGGTTGCATGTAGTTGAAACCATTCAATATGATGCAAAAATAGGATTTTGTTAGGGAAAGAATATTACTAGCTATCGACAAAAGCAGTGTAGGTCGTATTTTTTAACTTATGTATAATAAGATACGAAATGTGCTTTTTGTTATAATAGTGTTTTTTTTCGAGATTTTTGAAATCCCTTACATACTTGTACCCCAAGAAGCATAATATTTCTTGAACGTCAAGAACCTTTTTCGAAATGTGGTGAAGCAAATCTGTCCAGCTATACACGATATACAGGATAATAGCAATGTTCGTAAAACTTAATTGAAGTTTGTATGTACTTACTACTGATGTGTAATGTTGTTGCAAAGAAGAAATTGATATACATGCACTATTGTAGTTGACTATTGCACCTACCGAATCATTCCCAAGTTACAATACTGTAACTAATTAATAAGCTGATTAGTTATAAATCAAAATCGTATAATGATGGTACTGTTATCGCACAAAAGAATGCAGTTATTATTGATAGATCGCATGTATTTGAAATTAATTTGCTTGGAAAAATATTTTACGTTCATTACAGCGCTATTGATTAAACTGATATTGATTGCATCGTACAAGACAAATGATCTACAATGTTGAATACACATGCATTACATAGAGTAGTCTGATGATGTAATTTATGCCGACAAATTTTGGGTCAAATATTTTAGAACATGTCAATCTTTTAAAACAGGCGTGCTTCATTTTTTGTACATCGGCCTCGAATACGTTTCAAATACGCTTTGAGACTCTGTAGAATTCAACTCACCTTGTACAATACTTTTTTTTTCAAAATATTTACGTTTTGACTTGATTTGCGGTGATGATTTTTTTTTAATTTAGTTGTGAAATCATATTTTTCTTCTGAATGGGCCTCATCTTAGGACACGTTACTTACCATGCTTATTGTGATCCTAACAGTTGATATGAGATGAACCATTTTGCTACATTTCAGGAATGATTGAAAATAACAACACATATTTTGGAAAGCTGATTTTTTTTTCAACGTAAGAAAACATGTTTTATTATATGAAATCAGAAACATTTCAAAGTAACACAACATATGAAATTACAAATCAAATTACATGTACAATGTAATCATCTTTTTTTAGAATTTGTCGTAAATTATATAATGTCACTGAAATCAACTACCCGTCTAAATGCAATGTGCTGATTTAATTACTTGAATCTGCATAATTATTGTATGCCGAAGTCTGCCGTGTTTACTCAAACAATTATCATATTTTGAATGTGTCGTGTTTGTTGATTGATAGTTTGATTTTACATGAGCGTACGTGCTGTCGCGTGCTTTCGGCCGTCGTAGTGACAGTGTGTCTCGTCTTGGGGATGACCGCCGTTAAAGAAAATGAATCACCTTGGATTAGGAGTAAGATTAGGATTACTATTATGTGAGTCACTCGTATTATCATCACGTCTTCAATGAGACTCATCAGGACTCAAGGCAATAACATCATTGAAGTGGAGTGGTTAGTATGTATTGTTTGTGATTGAATAAAATACGACTGCGTCAATCTACACATGCACTATTCTCACGGATTGTCATTTGTTATGTCGTGTTTTTTCTGGAGACAGTATTGGTCAGCTGCATATATGCACTGAGTTTATCTCTTTCTAGGCCCAATGTGTATTTTCTTCAATATTAATGCACATAAATACCATAGAGCGTCATTTTGTCTGGTTCACATGGGGTTCATTGTGAGGAGAAGCCACGTACGTTATTTGCATGTCAGACTGCATTCTGAATTTAAATGACACATTATCATGATAACGATTGGTTATATTAGAGAGTGCCACTGTAGATTTACTGTGAGGGGGTTAACTTCTGTATAACTATTATTGAAAGATTTAATATCATCCTATTATTTCCATGCCCTCAAAATTTTCCAAACTACCAATTTGAATGGGTACTTGTCATTTTATTGAAAGCCCCCCCCCCCCTCTCTCTCTCTCTCTCTCTCTCTCTCTCTTTCTATCTCTCCCCTCCCGCCATCTCGCTCTCCCCCATCTCTCTCTCTCTCTTTCTATCTCTCCCCCTCCCGTCATCTCTCTTTCTCTCTGTCTCTCTCTCTCTCTCTCTCTCTCTCTCTCTCTCTCTCTCTCTCTCTCTCACCGTGCCACCCCTCTCACCATAGACATGTATATATCTCTACCCCATGTCTCTGTCAGTATGTCTGTGTATCTCCCCTTCCCTCCCTCTCACTGCGATTGTCAATACATACTCCCTGTCTTTCTAATCTCCTCTCTCTTTCTATATTCTAAGGGAGTGGTCAATGTATCTATCAGATAGAGTGATAATTCTCGAATAGGATAGTCTATACAAACCTTATAATATCATGGGCAATTTGGCTATTAAAAGGCGCCCATACATTTTCTATTCTTGAGCCATTGGTTCATGTATTCGATGTTCTACATGAGCTGGGTTTCTTTTATTTCGCATTCTTTAACAATTAATGCAAACTGTATTCACGTCGTTCAATCGATACGGTATTAATGGTAACCCCACAGCTTGTGCGAGGTTTGCCTGAGTAGCAACAGCTAATATATTCAGTGTGTGTTCCATCCATTAAAACTGGTTTACGAAAAACAGGTTAATGGAATAACGCGTTACTATGCAGTTCGGGGGGAAGTTGTGAATACATTACAAAATTTTAGAAATAGGTCATCCCTTCTTATATCGTGAAACCTGACCAGTTTACCCATGGGGCAAACATAATTAGGGAATAATCTTGTTAAGACGACATCATCATGGCCGTCGCTATCACCTGATCACATTCATTTATACAATCCGGGCGGGACCAGTTTTGAAGTGGTATGCCACACTGTCCTGTCATTCGCTCACTGGTGTCGATATTCATCCACCAATCCGTCACCTGCTTCCACATGGTATCATGTAGCGGGTACTATATCATCTCAACGTCTCACATTGGTATCGTGTCCCAGTTTTTATCATTTTCATTATCATTTAAGGAAATGTTGAGTTGGTTGGAGGAAAATTAGTAAACGGTTGACAAAAAACCGTCAAAGGAAAACAGAGTTATATATTTTCACATCCTTAATTTTGTGACGTTACATGCGAGCCATGAGCTAGATACTAATTTTGTTTAAATCTCCCTGTTTTCAAAGGGATATATCTCATTTGACCTCTGCATCATTAGATACAGGTTTTGACACACATACCTCTATGAAAATAATTCTTTCTTCATCAAAAAACAGAAAAGGGGCAATTTATCAAATCACATAGCACATAACACATGGGAGAGCAGCTCGCATGTGACGTCACAAAATCAAAACATATAAAATAAAATCATAACTTTATTATCCTTTGATGGATGTTCATCAAACCTTCATTAATCGTGTTGTTTTAATTTTTAGCTATAAATAACCACAGATTTCGGATTATAAATAGCACTTAATTATTCACCCAAAACAGATTTGTTCGAAATCCTGTATCACAATTCCCCCATAACGACCCTTGTGAATTTTGAAAAGTGACATTTTTGCCATTGATATGTGCTCACTCATGCATGACTTGACGGATCAATCACATTTTCACACCGAGGTTAGTCAATGAGTATAGGAATACCCCTGCCAAATTATTTTGCTCAAACCGTTGTTTAAAAGTTACGTGTTTTTTTTTTTTTTTTTTTAAAGAGGGGGACTTACTTTTTCTGTTGTGTTTCCCGGACTGTGGAAAATCCATAACAGCTTTGAAACCAATGTGACTTCATACAGGAAATGCCTATTGACTGAATTTTGGCTCTGGGAATGAAGATTAAATATTGTTCATCTCCTGTTAACAAATGTGGTTCACCTTTTCACTCCTCTCTTATAGCATCATTGTGGCGCCATCTTTAATAATTTCACGTTCTCCTTCTCTTTTCTTTCTTTCATCACTCATCTGTTTCCTCGCCCTCTTGTTTTGCGTTAGCCACTCACACCCACTCATGCACCCTTCATTGTAACACGAAAACTCATGTCGGCAGGGCCAAAAAATGAAACAGAACGCATGGTTTGACTAAGCTGTACAGAGTCGGCATTTTTAATCCGGTCATAAATAATTATTAAAATTTCTATGGGCAAAAGACTTACAGTACAACATTGCATTTAAAAACTAGCGCGTAACTTTGTTTGTCGTACTCCCACGATTAACATTGCGCGAGGAAAAAAAACTAGCAAAATGCTTTCCAGTACGATGTAAATACATGTATTTGCTTTCGTAATCGTGACCCTGCAATTTCGGAAAAGGACACGAAGGATGCTCAAATCAAGTACGGACAGCTGCCGTCCGAGTTTTGAATAAGTTTTATTAACAATTATAAGACTTGAAATGTGCGCAACGTCTGTGACATTGACGCTTAGCCCATGCAGACGCATAGCTGTGTCATAAAATGTTAAATATGGAGCCATTATAGGGTATACCTTTGTCAAATTGCAGATTTGCGAAAATGCAAGGGGCAGATAGTGAGAGCAGGTCAATCTAACCACAAGTACAAGTTTTCCATGTTTCGTTTGTATGACTTTTAAAAATGCATGTTTCCTATATAAATGTACAAATTGCAGTGTACTGCATGTTTATTTAGTTCATGTCTATGGTACACCGTATAACTATATCGTGACTATATATGTAAATATGCGTCGACATGCATATAGAAAATATGGAGCTTTCACAAAATATCTCAGAACTGTGCAGTAGCTCTAATTATATGACGAAGAGGCTAACGTTTGAAAATGGTATAGTCTTGTGTGTGCAGGCACGCGTTGCAACCCTTTACATGTTAACGAATTGCCTTTTGGGTTCATGATACATGTAGAAATATCTGAATTGTCGGATGTGTACAAAAAACACTGCGCAAATAGCTTGAAAACCATATCTGGATGTATTGTATACTTCTGGCATTACGATTAGCGCAAGTTGTAGAATCAGGCCTCGGTTTGGCGTAGTGAAAGCCACCCCACTGCGGATATAACGATATATTAAATCCATTACTGTAATACACTCACGTTGAGGGGCTGTTGGGGAAAGATTGCGACTTGCCAAGACAGCAACCTGCTGCCAGGAGATTAAACCGTAATACGTGTGCAGCCCTGCATGGATTATTATATTACAACTCGGTCGTTAAGCCCATTATGTATTCAACAAAATATTTCGCTCTTAGTCACTGCAAGTAGATTAGCCCCTAAATCCAGAATTTCCGCTGGATTCTAATGTTTCATCAAAATTCAACATTCTTTCTGCAAAATTATTATTCACGTATATTTACATGCATTTCTCAGTCGTGGTATTTTTGTACAATGTTCCAATTCTAGGCAATTGGAAGCTATTGCTGTACATGTTCTAAATAATGTACCCAAAAAAATGAACTTAAGTGTACGTAAACATGTATACTACACCAGATTATGTACAGAACATATTAGACACTATCCGAGATAGGAACATTTCGAAGATACTAGTTATTCGCACATTAATCTGTATGTGTAAATGAAATACTACACGCAATGGTCGACGCAATATACGCAAATTCAATGAGCCGATATCTCCAAACGATCGAGGAACGATTGAAATGATATTCGCTTTAAAAAAATGTGTAAAGACGATGTGGGTAGAATTGCATATAATAAATACATACAGTGCCCGAGGTGTAATTCGGGACCCTACCCCTGCTCAGTAAACAATTAAGAAGATGATATTTAAAACAAAGCACTTATACCCTATGTAACCCTGCCCCCCCCCCCCCCCTTCCCCACCCCAGCCCACCCCTAATCCCCGATACGCACATGAAAGTGATGGCGGAACACGAAACTTAGCAGAAAATAAATAACTTTAACATCATTGTACAGATAATACGAAAGTGAAAAGTTTTCAACAGAAAGTTTAAAATATAATTATATATACAGGTGTAATATCCTTTAGCAGTTGCTACCTAAACGTTTCCCATATCTTATAAAATACAAACATTTAAGGCCGCAGACGACACGATTTTGCCACGATGCTGCAAGTTGTAAGGGCAAAAGAGTCTAAATGTGACGTCACTCTCTTGCACAAATCCAATAACCGCGTCATGCTATTCAGCCAGTCGCAGGACTGATCGGATCGTGTGGTCTTCTGTGGCCTATACACGTACGGGCAAGAAAGGAAGTGTCATTATTGTCATCGTGGTCCCTCTGTACACAATCCCACGCGACTCGACTATAAATCGCGCGGCAGGAAAATGATTCTTTTGGCCGTTTTCCTGCATCCTGGCCCCTGACGGGGATATGACGAATGTCAGATTCTGGAAGGCGCTTTCTCGGGACACTGTCTGACAAGACGCTTTGAAATCTACAAGGAAGTCAGTCGATTGTCACGCTTTGCACAATGGAAGATCAAAACCCGTTTGCCCGTATTAAGAGTGAGTGGGCCGGATTTTGACTTTCGTTACCGTCTTTAGTGCTGTCATCGATCAAGCCAAGGCACATAAGGAAGAGGACTTCTGCCTGTTTCGCACAATACTCGATCCTTCTTTTTGCAACCTGTATGACAGATAAGAAGACAGGAAAACACGTGCAAAATCACGAATAAAGATAACAAAATAAACAATACAGGAAAAGAACAACGAAGAAATTGTAAATACATGTCGTCTGACTACAGAAAGTCTCATTTAAAGAGGAAAGAGTTGGTCATAACAAACATTTTCAGTGATTTCATTCTCTTGCAAATGAAAATAAATATGGGCACAAACCGACATTCTCGTTTTTTATAGGTATGCGATATTATCAAAGAATACGTCACACCTCCTCGTATGTCATTTTGCTTATGCTAGTTCAAAATGTCAACTATCATACTCAGCAATTTGTTATCAGAGTGTACATTGGGTCTTCGACTTCGAGTTAGTTTAGGTATAACAGTCCATTTCGTGTAAATATCCAGTGATATCAATCCGTAAATAAAAAAAGGAGCATATATAAATTACAATAATAGTGTGTACGTGTGTGTGTGTGGGGGGGGGGGGTGCGACAGAGAGAGGAAGATAGAGAGAACGCAGGGGGAGACAGAACTGAGAGATGAGTAACAAGTGAGCCGGCATCAATCCATGAGATTCTTAACTCACTAGTTGGAGATCTTGGCAACCCAGCTCCATACCAGGCATTGATATAAATCCATAGATAAATAATTAGGAACATGCATAGAACGGGAGCGGTGGTGGTAGGGAGGGGGTACATGCATATAAATGTATATATAAGAGGGAGGGCAGGGAGAGAGACAAACATTAGTAGGGAGAAAGTGGGGTGTAGGCAGTGAGACAAAGATAGAGGGAAAGAGAGAATGATAGTGAGAAAAACGCGGCAGGGCGAAAGACAGTGAGAGAGGGAGGGCTAAGGTGGAGGGGGAGCGGACATAAATTCAAGCGATTCTTACGTCACTAGTTGGATATCTTGACGGACCGGCTTCTCCGCAGGTAGTTGCTGGCTCTCATCGACGCCCTCCTGATGAAATTGGTCTTATTCTCAACCGGGGGCTTGAGAACTGATGCTGAGCACATCCTCGGCATCTGGGGCGGGGACACGCACGGGTTGAACATCGCCGGGTTGGCCGCTCTCTTCCTCGCGCTCGGCTTCCTAGTCAGTGTCGACGATTTGGTAGTGGTAGTGGTCGTCGTTGTGGTGGCGTCGACGTCGTCAGACGATGTCGACTGGTCGCTACGGCGGATTGTATCGCAAGTCGCCAGCATGTGAATGACGCCGTTGGCCGGCGGGCGAGCGTCGGCGTCGATGAGCGTCATTCTCCTGACGAGGCTGCGAAGCTCGGGGCTGAGCTTGCGGTGGAGCTGTCGGTCCAGGCTGATGCTGGGGTTTACTCGGAGGAATCGGCCGACTGGCACCGTCCCGTATCCAGGGAACTGCACGAACGGGGCAATGATGGTCTCCTCGTTCTGGTCCGCTCCCTCGACCACGGAATGTTCCACCATGGCGCTGAATAGCAGCCCCAGCATGAAGACATCCGCGGTTGTGTTTGCCTGGCCGGGATGTCCCCATGACTCGTCGTGAGCCTCCGGGGGCAGGTAGAAGTCCAGGCTCTTGGGCAGCTGGCCGTCAGCTTTATATTTGTCGTTGCAGGCCGCGCCGCACACCTGCGTGAGCCCGTAGTCGCCCACCTTCACCACGGCCTGTCCCTTTGTACCCTCGACCACCATCACGCTGTACGGTGTCAGGGCATTATGCGCCGTCCCGTGTGAGTGAAGATGCTCCATGGCATTGGCTAGCTGCACCATCAACGATTTGTAGGCATCGTCGTTCAGCCGGTCTCTCCTCGACAACAGATACCCGTTCAGATTCATGCAATTGCTCTCGCTATACATTTTCCAAACCGTGCACAGATACATGTCCTGGTGTTCATCTTCATCATCATCATTCGTCGAAGAGCTGTGCATAAATGCTGCTTTGATTTTGACGAGGTTGTCGTGTTGGGGCAACCTGAGCACCATCTTGCGGTAATATTGCTCCAGAACCCATTTTGCTTTGCCCCGTTTGCTGACGGGGACGAGTTTAGCCAACCTTTCCTTGCCGTTGATGCCTCTCTCACGGTATCTGTGCTCCGTGCCGAAATAACCCGCTCGGAGCTGCTCCACTTCCACGTATTGATTCATGACGAAAAGATGGGTAGTCCACAAAGTAGCGATACAAATATATTGGTTAAACAAGACACACTGATCAACGGGCGAATTATAACCGTATGTTGAAATAATATTTGTGCGAAATGTCCACAGTTAGCGACGTTTGCTCACGTCTGTAGTAGTAGTATATCTCTCTTGCAGGAGAGCTCTCCGCGGAATGTTTACAACAGCGTGGATGCCGTGTCAGAAATCCTGGAAAGGGCGTAGAAATGACTAATTCTGCGTCTCCTCGGTGACAGGTTCTTTATAATCCGTTCATCCTTAGACGATCAGCTGCTCATATCCTCGCTTGGCTACACATATTTACGATGATGCAGTATACTATTACTGCGGTATATCACAGTGCACAGAAAGAGTGCGCGTCGAGCGTGTGCAAAAGTGTGATACTCGCTAACAGTACACTACAGCGGCCACGGCGAGCTTTTCCGCTTGCTGACAGATTCAAATACAGCGCCCCGCCGGAGGTCAGCTAATTAGCAGCACGGAAGGTTATTGTTATGCGGTAGACGGAAGTCGCTGATTGGTCGCCTGGGCCAGGCACAAACGACGCGAAGGCGAAAGTCCATTGTTCGACCACAAGTACCCCATCGAGTGTTCGCTCTAGTTTTCGTATGATAATAGGGTGAGCCTTGCAGGAGGCACACGATCTCTATTCAATAAAATAAACTCACTGAAAAAAGTACACCCGGACACCAATGAATGTATGAGCCAAGGTAAATAGACAAAAGATCAACGGTTGGAGTCCATTTAAGTGTACTCATATCCGTGTACATACTTATGAGATCAAGCTATCTGTCGAAAGCGTAAATTGCATTTGCACGAGGCGGGGGAACTAACAAGTGGACATGGTTAACTCCACGTTCAAATTCTTGATACTGTTCAGCATTCTTAAAACA
This sequence comes from Arbacia lixula, assembly GCA_963669155.1. Lineage (NCBI taxonomy): Eukaryota > Metazoa > Echinodermata > Echinoidea > Arbacioida > Arbaciidae > Arbacia > Arbacia lixula. The sequence goes on along the minus strand of OZ022577.1, from coordinate 26,948,901 downwards.
TAATCACAATTATAATCCAAGTATGCTGATTTACTGTAATTCGAACGGTAGAAACTTCCGCTTGTTTACGTTATAGGTACATAACACAGGAGATCCAATAATATTTCACAATTAATCCCACTTTTGGATCACGTTCAACCAAAAAGATGTGTATACATGTATAATGTTATGAATGCAAATGACCAGAATAAAACGAACATATATACGGCTAACGTTTCAGACGGCTTGTCACTTGCATGCACTTTCAGGTTCCATAATTGCATGAGCGATTGGGACTCATGCGGAAATTATTGATTTCCACAGTACCATGAAGTTTGGCAAAGAGGTAAGTTGATGACCAAAGTTCCGACTCGTATGTATTGAAGTAAAAGAAGGCGGTCTGGGATGGATGACGGAATGATGACATCACGGGGATGATGCAATGGTAACATTGGTAACTGCTTGTCAAATTGATGGATGGTGAATAGATAACAAAAATAACGTGTACTGGGGAAAATGTAGATGTTTAGATACGATAAAGGACAGATAGGGGTGTGTAGGCGGTCGGCGACATGAGTGGCAGTAAGATTGTAAAATGTCATCATGCTTTCCACATTTCTTCCCTTCCTTTCCCTTTCATCACGCCCCCCCCCCCCCCTCTCTCTCTCTCTCTCTCTCTCTCTCTCTCTCTCTCTCTCTCTCCCTCTCTTCCCATTCTCGTTCTTCATCCTGTTCCCCGTTCAGCTAAATCTCATCTTAAGTGTAATAATGTATCTTTGATTTCTAACTCTTGTGACAATAAACACAAGAGGAAATTGTCTATCAAAGCAACACTTCCAAACTTCATGTACACAGAAACTGAAGAAACTAGAAACAGTGTCATATTCCTTTGAGAGGATTTTATTTACATCTAGAGAAATATATCAACTTTCAATACTATCACAACACATGTTTTGCATAAAGCCCGATTTGATCGTGTGTCCATCGATATCTAAACATAAATAATGATGTAACATTGTAATACAGAAAAATGTAGTGTAATACCAGAATAATACAGGTATTTAATGTAGCAAGCAGAGGTGAATGGGTGCGATAAAATGGAGGGAGCTTAAACACACCTTTTTTCTTTAAGCAACACAATCACACAAACGAGCACATTTTATTACTAAAGGAGGTATATTCCTCTTACAGTCGTGAAATGAAAATGTGTGTAAATAACACACGATATATAATAAACTATTGTTTAGGAACTTCCCTGAGAATGTAGACATGGATAACTAAGTGTCATTGTTAATTTTTGTTAATTTCGATTGGATTATTAAGCAGGTCACATAAAGGTATAGACATTAACACTGGCAATTTCATTTTTAACATCTCAATTAGAATGATGCGATACGCAGACACTTTTGTGTCAAGTTTGCGCGAATATGTGATTACGTGTGGAAATGAAAGATATCATTGTTAGCTTCAATTTTCATTTTGAAATGTCAACTGTTAAGTTTCGAATGATACTTTTCTTGTATACCGATATATGTATATTTTCTTTTACTCTGCGCAATTAACCGGAAGGACAATGGGCGATAAAGGGAAAACTACAAGACAAACGTAACAATTTAACAAATGTACATGTTTATGCAAAGATGTCAATTTGAGCTAGTTGCTACCTCACTTCTCAACCATGGTTTAACGTTATGTGTAGTAGAAGTAACGATTACGGTCCATTACCATATCAGAACCAAACTGCCCTAATCAGCGAGTCTTGACATTTTGAGATGATTCCTTCCAGGTATCCTGAAATCAAACAAGCATGGGACCATAATCACTCCAATGACACGAGTCCCATATGCGTTACCCAAACTACTAGTAACCCACCCCTTCAATTCCCTAATGCAGCAAAAATGGTAAAATGTACATGTACACATGTGTGATATTAAACAGAGCAGTTTTATCATGTTTTCATAAGTCCGCGCACCATAGAGCTCAATAGATCCCCTTAATAGAAAACGATAATTTGCTCTAAACCCCTCTTACTCATACATGGTGATCCATGAATCTTTCCTGTCAAAGTTGGCAGGCAGGACGCTGTTTAGCCTAAGTTCTAGATTGGTAGGCTGATTTTGCTATCATGCACTGCTGTAACCACAACGAAGTCTAGACACTTGAGCCAATACTTTCTCTCTGGCTTGAGAGAAGAAAGCAAAGGTAAAAGGATACTTCCGTTGGTGTGTCCTTTATTAGTCTATAATTTGTTGTGATAGGAGTGCTTAGTCAGAGCATCTACACAATCCACAGCCTTGGACCGAGGCTACACACACACTGCTCTCCGCGCTTCTTGGCTGTTTTACCCACAGAAATAGAAGACGTCTTCTATTTCTGTGGTTTTACCTCCACCCATATTCTGACCACTGATCCCTACACTAGTGGGGAGATCAGTGATTCTGACATTGCAAAATCATTTGTGTCATATCAACACTAGCTGGCGCTGCCCATGCCTTTCTCTTTTTATTTTTTTTAAAATCTTTTTATGCCAGATTAACAGCTGCTCAATGTGAGTTGTGTCTATTAGTTGTGCAAAAATGCCTCAATGACATACAAAGGGTTAATCTATGAAGAGTAGCAGTAAATCAAAGCTTGTACATGTATTAATCTTCCATACGTTCATACATGTACCAAGGTTATGGGGATACGAAAAGAACAAACCAACACTGCAATGATACATTAATTTCTGTATCAAAAAAATCAAAAGGACATTTTGGCATATAACTTAAAACACCCGTGTTTACTGGACACTACTACATGTACAGGTGAACCTCTTATGGGTGATCTGACATAACAACATGGGGTCATATTCATGAAACCTTGCTAGGCCTAGCAAGTTGCTAATGTGCACTCAGCTGCATTAATGTTTAGCAACCAGCTAGGCTGGCAAGGCTCATATATATGACCCCAGACTCTATTGAGTGTTTAAAGAAAATGACATGTCAACAATGAACAAATAGGGTACAATAAATACATCACCATACCCAAATTGTCATGTTCATTAGCAGTCTTGATTTTTTAATTTCTTTGAACTCATTACAAAACTACATTTTTGTGTAAATACTGAGATGTTATGAGGGAACTAAATTGCACCAGTTTTACAAAAAAAGAGGGGGGAAAACAAGGAGATGATCATTGGTATGCTAATAAACGAACACACATTTCAAATATTTAAAGATGCACCTTTCCTCTGCATATGTTCCATTAATATTTCCATGATTTATCAGTGAGGTCTCATCAGCAAGAACAATGTTTTTCATGATTGGCTGTGCATTACAAGTGGCATTTGCTGGGTATAATTAGAGGAGCAATCCACTACACCATGTCACTGCCAATACGCCCAGAACAAAAAATTATGAATGTGAGTATGAAACATCAATACTAATCACTTGCATAACGTCAGGTTTTTACATTTGCTGCTATCTGTGCACCTGGTTTCATGTTTCATTTTACTAACACAAACTAGTGCATAGATCTATACACACATTTATCAATATTTTCAGAACACAAAGATAGAAATTTGAGGCACATATTGATAGTTTCTGCTGATAATTTAGTTCACTCGACAAAAACAATCAAAACAATGGTCACGATAAACTATTTATACAGCACTTTCATTCACTAAAATTCAAACATGGTATACTAATCCTCACACTTCTATCACATACTGCTGTCATAGTTCAATGTTAAAAATAATGATTCAATATACAGACTTGGCATAAAATATTTCTGATTCTTATCTTCCTATGTTAAACATTCTGTTGGACATACTGGTCCATACTATTTAAAAGAATGTAAGAGTAAACTATATATATATATATATATATATGCATACACTACAGCTCAAAGTAATTGGCATAGGGAAAGGGAAAGGGAAGAAAGGGTAGGAGCTGCAGTTTTAAACTGTGGTATATTTTGTCCAGTTCAGCATGAAACACGATGCATTAGCCTAAAAAGCATCATGTTTCATGCTGAACTAGACAAAATATACCGCAGTTTAAAAATGCGGTTCCTTCCCCTTCTTCCCTTTCCCTTTCCCTATGCCAATTCCTTTGAGCTGGAGTGTATATCCAACATCTTTACAACAACTGATACACTAACTACTAACTTCTTTCAGACAAGCATCTAATATTTTTATTGCCATTTTACTCTGGAAATATACACATTTCTGGAGAAAGACAAGGCATAAATACATGTATAATTCTGACGTAAATCAGATAGACGAATCCATTCATTTTCCCCCAAATCTATAGGTCCAATCTATGTGTGAATACTGTACCAGATTCTGCAAGTATGAAGCTCTTATTCATGATTATGTCTAATTCTCAAGTCATAACGCTTTACATGCTTCCATGGTACTGTTCTGTTTTTTATCTTACAACCTTAACAGCACATACAAAATCAGCTCCACTTAAACACGGATACATTAGGAAACTTAATGGTACATCAACCTATGTTACATACATACATACAAATTAAAACCTTTACGATTGCTAACATTTGCAAGCTTAAATAACATAAAAACTTATGAAAACATTCTTTTCATAAAATCAGGAGATTAACCTGTTATAGGTTCCTGTAAGCTTCTGTTAATTGGGTCTATTATCTTCCTTAGACCCTGACGAGTGATTTGCATATAAACTGCATATTAACTTTCTTCATGAATTGCATCAAAGTTCATTCTTGTTTAGCCTTGCTTTTCTTTATCCTCCAAATGAAATGGTAAATGTTGACTTATCATATGTTGCTAACCATTATTTTACATCGAGAAATGGCTTATACAGAGATTCTCAAGTACAATGTCAATATGACACCAACAGCCCTTACACATCATTTACGTAACATATTTAGAGAGAAGAAAATTGCACACAAAATTGGCGGAACATGTTTATGAGCTGTACGCAGCACTGCAAACAAGATAGCCTCAACTTCTGAGAATATTATGAGGGCACATAGCTGAACATAGTTGGTCAACAGGTATGACGTTCAAGGGCCCGCATCACAAAGAGCTACGACTCATCTATCAATCCATTGATTGATATCAAATGTAAATTATAACACTAAAAATAAATATTAAACAAAAAATAATTATCAAACATTCCATTTGATGAATGGAAATAGAAAATGCATTACTAGTATCAAATGCAGTAATCAAGTGCAGTTGGTGATTGCAATCATAGGAACATATGGAACGGATTTCATTTTATTGAATTAATTGCAGTCAGGGATTGCAATCAATGTGTACGAATGCTAATACATTCAGTTTTTTAGCCTTTTGTTGCAAAAAGGGGAAAAACAAAAACTACCCTTAACCCTATATAGCCCGGGCTATTTTGAAATCGCATAGCCCGGGGGGGGGCAAAAAAAGCCCCCCCCTAAGATCTCGACCGTTGATCGCGCGATCGCGACGAAAATTGGCACGTACGTCACCCATGACGTAATGTCCACAATTCAATCGTCATTTGCATCAAAATTATTCAAATTTATTTTTAATTAATTAATTATGCTAATTAAATGCATAAAAATCATAATTTGGTTGTAAATCTTTAAATATAGCCCCCAAACTGCTAGATATCAGTCCAGACACTCTTCTTATGATTATTATCAAATTAGGATTTAAAGAAATGGAAATATGAAAGTTTTTCTTATGTATTTTATTGTTTTTTTGAATTTCTTATGTATTTCCGTGTTTTTTCGACTTTATGTTTTTCATTGTTTTTTCGATGGAAATCGTTGGCAACACTATTTCAGTCATAAATAACATGAAATTTATTGTTTTTTATCAGTAATAATACAAATAATGATACATTTATGAATTTTGGCTAGATACAGAATTTGCATTGGATTTGTACATGAAATCACGTTTTTGAGCAATTTTTGGTCTGACATGCACATACAAAATGTTATGTAACTTCGGAACCGTGTACCCCCGCGTCGCAAATTTGGTCTTAAAAGTTGCGTGAGACTTGAAGGAAAATAGTCATGAAATGTCGCGACGCGATCTTTTCGCGTTACAAATTTATTGCGAAAAATGTCGAGGGGGGGGCTGTTTTTGCCCCCCCCCCCCCGGGCTAGATAGGGTTAAAGCAAACAAGTACATTGATCAGGAAACATGTCAGACTGAACAGATGGCCCTGTAAATGCCAAAATCACAACAATCCAAGCAGGATAGTGAACAGAATTTTAACAAACCAAAATTACCTAAAGCTTGATTCTGTTATCGATGAGGAGCATATAAAAACTTACAACAATTCCTGTAGATCAGGCGATGCTGGGCATAAAATGTACAGTGGAGCCAACTTATAACTTTCCAAATAGCTAGCTTGTGCATTGCATGAACACATACCGTCTTGCTTTGATCTTGGTCAGATGAGTTTTAATTAGGCTCCAGGGTACACTATAGCTCAAAGGAATTGGCATTGGGAATATACCGCTGTTCAAAACTGCGGCACCTTCCCTTTCTTCCCTTTCCCTTTCCCTACACCAATTCCTTTGAGCTGTTGTGTATGTCAAGTCCAGTATATCAGACTACATACAGCATATAATTTACACCAATTTCAGTAGATCGGACGATGGAGACCATATCCCTTATGCCAATTCCAGTACATTGGACGACACAGAGAATATATGTAGAGTAAAGACCTTCAAGAAAACAACTGACACTATACACAGATTGCATCCTACAGATAGACACATCACATAAATCCACACATCCATTACACACCCCCACGCATACATGGACACGCACATGGACACACCCTGTCAGAAGTCCAGCGTGGCCTCAGGCTCTGTGGCCAGCACCCCTCCCTCAGGGTAGATGTTGTTGGCGTACCAAGCGGGCGTGGTCAGGGGGTAGAGGAGCAGGAGGAAGGAGAGCAAGCCCAGGATGAAGGCGGCGATGATGACGGCACACTGCCGGGGGCTGTGGTTGAACACCTGGTTGATCTCTGGGAACCCCATGTAGTTACAGAAGGCATGGCAGATGAACGGCCCTGCGAGGTGGCCTGTGGAGCAAGAGGAGAATGACAAGATCAAAATTAATCGCATCATTTATCATCCATTCACAACAATTCACTTTGCTTACAAAAAGTAAAAATAGCACATGTGCTTCAATACATATGATATTGCAAAACATTTGTTGCTGTATACATAGGCATCATGTAGAAAAAGAAAACATAAGAAAAAATTAACACATTATTACAAATATTCACTCGAACTCGAAGTTCATAGGGTGCCTTCCTTACATTCACATAAGGCACGCTAGCTCCAAAAATGGAAAAATGCTTCCAAGATGCTTCGGCACTACCGGTATACAAAACCAACATTTATCTCTTCTCAGAGGTTGTTGTAATCAATGTAAATGAATTCCTTTATAGAGCCAGAGTCTTAATTCCTATTTCATAATATAACATAAAACTACTTACAAATAATCAAAGCAAAATATTATTTTTTTTTACTTCACCCTCCCACTATGCAGCTCTTTGCATTTTCTCTTGAATTCTTCCAATTGGGGGAAAATTACGTGGCCAACTCTTCGACACAGCAATACAAAACACGAGCATTCAACACAGAGCTCGGATGTCAATTTCCCCCTGTGACGAAATTTGTCACGTGATATCATGATTGACAGCGATCGCATGAAACTGATTTTGTTTTATGGGCGGGGCTTAGAAACTCTGAAATAGCTATTATTTTTGACGGAAAATCACATTTTCTGTCATTTAACGATATATTCAAGTGAAAAAAAAAATATGAAAAGCTGTTAATATGACATGTCTAAGCAATTTAAAGACCAGAAATATTTGGTTGACAGGGGCCCTTTCAGATATATTAACAGTCATGCCAATCTATGTATTTATATTTTGATATACATTTCAGATGCAAAATACAAGCTTTGAAAATTCATCGTCTGATTTCTTAAGACAATGTGGTCAGGAAGTGGCACCACTCACCGGTTCTCACAAACAGGAATGCTGAATAGGCACCAAAAATGGTTGTGTAGCAAGACTGGAAAGCTGTTGTAATAAAATGAAAAGTGGAAAGGACACATCAATTAAACATAAATGAAAGTAAATTTTTGTTAATCATGGTATATATCATACATGGAAATGGTATACATGATGGTTAAGTTATGAGAAATAACATAATTTTCAAGAAAATACGATTAACAAAAAAAAAAATATATATATATACGAACATAATTTTACATCCTTAATATGAGAATGTAATATAAAGATATCAATAAAGCAAAGATTATGACCAGATCATGATGCTAACTAGCAGCTTTAAGAGTGACAAGAAACGAGGAGCCTCTACAGAAGATATCAAGTAGTGTATGGCTCCTGTTCAGACCCTCGCATCCCCAGACAAATCAATAGATCAGCCAGCGCCCCTCACTATCTGGTTCCTAATCGGATTCACTGGATCATATGTCACTGACATTTTATCCAATACTTCACAAGCCCTGTCCAGACTGGCAGAAAATTCTCAGAAGTTCGCTTCTTAGTACCGGTACTCTTGTTCCTAATACGAAATGTTGCAGTAGAGACGAGATGTCACTAACATTTTCATCCAAACCCTCATAAGCCCTGTCCACATTGGCAGAAACTTCTTAGAATATTGCTTCTGGGAACTCTGTTCTCTGATAAGAAATGTTGAAGTAGATAAGATGTCACTAGGCATTTCATTAAATACAGCACGAGCCCTGTCCACATTGGTACGAATTTCTCAAAATCTAGCTTCTTGGAATTCTATTCCCTGGTAGGGACAACATGTTACTTAGAAGCACATCATTCAATATATCATGAGCCATGCCCATACTGGCAGAAACTTCTCAGAATATTGCGCCTTTGAACTGTTCCTGATGAGAAATGAGAGACAAACTCTGATGAAAGAAATAATCAGTGAATGCTCACACACACACAACAATCACTTGTTTATCACAAAACATTTATAATTGATTGGGTGTGTGAACACAAACTGCCAAATCTTCAGGGAGTCCATCATATGACTAGACACGGTTCAGCTGGCCACTCAGAGCGTACATTGCATCTGCTCTGTGTGGGAGCCTGAATAATCATGACTGGGGGCTGAGTGAATTCACACTACAAACTTCAGGAAGCAAAGATTCAAGAAGTTATCTAACACAGTCAATTAAAACCTTGCAGAATTTTGCAATCGTGGTTACATCGACATCTATTAATACATTTCATTTAGTTTCATCTCCTTCATGTGTTCTTGAAAATGTTATGCCCCCATGTTCTTCACATTTCCGGAGTACACATAATTGCATCATCTCACAAATTGCTTGTTTTGCTTTCAATAAATCAATCAATTCAATCAAATTTCATTCAAAGCATGTTTATAATCTAAACGAGGCAAATGGAGCAAATGTGTTTGTATGTGTGTGTGTGTGTGTGTGTGTGGGGGGGGGGGGGGGGAGGGGAGAGAGATATATGTTCACACTCCTAGTCAGAGTGTGGGTTTACTCAACCCGACTCGGCTGTAAGCTCCATGTCTTCCCACATTCAATACCCACAAAGCGGCAACTCAATAGCCACTTCCTAGAAAGAGACTCAATGCAACATATCTTGACCTTTCACTAGCATTGAAGATCATCCATGTGACGCAATTGAATAAAGATGTCTGGAAATCTAATGTCTCGTTTACCGGAAATGGTATACAAGACGCACATTTTCATTTTGAATGAGTTCTACTTTCAGAAGCTTTTCTTCTGTAACCGCATCTAAACTTCTCATGATCCATTACAATTCTTAGTGATTTCAGTGGCATAAGTATTATCTAAAATATTCTTGTACATGGTGAAAGTCAAGAATAATGTGATACCGATTCCTGAGTGATCAAAGGAAAGTAATACTTACAAGCTGTAAGAATGATGTCTAACAATGAATCTGATCCAAATCTTAATCGTTCGATGATGTGGTGTATATGAGCTGCATGAGAAAAGAGGAGAAGAAGAGCAAAACAAATCAATAAGAAGAAAAACATTTCTAATACCATATACTTCAGGAATAAGATAAAGAATGAAATAAATTTTAATGAGAAAAGAATGCGTCCATTACATCTTCCTTGGGTTTGTGGTGTGTGGATTGATATGTCTGAAGTCATATTTTTTAGTCTCCTCAACTTCATTTTTCTTAAATACACTTGATCCCAGACAATCTTACATGTATAAAACAGCAAGTTCCCTTTTTTCTTTTTCTCTCTCTCTCTCTCTCTCTCTCTCTTCTTGCAATTTTCAGAATCTTCATTTTTAAATCCATTAGCCATAATACCATAAACCCTTTTGTGCCAGTCAAGATTCTTTCTTTATTATTGCCCCAAATAAGATGCGCATCATTCACCAATGATAATATTAATTGGTTCATATTTTGTTTCCCAGAAACTGGATTTACGTAGTTCTGGCTTAGCCTGCTTGCTGTATTCACTCACCGACTCCAAAAAAGAGAGGGCACACAATCACAGCTGTTGGACAGCCAAAACAAGGCACTAGTAGAGGCAGCATACAAGCTCGAAATACAAATTCCTCTGTGAACGGCGCCTAGACGGAAAAAAAGAGAAAAGCGATTAAAGGCAAGATCATCTTGATGTAATTGATTTAATTCTATTGCCACACTTTTTCCAATCGAATACAGCATAAATTGTACACAACAAAGAGACAGCATAAACAATATCAAACAGGAAAACAAAAATAAAGTGAATTGTACTTTCAGGACAAAACATAACATATTTTTTTAAATAACATTTAAGTGTACATACACATTACAATACATTAAAATCCAATATGATTGTCCATGTTTAAAACATAATCTGTTGTGCATGAAGTGAAAAAATTAATCACATGACAAAGAGAATGTGAGAGAGGACAAAAGGGAGGATTAAAATAATGGAAATATGACAAAGAGACAAATGGAGAATAATATGGTATCAGAGTTAAAGAGAAAATGGCTGGGAAGAAAGATGTGATGGTAAGGAGGCAAACTAACAAAAAGAGGTACAAGTCATAGAAAAATGAGACAGAGAAACAACTCTTATTAAACCGTTGACTTACAATTAAATAGTTTCTCAGCCATGCCATACGCAAACAGTTATTGCTCCAAAAGGCACGCTTGTTAGCTGCAATAAATCAGACAGGAAGAAAATGACTGACATGAGAATCATATTCACTAGCAAACCAATAAAATCTATGCTTATTCATAAACAAGAATAAAATATAACTAATTGCTGATTTTATTCATAACACTAAATTTAAACTAGTTGATCTCCATTCAAACCATTGACTGCATCATTCTATACTGATATCATTATCAATACGGTACTGCTCATATGGGTGGTGTTGCAGGTATTTTCTCCTTTTTTGTGTGTGAAGGGGGGATCGATTGTGCGCAATTACCGTAACATATCTTTATTCTCACATGCACCAATTTTGCTGCAAACTGAGGATGGTGTAAATATGCATGCACTGTTTTTGGACTGTAATGTACATTGAAAATCAATCATAGCTTGGAGGAAAACATTCTTATCTCAATGTAGTTTTTGCAGCATGTATGACACCAAATTCTGCACCACTATGTTTCTAAATGCCCTTGACATTTTTTTTTTGTAACACATACATGTACAGTATGTAAACATCAGTTAAATACATGCATGGATAACATGCATTGAAAGCATGTACAGCTCCACCTCTCCTAGATGTGTGTATTAAATCACATATTCTTAACAAAAAAATCTTCTCTATTCAACATTTGCTGCATCCAACATTGGTCAAGGAAGGATTTGGCTCTGCTATAAATAGAGGATTTCATAGCTATCAAGGTGAGGATTTCAAAAGGAGAGTGATGAAAAGAGATGTGGGTGGTGAAAAGAGCCTGCTCTTGATCAGAATCACAAGAGATAAATAGAATGAATTCTTCTTGCACACAAAACATACACAGGAAGTACGCAACAGAATGAATAGTTACAATCTATTTATAGTTGATCAGTTATGTTTCAGAATCGGACATTTTCTTCAAACAGGATGTGTGAACCTCCAGGATGTGTAAACATCTACAATACATGTACGTGCAATGCTTCTTTATATTGGTGTATTCACTTTAGAATTAAGAGCTTTAAATAAAAGGCTTAATAAAAGGGCAGAATGCCTTTACACGCTACCAGGATGTGAAGTCCACCACAACAAAAGATGCAATAAAAGAGATACAGGTTATGTGGGGACAATAGTATGTTGAAAATCAAACAGTTTTAAAAATCATGTTTTGTAATCATTGGCAGTCCACCTGTACTATGGTTATGGGGAATATTGCACAAAGGTCCATGTGCTCAACAAATTGTGTTACATTTATGTAAAGTCCCCTTTCCCTCTTTTCATCTCTCTCTCTCTCTCTCTCTCTCTCTCTCTCTCTCTCTTTCTCTCTCTCTCTCTTTCTCTCTCTCTCTCTTTCTCTCTCTCTCTCTCTCTCTCTCTTTTTCTCTCTCTCTCTTTTTCTCTCTCCTGCTGTTATTCTAAAACTACAAAACAAAGAACGTACTTATAAATTGAGTTTCATGAAATCCATCCAAAAAACCCATGTAGAGAGGCCCTGAAAATAGAATCTGCAAGGAGGGGGTGGGGGGGGGGGGGGGGGGAGGGAGAAAGTGAAATAAATTCAATGGTAAGATAAACTCTTTATCATATGAACAATAGAAAAACACAATTACACAACATATGCACCAATGGTAACATTTATTGTCATACTTTCACATTGCCATATTTTCTCTGTGTGTTTTAAATACTTCAGATTCAACAGGCTAAATCAGACTCTGTGAATTCCTAAATCTGTAACATTCAATGGGCATTCTCACATGTTTTTATTTATGTGCTTGATTTGGGGAATGCATTCACAAAATCTATGAAACTTAAACAAGCACAAAATATAAAGTTTATACAGTACATGTATACATTCCTATCAACACACAAGAACATAATTAATTGAAGTACATTGTTGTAAACTACATTCCATTGTGACATTTTCCTCTTTCAACATTTACAAGATCCATGAAATGAGGTACCACCCAAAACATAGCCATTCATTCCTAGCTGATAACTGAATTACAGATGGATGGGTAAGCATTGAAGACTCTACTAAAAACAAAAAATGGTAATTTATGCGAAATTTAGTGATTCTCACCATCGTTAAAAGGAGTGGCACTGTGAAAGAAGCAAGCAGGCCTGGCGTTCTGACTCCTAGATGCTGCCAAAGTGTCCATCCCTACAAGAAGAAACATGATATACAAACATCAATGTATAGTAACCTATTGTGTACCAGAAAAGGGCTGCTCTATGGGATGTGTGTGGATTGATGGTGAAATAATCCACAAGTAGCATGGTAAAGGTTTAGGTATGAACTAGGCCTGAGTCGAATCGATTATTAAGCCGGTGTTCGATCGAAGAAGTCGAACTCCGATTTCGTTTTGATGAATTCGATGCATCGACGAAATTACCAAATTGACTAGAAAACACAAAATCTTTTGTTTGATAGTCCTGTTATACACAATTTATCTTCATATTTTCACCATTTTAATTTGCTTACTTGGTTCCTACTCTCTTTTGTGAGTTTTGCAGGTAACGCATCAAGAGAATGAACAGGTCGCTCGATGATCAAGCAGCTACTACATACTACTTGGATTTGATTCGTTCACTACTATATACAGCGCAACGCCACAACAAACAATTGTCCATAGACTTTGTACAACGGATAGCATCGTGTGTTGTGAAAACCCGGAAATACAGTGGCAATCGTGCGTAAGGCTCATTTGCATACACGCTGCCGACGTACAGACTAATAGAGCGTCTCCGTACAGCGATTCGGAGACCACTGATTGGTGCATCGCGTAGATCACGTCATAACCATGTGGTCGCCAAAACAGTGATACAATATCCAGTCACGTTGTCCGAAACCCGGAAGCGATTTTTCGACGCATTAGGGTTACGAAAAAAAAAAATCGCAACCCGGAAGCTGATTGACTTTCTGCCCGTTGCAATAGACTCTCCAGATTCCAACCTACATACATGTATACGATGCCATATTGACGCTAATTTGTAAGATTTTGACGGAAAAACAAGAAGTAATCAAAATTCGCTTACATGTGCAGTATCGGTGAGAAAATAGATTCTCCGAGGTTACCTATCATAATTCATATAAAATATAGGAAAGTGAAATTCTAGGTCAATTTTGGTACGAGGTGATAGAGAATTGCATGCTTGTTTATGTGGGGAAATGGAAGGATTGCACTGCGTATGCTTACTATATTTTCATTCATAAATTGGCTCTTGGCAGTGGCTGGGTGACGTCATGTATCGATGCATCGATGTTCGATCGGCGCAAAGCCATCGAACACCGGTTTCTGAAAAAATCGATATGACTCAGGCTTAGTATGAACAATGGATATTTTTGGTGTGGGTCTGGAGATACATGTACTGTACTTAGATGTCTCTAGGAGGCCACATGTATGTGTGTATGTGTGTACACTGTACATGAACACACAGAAAATATCCTGACAAATGGACATTGTTGTTAAAGGTAGTGCACCCTTATGCAGGTAAAATATAACATTGTGTAGAATACATGCAAAATGGAAAATACTGCATGAGAACTTCCCTCACAATATTAGCACCGGACATTGACTTTAAGCCAAATTATATAGGAACAGGATTTTGAGTTGAGTTTTCAATGAGTTGTGCAAAACTCATGAGGTTAAAGCGCACATCACGCCAATCTCCACCACTGTGATGAGTTGAGATGTGCAGTGCATTGCTCACTGGGGCAATATGGCAGATGAATGTAGATTGCAGTCGCTTCAAAGCAGGGTGTTTCAAACGTAAACAAGGATAGTCATTCACTTTTACTGAAAACTTTTGTCTTCAAGTATACTTCCAATCCATGACAAGTTCAAGAATAATAGGCTACACTACCTTTAACCTCATCCAAGGTGTGCACATACATTCATGCCTCGTGTACTTGAATGCAGACACAGTATGCATACAATATCAGACCCAACCAGACAACTTGTCCAGCCACTGGCCAGTTCGCTGTGCATGGCTGGCTGTGCAGCAACAGAATATGCATGGCAGTAAAGTGTGATCCTCGCTGCACAGGGGATATTAATATTTGACGAGTGAGCAGAAATACCAACATGAGCCGCACAGACTATCCAGTTTCACTAATGAATATTGATCTGCACATGACAAATGTGCACTTGTCATTTCCTTTCATCATGTGATTAAGTGAGGACTTGTGGGGGAGGTTGCGAAAGTTGGAATATAAAACTACTGTTTTGTTTGTGTATCTTGAGCAGCAAAGCATACTGTAATGTAGGCCCACATTTCAAAGTCTGACACTATTGCGACACATTATATGGGGTATCGCAACCAGCAAATATTATTAAGCATCACCACTTCAGGATAATGCTCTTTGCCAGTTCAAATGCTGAGACATACAAACAATCATTCATATAAAAGTGGGCGTTTTTTGCAACCTAAATATTGCTGGCTCGCAATTTGAGACTGATTGACTGCAGTTCTGTAATCTGTACAGTTTGTACATGTTGCTTAGAAATGACGGTTGAATAACCCCTACAGATGGCACCCACATTGTAGGAGCTCCCTTCAAGATCAATACCGCTTGATATGCAGGAGGGCGCTTAGCACCAGGCATCTCAGAGATATGGCAATATGATGCCGTAAGCTGGGATTTGATTAAATGCACAGTCACATGCCATGTTTCTCGCAGGGGCACTCCTCCATAATGCCCTTTAGGAATGGTGATTTCAGCAGAAAAGGGAAATCCTATGGGTTGATCAATAAACATGTAAATCTCAGAAAATCTGTGCAAGAAATGTAATATACAGGGGCAAAAAACAGGCAATACTCTCTAATGCCCTGTAGGAATGGCATTTGCAACAGAAAAAAGGAATCCTCGATGTTGATCAATGCAAAGTCTGAGACAAACCAGGCAAGAAATCAAGATGTTGTGTTTCTTACTACAGGGGTACTCCATTTTAATGCGCTTAAAGGGAAATCCTATAAATGAACATGTGAGTCTGAGATAAACCAGGAATTTTCAGCAGAAAAGGGGAATTCAAGAGGTGAATCAAGAATATGTGAGTCTCAGAGAAACTGGGCACGAAATTAAGACTTTGTTTCTTATAGGGGTACTCCTCTTTAATGCCCTTTACTATCTATGCACTGATAGGATAGATTGTGCATTGGCTGCTTGCTAGCCTGGCTTCCATGCTGTTAGACATTTTTTTCTCCATACTGAAAAATAGAATCTAGGTGTTTTTTTTTTCTTCTTTTTTTTTTATAGAACTAAAAAGGTAGTCCTTTAATGATTCTGTTATCTCAGCCTGTTGGGGAACCCAGAGAAAAAAATGAGACTGATTAGTCTACTGCAGCCAGACCGCTTCATCAAATAGTTTGGTTTGTAAATGCTGCACAGCCTTGAAGCCATGCTAGGTGTCTTACCTGGCCAGCAGGCGCGTCTGTACTGATGAGCAGGAGGAAGAGGGGCGCTGCAGCACACACAATGAACACACTCATAATCCTCTGCTTGATCGTCTTAGGGTGATCCCTAGAATGGCAAAGAAAAAACAAGCTCACAAGTTATGTTCAAAGTTTCACCAATTGCAAGATAATGTACTGTTTATAATCCATTTATTTATTTCTTATGAAGTGTTTTTTACTCAGGGCGGTCTCATCAGTGTGCTAGGCACTGTTCTTCCCAGGGGCCCTGGTTACATCATAATACAACATTACATAAACAATCATAAACATGCAATGCTTAAATAGAACCGTTGTATGTGTCCACATACATTATAAGAAATTAACATTACACATTCAAAACAAATTTAGATTGGGCATACATGGATAAAAAAATGTATGGTCTGTGAATTCTAAAGTCTGTAATGAATAGCAAAAGCTACCTATAAGATTTTACTTGTGATTTATTCTATGATATTTATTTAATACACACAAGTTTATGAAATCATTGTCATCACTGACCCACATGCAATTGAGTGGATTGCTATTCAAAAAGAGTTCGGAAAACTTTAAAAGTTACCACAAAATATTGTTTCTCGTAGAGTACAATACTTTGCAATTTGTGACTGGAGCAGTACAGCCTGATTCAGACAAAATCATGAGACATAGCTCATGTGAGCCTTTAGTTGGCCGCTCGGAACATTATTCTGTTTTTGTTTTGCCCATGAGCTCAACGTACACCTAGAAATCATTATGGTACATGTACTTAGAAATGCTGGACTTCTTACTAATCACACACATTAAACAGAGTATAGGACACTGAAATAATGAAACAGTAATAAGTAAAATAACAGTGACTGTAATAGAATTCTTTGACAAAAATACTCAGGCATTTTTTCACACAACAAACATAAGCTACACAGACTGCTGAAAAATACCACACTATTTATGTTGATAATGTTTTTACATACAAGAGAAACCATATAAAGTTTCAATAGACCAACTTTACAAGAAGGTATGTAAAGCCTTGGGCCTTAAATAGATGTACATTTTACAGAATATGCACATGTCTTGTATTTCCCCAACAACATATTTAAACTGCTTTAAAACATGTGTTTTTACACTATTCTCCAACATCCATTGAAGTGTAGTTTCCCATAAATGTGGTGACAAAGCCCAAATGAAAAAGCAGGATGTACACATTGAGTACAGAAGTGCCATACCCACATCAATTGCTATGCAGGTTTCTGGTTCAAAACAGCATCTTTCAGTTTCACTTCCGACATTGTCTAGTGGGCTAGTGTCAGGGCACTCCCAATCAGAGTGCCCGCTGGGATCACTGCTGTTTGGTCTACCCACATACAGTAGTTTTGAACTGTTGTCTTGACAACACACTCATATGACGTCACACTTCTGTAGTCTACACAAATGTAAACTCCTTTGAGATTAATTAAAGCGGTCGCTACCTAGCTCTTGAGAATTGATTGCATGAGAATCACAGGGTGAATTCTAAGTTAATGGTAATCCATACATTGAATGAAGCTGACTGATGATGCCAGAAGGACAGCATCAGTGCTTTCACACACTTATTTGGACACTGACCATTGGGCCCATTGGAACATGTGTACTATTAGTACTAAACAATATTTTCTCAGCTTGTCTTTTCATTATTCCTTCATGCAAGCACGTTTAGGGGTCCAGTCTATAATCCTTGCATTTTTGGACCCATCCAGCCTGAAGTTGCAATCGCGTCTTCATTAGCATAAATACATAAATTATCTCGATGTTCGCACATATGCAATGTGCGACAGGAATAGGCCACGACCGCATGGCTTCTGTTTTGAGCTCGCATTCACGCACATATAAAAACCTAACGTAAACAATGCCTCGTGTGCGCTGATGCATGCCGAGTCTGGAAATTTTCAGGCTAAAGAAGACGCTCCGAGCTAAATTCGCGAACTTGCTCGGGCTAGCTCCATCTGGCCTAAGTTTTCCTGGGAAATTTTCTCCACCAAATAGCTAGCTATTTCGTGATCTGGCTAGCTAACCCGATCAGAACAAGCTCGGTATTTCGGGCTAATGAAGACACCCCTAATGTATAGTAAGCTGAAGGATTTTTCAAGTCCTCATGTGGAATGTTGAGTATGTGTGTTCTGGGCACCCAGCTGATTTTGTGGCACAGTTAAAGGCAGGGGACCACGAGAGTGAGGGAAGAAAAGCAGAAAGTTTATACTTTCTGACTGATTACTCTGCATTACACTATGCAGCACTGGATGTTGTCTTACACTAAAGTGTGTATGAAGCATACTACATTCAGCTTGAATATGATTGTCTAACTTCCCATTTTGAGCAAGGAATGTACAGAGCAGGAAGTCTTGAGTTGAGTTTTAAATGTCAAATTCGAGCACACACAATTTTTGCTTGACATCTTCAGCAAAAGATTCAATACTTCAAAGCTAAACATGCGTATGGAATCATGAAAAATACATCATTCATATCAAACAGCTACTGGTACATGCAGCAATGCAACATTGCAAAGAATGGATATAAATTCTTACATCAGATACATTCCTCTTTATTTTAGAATATGAATATTAAAACAGATTGTCGTCTTTTGTCACACTAAATTGGTACATGAAACAGAAGCTGTTGAATCACTCTCCCTGCCATCCACATCTTTATCAGAATTTATTACACAATTTCTTCCATCAGTCTTTTACAATATCCTCATTCTCGCCAGTAAAACCTAATTTTTCTTTATCGTCAAGGGAATCAATTATTGAGACAAGAAAAATAGCTGCTGTCATATCTTTCTATGTGTATGGTACCTCATGAAATTATGTAAGCAACATACATGTACTTCGGTGGTGCATATACATTAAAGAGAAAGCCCACCCTGAATCTAAATTAATCTTAAATCACATCAGAAAAGGAAAAGCAACATGTTAGTGAGGGTTTCACAAAACATGCATCAACTGATACATCAAATGCACAAGTTAACAAGTCCTTCTAAGAAAGTGGATTTCTTTTTGTACAACTTAAAGCCCAGAAGCTCGAAAGGGATTTCATCAAATTAAGAATTTGAAAATTGATTTTTGTCAAACCTTCACTAATTTGCTCTTTTCATATTAAAACCAACCTTACTTAATATGGGTGGACTTTCCCTTTAATATCCTACAATGTATATTGTAAATGGACATCTTCACTTGATCTCCGCATAGCCTCATGCAACACAAAACTACATGTAAATTGCAATCAAACGAGTACCAGTATGCATCCATCAAACTGGGCAATTGATTTACAATATGTGCCTGAATTATTGACAGTGCTCAGTAAACTACAGGATTGGCGAGGGGAAACCCAATAAAATTAATGAATCATGGAGAACTAGGATGCACGAGATGTCACTATTCATGCGACAATATGGCGTGTATGTATGTGTATCATTTAGTGTGAATGTGCTTGTCCATATTTGCCTCTTAATAATGCAAATGAACTTAGATAAATGTAAGAAAATATATGCACATATATTACTACTACTACTACTACTACTACTACTACTACTACTACTACTACTACTACTTCTTCTTCTACTACTACTACTACTCTACTACTAGTTGTAGTACTAATAAAATACTTAAAATCGAAGGATAACTAAAAAAGTGCCATCAAAGCTATAAAAAGAAAATGATAAATTACGAATTTGCCAGGCAAACTATCAGCGTTAAATAATGTGTACAAATGATGAACTATATCAATTATCAATACATGAATGAACCTCCTGCCTAAGGCAGAACATGGCGATGATGAATAAAGCATTACGGTTCCCTGTCACCCACTAGCTCTCCAAATGCATCAAGCCAGATAGCTTTACATCTTTAATCATATGTATAGGGTTTACCACAATGCCCATCTAAAACGGACAGAGCAAAGACAAATTCAGTTTTGCACCACCGCTGTATCCTTGACAACAGCAGCAGGATAATTACACTCTCCTCATTGTAAGCGTGTCACGTACAAAGTGTTCTTTGTACAGCAGTCAGCGAAGTGAAGCTCTTAATGTGCATAGATGCGTCTAAGTGCAATATTGCATCAGAAGAGGAATTGGATTCAATGGTACAATTTCACTGCCAGTCACAGAGTACTTCATCCTTGGGGGAATTTCTACTCTATCGCCTGCCATCAAAAGAGGAATGAACTTCCCTGTTTGTGTCGACATGACAATTCATAATGTATCCATGCACATATATGTGAACTATGTGTACATGGTGCTTCAAAGTGCGTATTGATTTCCAAGCTACATGTATTAAACCATTCAAATGTGTAGTATAATGTGTAGAATTATTAATTTGGGGCACAGGCTCAATTCATATAAATACTTGGAACTAACTGATTTGGAAAAAAATGTATAAACATGATCCCATTTAATCCTCGCTTCCTTTTTTGCATTAAATTCTTTAATGTAAACTGTAAGATGCGAACCTTTAGAAGGAATACTTCATAAAAATATATGATGGAAGGTTTAATTAGGACATGGAGATATAAAATCTAATTCAATTTATGTACATGTACACTGTACATCAATCTACAATTTGTCTAAATCTAACTAACCCTACATGTATCACGCTGTCCTGGCACATTTACTTTGTTGATATCAATTACCGGTAGGCAAAGTACATGTACATGTTTAATACATTTTAGTGGTAAGTCAAGCCCAACCTTGTCATTTTATATTGCCAAGACATGGGAAGTCCATTCATTTGTGGATACATCATAACCCAAAGCAAACACTTATTATTCAGCTCTGTGAGGTCATACTGAGGGCGGTATTGGGTATTAACTCTTAACGACAGCGTCATTGGTTCGCTTTCTTAATTGCTCCTTGTTGCATAGATACCGCACTGCTATTACAAACTCATTACCCCAAGCCTCACTCAACAAGCAGATACCTTGTTATTGACAATGATCCAGCGATAGAATTCTGTGTGCAAACATACACAGTCAGACACGGTGACTATACATGTAGATGTACCAGTTTGTATAGTACATGTACCCTTATGTGTATCAAGGTTGGTGGTATTAGTCAATTATCAACTCTTTTTCTGTTATTTGCTGGACTGGAGGGCAACCAAGAAGGAACAATTGAGCTTCAGAATATGTAACATCTAGCCTGGAGACAGTTCCTGCACAATGAAAAAAAACATATAAACAGTGGAAACATTGCCATCCATAGAACATATGCTGTAGTGTACATTAATTGAATGGCAAAAATGAATACAGTGTAGTACCAGAAACTGAAAACAGAAATAAACTTAATTTAAAAATAACAATTTCCATTTTACAAATTTGCAAACATTCTTTTCTGGACATTGTTTACACTAATATTTTCTCCCTGATTAGCTTTGCGAGCTGAACTTTATGAGTGCCTGTTGGTATTTTCAATGCCAGTTACATAAACAAATCCATAAAAAGTACACCATAATGCAATATATGGATACAGCACAGTATTTTTCACCTGAAGGTCCTGTAAGTACATTATGCATGTGTCTGCATATATGTTTGTGGGGGAGTCTCTTTGTGTTTGTATGTGCATGTGTCTGTTTCTATGTACACCTGAATACTGAATTGGGAAGACAAAAAAGCCTTCAAAAGGTGATCGTGAGCAATATTCTTGCCAATATTCTTAAATTCATGTATTGTCCATTTTAGAAACTTGCTGAAAGTTTATTTGCCATCCAATGATCCACATTTGAAGTAATAAGTGATTAAACCACAAATCCTCAAATGTTTGGCTGACACATTTTGAGGATTTGTGATTTAATCACTTATTACTCCATTTGTGGATCATTTGCGGGCAAATAACTTTCAGAAAGTAGGAAGAATGCACCGTGCAGGCACATTGGGATTTTGTTTGCAATCACATCCACTTAGGGTGTTTAAGACCAGAAGCTGACATACAGTAACTGCAAAGAACGACATCTTCATGTTGCTACATGGCGCAGTGTTGGATACCTTTTCCCCACAGTATCTGTGGTAGGGGGAATCATTCTGGAATGTAAAATATTTTAATCATTTAATCATATTTTTATCATTTAATATTAATCATTGTAAAAAGAGGAACTAAATCTACAGTATGAAACAATATCATTTAAAGCAATTGGAAGATACACGCACTAACACAAATCATCATGAATGCATACAGTATTTTTGGGCAGCACTATCATGTATGTCACTACCGAAAAGCTTTCAAAAATCCCTAGGAAATACTGGTCAAGATACATGTATCATGTTTCAAAGTTATTACTTTGGCTGCAATACATGAATATTGTTCCTTCAATACGGAAAACATTTTGGCTTACCAAATTATGCAGATCACAGGCTCAATCAAGAAAATGGTCATGAAACTAAATATTGAAACAATAGATTTGAACCTGTCATACGTGTACTGGAAACAAATCCCTGAGAGGCTATTTCATTCTAACTGAAGAATATGTGCCGCAATTGTCCATACATGTAGTTAGGAAAGGCTCTTGTAAAGAGGATTTTGTTGGGGGAATTTAAATAAGAAAGGAACAATTGGGCTTACCGGTACACCCAGTAAATTACTGAAAACAAGAAATTACAAAATGATTACAACAAGGGCGAGTATTTTCGCGAACCACTGTAGGGTTGCAAATGAAAAAATATTCCTGTTATTCTCGATCACTCATGCGTCAAGATAACATATACTAACTGATGCAGTGGATGTTTATTTTCTTCCATTGAGCACTGGAAGTTACCATGGTGTCAATTGCAAAAAGAACTTGTGAAAATGTCTGTGATGTCGTCCTTTGCAAAAAAATATCTGTATGCAAAAGTATTGGTATACAGTGGAACCAAATTGATTCTTTCCATAATTTCTTTTTTTAAGAGCATTCCTACCCTTCATGGCAGGCATAAGACTATGTCAGCCAGATAACCTGTTGCTCACAGTAAGATTTGGGGGCCTCATAAACAATAATTCAGTAAGGATGTCAACATTTGCAATGGAAATGCAGCATCCAACAAGGTGTGGCTTAACTACGCATCATCATGAATTCAAAGTTTATTCTATGAATAGCCTGTTGTCTATTTTACAGATTACACAAGAGCAGTGCTGTTCAATTTCTTAGTGGAGAAAAGCAAGCCCACAAATATGTGGGCTGAGTAAAAAAAACAGGTTAATGTGTTAGTGAATACACTTATAATGCTCTGGCTGTAACCTTAATTCCAGGTATATCTTTCAGACTGTATAAAAATAGAGACTGTACCTGCTGTACATGTAGAGACTGTAAATGCAACCACGCTAAAAATGTTTAATTTAATTTAAGAGTACCAGTAAACAAAATTGGAAAATGTTTGAGAGAAATCCAACACACAAGTATTATGAGTAAGTTCTTTGGGCATACATGGGCCTTTATCATGGCAAGAAGTAGTAAGACCCATATACCTGTACTATATGTACATGTACACTACAGCTCAAAGGAATTGGCATAGGGAAAGGGAAAGGGAAGAAAGGGAAGGAGCCTCAGTTTTAAACCGTGGTATATTTTGTCCAGTTAAGCATGAAACACGATGCTTTAGCCTAAAAAGCATCATGCTTCATGCTGAACTGGACAAAATATACCGTAGTTTAAAACTGCGGCTCCTTCCCTTTCTTCCCTTTCCCTATGCCAATTCCTTTGAGCTGAAGTGTATGTATACTGACTTCCATATAACATGTACGTAAGCAAATGGCACATGCACATCCGCCTCAGAACAGCAAAATAAGTTAAGTATCTTTAAATTTTTGAAGTCAATTCTATATTTTTGAAAGAGGGTTGATTTTCTTTCTAACTGCTTCCGTCAGACAAATACAAAACCTCAGAGCAATCCCACAATAAGCTCAGTTTGCCCACTGTTCACCCAGTCAGCATGGCCAGCATTGCATGCACTGCTCGTTTAAATGCCTCACTGCGGTGTGGAGAGTCTTGAGATATACTGTATACTGCAGTCTTGGATGCCTAGGCTACAGAAATTGCTGAATTCTGGATGGCCCATCCAAAATTCAAGCCAATAGTCAATATTAATTCAGTTTCAAGTCAGTTTCTATTTCGAATATTTGTGAGGGGAGTGCCTACAACACTGTTTTTCCATTTTTCACAATGATTTTTTTTTAACCATCAAAAGGGCTATATTAGCCACATCTAGACTTTTTAAAAATTATTTGAGAGATCTATTTTTTTCTGCGCATGTCATGATCATGAAATAAGTCTCCGGCCATATGCTCAACATGCAAAGCCAATGATTCATTGATTACGTTCCATCAAGCGCACACACCGTACAATGCCTGGTAAATGTACAAAATAAATGGCAGAGCTGGGGACCTAAACCACAATAAGATCTAGGTCTTATTGGTGAAACTGAAACTTGAAAGTATGAAATACAAGCAACGAGCAGTAATCAATTCAACATGATCAAGTAGTGTACCCTCTACTCTAGCTCTATATAAGTATTCTCTGAAGTAAAAATCAACAAGAACACTTATGCCTGCGCCTGGTGGATTCTAGAGATGATATCATTTGTAAACATAAGCAATAAATACAATTTATAACAACATCAAATATTGCAAATGTTAGAAGAGGGGTCGAGGTATGACATAGACAGGAATAACCGTCTCATTCGGGGCATTCTTCTTCTTCTTCTTCTTCCAAGTAGAGTGCAGCTTCAAGTTTTGAAGATTATCGCACTGTGAAATGCGTGTGAGTGTGTGGACCCTCACACACGTCTAAGACAGGATAGCTTTTGTGTAAGTGTGTACATGTATATACAAGTGTAAGTAAAAATTTGTGTCCTTTGGAGACAAAACTATTTCTTCTTCCCACTCAAGACGAGCCGGAAGGCTTCGAGAGAAGAAGAAGAAGCTGGGTCCTCTTGGAGGCTGTTCCAGTCCTTACAGGTTCTTGGGAAGAAGGAAGAAGCATACGCCTGATTGCTACATTGGATCGTCTGCAGTCGAGAGCCGTGTCCTCTAGTGGCTGATGTCCGTTCGCTGAGGTAGGACTGCCAAGCGATGTCAACAAGGTTGAAGCGGATGCGATACAACATAGCCAGGCGGCTGTGAAGGCGTCTGTCCCGTAAGGAATGCCACTGCAGGCTGTTAAGCATGGCTGTCACACTGGATGTTTGGTTGAAGTCTCCTGTCACATAGCGGGCACACCTTCGCTGGACCATCTCAATCTTGTTGATGTTCCGCTGAGTGTGTGGGTCCCATGCTGTTGCAGCATATTCCACCACTGGTCGGACATATGTGAAGTAAGTGGCCTGCTTGATGTGACGGCTACAGTGTTTGAAGTTACGACGTAAGAAGCCAGTAACAGAGTTAGCCTTCTTCACTGTGGTATCAACATGAGAGTTGAAGTTAAGCTTGCAGTCGATGTGGAGGCCGAGGTATTTTGCGGAACTCACCACTTCGAGATCATGCCCATGGATGTTATACTGGCCAGTAACTTGCTTCCTCTTGTTGGTCACACGAAGGATCTGGCATTTAGAAGGGTGAAATTCCATCTTCCATTTGCTTTCCCATTCCTGTAGCCGGTCTAAGTCTTCCTGAAGATTGGTACAATCTTGGGCTGACCTAATGCGCCTGTAGAGCAGGCAGTCATCAGCGAAAAGGCGTGTTGTCGAGTGCTCAACGCTGTCTGGTAGATCATTGATGTAGATCAAGAAAAGGAGTGGGCCTAGGGCACTGCCCTGCGGTACTCCGGATGTAACCTTGATCTCCTGACTGATCTGGCCCTCAAGTACGACTTGTTGGGTACGGTCGCTCAGGAAGCTTTTGACCCATCTGAGAGTAGTGCCGCGTATGCCGTAGTAGTCTGCTTTGAGTAGAAGTCGCCGGTGAGAGACTTTGTCGAATGCTTTTGCAAAGTCCAACAGTATGCAATCTATCTGCTCCTTGTCGTTGAGCCCTTTTGCAAGGTCATTGATGGTGAGGACGAGCTGGGTTTCACAGGATCTTCGCTTTCTGAAGCCGTGTTGTGCGTCTGACAAGATGTTGTGTTCAATGAGGTGATGGATGACAGCACAATGCACCACATGCTCGCATAATTTGGACAGGATTGCAGTGAGTGAGATTGGCCGATAGTTTGCCGGGTTGGACTTGCATCCCTTTTTGTGGATTGGTACAACAAAAGCTTTCTTCCAATGAGATGGAATGCTGCCCTGGTTGAGGGAGGCCTGGAAAAGCAAGGTGATGACAGGTGAGATCTGGTAAGCCGTCTCCTTGAGTAGTCGAGCAGAAATGCCGTCTGGTCCGGTGGCTTTGTGTGGCTTAAGTCTTTTCATCAGCTTTTCTACTCCGACTTGGCTAATCGATATGTCAGGCATGGTTGGGTAAGGACTTGGTCCCAGGTCTGGCAGGGTGTTGTCGTTGTCAGATGTGAAGACTGAGGAAAACTGCTTGTTCAGGATCTGAGCTTTCTGCTTTGGGTCACAATGCAGTATGTTGCCTTCCTTCAGTGGTGCTACTCCCAAGTGGTCACACCGCATGGTCTTGACAAGCGCTCCCAAGCGCTTGTTGCAGCCTGCATCATTGCTGACAAGGTCTGCAATGTATTTGTTGTAGGCCTGTCTACAGACTTTCTGGGCTTTCTTCTTCAAGTTGTTGTAGCGGTGCCACGAAGATGTCGCCTTAGCCTTCTTGTACGCTCTGGCCTTCCTTCGGCATATGCGCTTGGTAGCGGTGTTGAACCAGCATTGATTGAGTCTTGTTGACGACATCTTTTTAGGAACGTTGTCTGTGAGGATCTTTTCCAAGCCTTGTTGGATCTCATTTAGGAGCGTTTCCACTGGGGTTGATGTATTATGAGACTCCATGAACTGGTTTGCCCATGCCTCAGCATCACTATGAAGTGCTTCAAGGTTGGCTTTGTTCCACAGAAAAATCTCTCTCCGTGTTGGTTTATTCCTGTGGGCCCTGGTTGTCATGTCCATGAATATCACATCGTGATCACTCAGGCCGGGCATGGGTTCACATTGCCTGACTAGTGTTGGACAATTTGTGATGATGACATCCAGTGTATTTTCCCCTCTGGTAGGGAAGTTGACAATCTGCTCAACTCCAACGTCTCCCAAGGTCTGCAGGTATGATTCACTGAGTGAGTGTCGATACTGGTGAGATGTGATCTCTTCTGTCTCCCACTTGATGTCGGGTAAGTTCATGTCACCTCCAATCCACACTGCTGCACCGGGGTTGGATGTGCACAAGTCTCGGATGAACTGGTTCATGCTGTCCATGTACTGTTGGTCAGTGTTCGGAGGACGGTACACAGCTCCAAATATGACGCTGTTGTTGTTCGTGGGTCCGTTTACCACCTTAGCTGCAACGGCTTCCGCATCAGTAGTGATGTCTACCTGGTGACCATTAAGGCTTGTTGAGATTGCTAGTAAGACCCCTCCATATCCACCAACTCGGTCTTTGCGGTACACATTGTAGCCAGGAGGAAAGACTTCCCCAACACTGATGCTTGGTTTGAGCCATGTTTCGCAGCCCATGATCACATCTGGCTTGACTGCGTCGAGAAGGCACCAAAATTCTTCCCTCTTTGAAACGATACTCTGGAAGTTGATAGTAAGGGTCTTTAGATGTTGCTTCCTGTCAGAAGACAGATTCTTGATTGGTGAAGATGCAGCCTGTGGTGGATCAGGTGAACAGGACCCCGAAGTTCTGAAGCTCGAGTTGCTGCAGTCGGATGTCAGGCTGGATAAGTCACTGCTGCAGCTCTCTACTAAGGTGTCAAACAAGCTGGATGAGTACTTGGGTAGGCCACAGTTGCAGCATTCCCAGGGTTCATCACATCTTCCAAGGATGTCCAAGAAGCTGTTGTCAATGTTCACACAGTCAGCACGGAACCATGTATCACATGACTCACAAAGTATACTGGCTTTGGCTCCTCTATAAGATGTACATGCTTTATGACATTCACCACATGGGAATTTCGGTTTTCGTGGTCCAGGGTTACTTTCCACATCACCACTCAGCAGTAATGCAGGTGCACATGAAAGGGCTATCAAAAAGTCTATAGTTACCAGTAGTACCAATATGGTTGAAGTTCCAGCCATGATGTGAGAAAAGATAGCAAGCATGGAGCAAAATAGGCCTGAAATTCTATGCTTTGCCACTACTAGAATCACACATTGTGATTATGCATAGACATGCGCATAAATTCAAATCAAGTATGGTTTATGTGCAATCTGATTGTATACAGTTGTGTATGCAGCTCACAGTTAGGAAGTGAGAGAGTTACAAGTCACCAACTTGGATGTCTATAGGTGGGCACACATGGAAGATCTGCCAAGAAAGCCAAATCCAGGTCCAGGTCAGGAGTGGTAAAATGCATCAAAGTATTCATACATTTTTGTCTCCAAAGTGCTCACACATGTATATAACATATGATAATTCAGATTCATAGTGAGAATCCTGGATATTAGCAAGATTGAATGCTTATAACAAGGCTCTCGCCACCGTTGAGAACCAGTGGCGGTGCCGCCACGGGTTCTGTGGTTGACCCAAACCAGCGCCACGAGTTATTAATATTAAACAAATACCGCCACGCCTATTTCAATTTAAAAACATAGCGCCGCGTGTCTTATAGTTTGTTGTTCAAAGTACGATTCCAGCTTTAGCGCGCACCGGCAGAGCAGGGAATATCTAAACCACTGAATGTGCCTGTGCGAATCGCCCGATTACCGTACATACATGCAATGCAAGCAGAGCCACCCATCGGTCATTCCTGCACATGTTCAGCGCACACAAGAACCCAGTGGTAGAACTGGAACAACTCGAGCCGCATGATACCCCGACAATACTCCCAAGGTACACACACACACACCCACACACAGAATATGACCACGATACACACACACACACACACACACAGTACATGGCCACTCTACCCCGGCACACACTTCCACTTCGAACATCGGGGAGAGAGAGGGAAAGAGAGAGTGGATGGACGAGACGATATATTTAGAAAGAGAGAGGAGAGAGAGAAGGGAGGTCGGAGTTGAGACAAATCGAAACCACATGTCTTAACTTGCATAACCACGTGTTGCGCAATCCACGCTACCGATCGGAGTTTGCTCAACTCGTGGCATTCCACAAGATTAGTGGTCCATTCGGAGGTGAAGACAGACAAGCAACTCAGTTTCTTATCAGTCCCCTGGGTCCTGGGCTCCAAGCCATTGGCGAGACAACAGATTAATTACAGATTTATCACCATCCTCACCCCAGAGGTGTCCCCATCTGACCACCTAACACTGAATCTGACCTCATGAGGTCATGAAGCACAAGTGAAGTATTGGGGATTTTGATTGAAAATTTATGCAGGCTTTGAGTTATTTTGTTTACAAAGCTGTTGGTAAATGACTTGACTCTGTGCGTACATGTAGTTTACAATGCATCTTTGACTCATAGTAATTATAGTAAAGCCATCGTGATAACCTCTGGGTATTATGACACCTACGTAGACTTGGAGGTATACGCAGCTGTCTGGTAAGACTTAGGCCTACTAGTGAGTTGATGAATTAATGTTATGTTTCATTCATAAAAAAAAAATGTGACTCAAAGCAAAGATTACGTCTTTATGATTCACCTTATATTGAAATATTTTCAGTCCATCAAGTTGGCCAGCTTACATAATTGGCCAGCTGTTTATTGGTCACAATTAAGCGCAGTACACAGATATAGACCATAATAAATCCCTCTTGCGACCATAGACCTCGGCATTTTAGCATGATGTACAGAAGGAGGGGGGGGGGATGGAGAAAGCTTGAAGGAAGAGAGATGAAAAGGCAAAACAAGGAGTGATGGAGAGATAAAGGAGGGAAGAGAGAGTGAAGTTGATAATGTAAGATCTCACCATACCCCTCCCTTTAATGTCCCCCACACACACCTTCTCTCCCTTTCTCTCTCTGTTGTCAGGCAATAAAGCCAAGGACACAGGGACCATATATTCACTCTTTCTCTCTCGGTTTTACTCTCATCCTCTCTCCCGCTCTCTCCTCCCTAGTGGTTATCTGTCCTCGGTAGTTAGCTCCTGATAAACAATACTCCCTTCCTACTAAATTCCTCCCATATATATTACTCCCTGGTATAAACTCCACACCCAGTCCAGAATAAAGGACTCTGCTTCTATACCACAATCAGGGATAGTCGCATCTCTCTTTAGCCGCCTCGTGTAGGTTTAAAGTGCTATGTCACAGAGGGACCATAGCATCATTTTAGCTATTACAACATACCTACTTCTTTATATATATTCAACAGCTGTATTACTCAACCATCGTGTACCATTGATATATGACTGTTCCAGATCATGAAATGTACATCCACGAGATACATTCAATAAAGGATCGTCAACTCTAATTCATCGTCTCTATCCGTCTACATCTTTATCGTCGTCTTCTACATTTGTACTATTAGTTAAGAGTCTCACTGAAAGACCACGCTACCCATCTTTAATAAACAATCAACATCACCACAGTGCAGACATCTTACAATAAGAGATAGGAAGATGGGGAGAGAGAGAGGGGGAACGAGAGTAAACAGAAGATAGAGAAAAGCAGAGAAAGAAAACGAGGAAAGGGAGTGAGTGAGTGGTAGAAAGAAGACAAGCAAAGAAAGAGAGAGAAAGAGGGAGGAAAGGGGAGAGCTGGAAAGAAATTAGACGAATAGGCAGAGAAAGAAAAAGGGGAAAGGAGAGAGAGAGAGGGGGTGGTAGAGAGAAGGCAGAGGCAGAGGCAGAGAAAGAATAGGAAAGGAGAGAAAGGTAAAGAGAAGATCAAGGCTGAGGCAGAGAAAGAACAAGAGAGGAAAGGATAGCGGTAGAAAGAAGATAGCGGGAGAGGCAGGGAAAGAAAACAAGAGAGGAGTTGATAGAGATAGGAAGATGGAGAGAGAGGGAACGAGAGTAAAAAGAAGATAGAGAACAGCAGAGAAAGAAAATGAGGAAAGGGAGTGAGTGGTAGAAAGAAGACAAGCAAAGAAAGAGAAAGAAAGAGGGAGGAAAGGGGAGAGCTATAGAAAGAAAGTAGAGGAATAGGCAGAGAAAGAAAAAGGAAAGGAGAGAGAAAAAGGAAAGGAGAGAGGGGGGTGGTGGAGAGAAGATAGAGGCAGAGGCAGAGAAAGAATAATAGAAAAGGAGAGAAAGATAAAGAGAAGATCAAGGCAGAGGCAGAGAAATAACAAGAGAGGAAAGGAGAGCGGTAGAAAGAAGATAGCGGGAGAGGCAGGGAAAGAAAACGAGAGAGGAGTTGATAGAGATAGGAAGATGGAGAGAGAGGGAACGAGAGTAAAAAGAAGATAGAGACAGACAGAAAGAAAAAGAGGATAGTGATTGAGCGGTAGAAAGAAGACAGATGCAGGGAAAGAAAAAGAGAAGTTTGCGAGAGATCAAGAAAGTTAAAAGAAGATTAGAGGCAGAGAGAATGTGAGGTCGAGACCTGCAGCAAATGATAATGTACACTATTAAGATCATGCGAAAGTTAAGCCTGATATCTAACATACTTCAGTCACAGAACGAGGAACAGTAACCAATGGTAACCAAAAGCTTCGCCTTTGTTTATTATGGCTGTCACAATGGCATGTCAGATTTACGAGCGTGCGCATACCTCGTGCGCGCCGGCAACTTGTAATCTTACACCATCTCAAATTCCTAAGTTCTGGGGCGCACTGCATTCATGGGCTAGGCAGAGACAGAAAAGGAGAGGGAATGGGAGAGAGAGAGAGAGAGAGAGAGAGCTCTAGGTAAAGAGAAGATCGAGGCAGGGAAAGAGAAAGGTTCTCACGGTAGTCTCTCAGGGCGACTGTGATGTTTATGCTTGCCAATAAGCGTGCTTTCCTAGGAAAACACTATACAGAGTGTCATTGGTTAATGAGTTTTCTGATATGCGCAATAGTGACCAATCATGATAAAGCATGGAATTTTTTGCCGGAGCTTGCATACTTGTGTCAGCAGACCACGTGTCCTGGCATCGTGCTGATGCCTCGTGCGCGTGCAAGGCTATTAGCATTCCTTTATGTTTTGGGGGCTGGCTAGGCTAGGCTAGGCTGCGCTGTGCATTTATGATTTTTAAGGGGGGATTGTTGTTACGAATAGCATTGAAGAACAGATCTGGTTACATGTGGAGTTGTGGATAATGACTCTGCTGACAGAAACACGATGGGGTGAAATGGAAGGGTGATAAGTTGAACATGAGCATACTTATAATGAGGGACCATGAAAAAACAACAATTTTTTCCCCTCTTTACCATCACTCATCACCATCGCACCACTAAATAAAACATCTCTCTTACTCGTTCTCTTGAACGGGTATGACATCAGTTCCAGCAATGAGTCACCAACACACCATGTTAAATGTCATTTACATTTGTGAACAAAAGGCAGTTTTCTCTGATCAGCACACACATTTTGATTGTCTTGACTTTGTAAAGGACATTACCCTCAAAACATGCAACAACGCAAGCAAGACATAACTACCAGTACTAGTAGCGTCGAACAACATACTGTGTTGCAAAATACAAACAAATAATAAAGAAATATATGAACAGGAAGAAACACAAAGAAGCTATATCATGACAAACACATGTTGAAATTACACTTCTTTTGGTAGAGAGGAACACTTCACATTTTTGACACAAAACTCATGATGAAATATAGTTTAATATTTAATAATAATATTAATATTCTTTTGTTTTAGGAAGCTAAACTGCGCCAATCAGGCCATCAAGAGTCGTGATCCATTTGCCGATTTCACTTCAGGCACCACACAGGCACAGAGTGCAGTTATGCGTGAATTATCAACACACACACACACACACACACACACACAGCGCCAACAGTGATGTGTGTATCACACACAGGTTAGAAACAAGAGCTGGACATGGAATCACGCTATTCTACATGGACATGGATCGGCAATCGAGCGCCTATATTCGCGGCCGATCACACACAGCGCCAACAGTGATGTGTGTATCACACACAGGTTAGAAACAAGAGCTGGACATGGAATCACGCTATTCTACATGGACATGGATCGGCAATCGAGCGCCTATATTCGCGGCCGATGACATCGCATTCGACGAGTAAATGCAAGCACTGTCCCTTAGCTATTAGCTCGCGCATTGTATGCGTAAAGCGCGCGGTTCGCGCGTTCACAGCACATTCATAATTATGTGCTTCAAGTTAAGGCTAAAATAACTTTTTAAAATAAATGTCATTGGGTTGCGCCACGGGTTATTTTCCATATAGCGAGAGCCCTGGCTTATAATATGTCAAATTCTGCTGCGCAAATTCAGGACATGTGTCATGGTCCACACACACACACACACATTCTTTAATCGAAATTACATTTTTGGATAGCGGATAGCGAATCCAACGTCCTACATAGTCATGAATAACCGTCTCATTCGGGGCATTCTTTAATCGAAATAACATTTTTGGACATACCTCCCAAAAAGATAGGGCATGCAGAGGAGCCAGATGCAATCTCAGCGGATCCAACATCCTACACAGAGACTGATTCTTCGGTCTACTTCCTAGACTGATTTTTCGGTCTAGGTGACCGAAAAATCAGTCTCTGTAGGACGTTGGATCCGCTGAGATTGCATCTGGCTCCTCTGAACGCCCTATGATGCCTATCTATTCGGGCTGGGGTATGTCCAAAAATGTCATTTTGATTAAAGAATGCCCCCAATGAGGCGGTTATTCCTGTCTAGGTGCGACGCTGCGCTCAGTGCACCGGCATTGACATTGTGCACAGATGTAGATTCATTGAGCAATGCTGCAAAGCGCAGTGCAGCGCACGTAGCATCGCGCACCTCGGGGCGCGGGCGGCTCAGGCCCCAGGAGCCTCGGGAGGGCTCACCCAGCACGCCGAACACTACCACCACTCAATCACGGCACGTGCTTAACTACATTTTAAGATATTTTAAATGAATCCTCAGTTAGAAGCATACCTGGGAAGTTCACTTTTCCATACATAGAGACTCCCAACATAAGCTACAGCTAACAGCAAACAGCTGAGCACAGCTTTTAGCTGTGTCAAACAGGGAAAGGCGATCGTCGTACTCCAGCTTGGAGCCATGTTGACCTCACATGTATCGCTACGTGCGATCACTGCATTAATAATGTTGAAACGATATCGATATAGCACAGCTGGAGCAATGTCGAGAGAGGGGGTGAAGGGGGTGGAATGAAGGGGGCGGGGTGGATACGGAAAAGGAACCCTGGCGCCGTGGCGCCTGGAGAAAAACGCATGGAATAGGCCCAAACCTGTGTTATAAAGCATCATACATCCATCACAATGCACGAAACTAACATGCCGCACAGTTTACATGTCAAGTAGGCGTACGGTTTAGAAGCCACAGAACGAGTGGTTATTGCTCATGTTCGTGTTGTTGATGTTACCGTTGTTGTTACATGTATGGTGGTAGTGGTGGCAGGTGCATGGGATTATACCCCTCCACACCTAATAGAACTTCTTTGTTTACCAATCTTCCCCACTGCCTGTACTTAACAACTGCCCACAATTTCCATCCCTCGATGAATTCCTAGCTAGGGTGCACAAACGCATGAACTGAACACACACGCACACATGCACTTTATTACATTTGTTAAAGTTATATTTTATTAATCATTTCGTCAAAGAAAGAGTATGTTATCATAACACAAATATACATCTCGCTATCAATTTAAAGCAAAATAATACTGATACAACATGTTTATAAAACATATCCATATATATATCTACTACAGTACTTAGATATCGTTCTCGCTTTTAACCTTCCCAACCTCATGAACAAGGTAGAGATTTAAGCCTGATAGATATTGAATGGCGTATAAAGTGAAATTGTATCAATGAATCATTTTAAAACGCACACACATACACTCCAGACCCCCTTAAAGAAAGGAGAAGCCCTTCTACAAAAGTCATAAAGCTCGGCATAGATCAGCAGATAATCAAGAATGTTTAAAGAAATGGGTATTCATCCCTTTGAATGAGGTTTGAATCCGCCACTCAATATTCATGATTAGTACTTGCTCTTAACAATTATTATGATGCATACGCGATTGCGTCATGTCCACCTTGATTTTACATTAGGTTATGCATATTCCTAAACAAGCATACATTTCAGCTTTAGCTGATGAACCCTTTATTTTGTCAAGTTCTTGTTATGTACTTAATAAGCACAAGCGAACACAAAATTTGATACTTTTCGAGATAAAAAGAAAGGTGGCCAAAATATGTCGTGATCGACGTATTCTATGTTTTTGTTAAGCCTTTTCAGTAATTCATATATATTCTGGAATACGTGAGTGCAGGGTCGTTTGGGTTGGGGTCAATAGAAATTGGTATTGTTTCAGAATTGAGGCATTGTTTTCATGGAAATTAGCTGCACCTTCTGGCAAAGAATTTCCCTGCGGATCATTAAATAGTGCATTGACATTACTGTCATTTGATATACACGCACGAGCACTAGTTGTATGAAAACAGGTGAATATTAATCTTAGAAACATGTAACAAAATGTCAACATGAGTGCACCCAGTTATTTAGATAGGAATACATTTGCCTCAGAATGGACAAATTTTTACCTAAGCATTAATGTAATATAACTAATTTCTTTTTTTTGTTAATCTTTTTTTTTTCAAAAGTGTCGAAAGCTTTTTTTTTTGAACATTTAGTGCTAGCCTCCCCTCCCCTCTCCTCCATTTTTAACTAAACCTCTCGCTTATTCTCTCTCTCTCTATTTCTCTCCCTTCCTCTCTCTCTCTCTCTCTCTCTCTCTCTCTCTCTCTCTCTCACTCTCTCTCTCTCTTATCCACGTAAATACAAACCAGCATATTTTCCGTCCACACTTCCTTCTCCTCCAGACTTCCATCCAGACTTTCCGCCCATGCTCGGGGGTGATTATGTAGTGAAGAATGTTGGACAAAAAAGCCAGATGCGAGTGAGGATGGAATGAATGAGCATATCTGAATAGGAAATGAATGGAGGTGATCAGATAAGTAGGATAATAACTGATTATATGAATAAGAACCTACTAAAATTAAACTACATACAAACTGAACTGAAGTCCAAACAGATCTGAGCAGCGCGCAGGCTGCATAGCCGCATGCACTACGCGTATACTTTTTTTTTTTTTTTTTAAATAACCAAAAAATTATAGGTGAATGCAGGAACATTTATAAAAATGTATGCTTCCATGTTTAAACTAACCCCAAAGTATAGTTCTAGTAGCAACAACTGATAGATTCAGGGTGTGTTCCATCCATTCAAACTGAATCACGAAATATAGGTGGATGTAATAGCGCATCACTAGGTATTCAGGGGCAAATTTTACATTGCGAAAATGGATTATTCCATACAAACCGTAGCGGCTCCGAAGGGCCTGTGGTAATGTAAAGATATAATTGCTGTAATTAAAATATTTTCGCTCAGAACACAACAATGACCATTGTGTGTCACACCTGTCAATCTACTAGCAGCTGCCACCACAGTGTCATTTAAAACATGCATGATTCTTCTGGCAGAAAAGAAGTTATGGGTTGGCATGTGTGATGCGATTTGCACAATGGCCAGTATTGTGTTCTAAGGGAAGCAGGTCTCCGCCCCCTTCTTTTCACAAATCCTGGATCCGCCCCTAGCTGCACTCTGTCCATCAAACCATGGCTATTTCAGTTTTTTATTTTTCTGATTAGGCCTGAAACAGATCCATATTAAGACAAGATACATTTCTGTGTCTTTCAAAACCATTCATGATCACTCATTTGGTCGTTTTTAAGTTGATGCACTCCTTAAGGGGAAGAGAGCATATGAAATTTCCATGTAAATTTTTTAAAACCGTTAAAACATTTTTTTTTAATATACATTTCAAAAAGAAAGAAAAAATAATGTTACCAAATTATGGCGTGGAGAGGAAAA
This sequence comes from Arbacia lixula, assembly GCA_963669155.1. Classification (NCBI taxonomy): domain Eukaryota; kingdom Metazoa; phylum Echinodermata; class Echinoidea; order Arbacioida; family Arbaciidae; genus Arbacia; species Arbacia lixula. Next base: position 26,911,366 of record OZ022577.1, on the reverse strand, counting down.
AACAAGTAATTTTGAGTATTCACGTTGTTCATGTGGCAGAGTTTTGAGTTACTTCACGCTATTAATATGTGCATGGACTGTTTATGTTTTTCAAACATTGTTTCCTATGAATTATATAATTCTTTGACAAAGTAACAGATGTAGGGCCAATGTCAAACATTCTGTTTAGTATCTCAATTACTAACTATCTGTTTTTGTGTATTTACTGAACTTGAGCTCATATATGTACTTCCAACTCGTTAAAGGGCCAATCAATTATTGAAATTATCATATATATTTGGATTTACAACTGTTATATACGAATTACCTCAGAGAGTCTTTCATTAAAGCAATTCGCATGCAGACCTTGCATTAATTTCTCCTTTATAATTTTGTACTTGACACCACCATACTAAAGTCGGTGAAAACTGTGAAGTGCGCATGCTCCGATCAATTGCCGTGACAACAAATTCTTCGAATCGGAGTCGGTGAATCCAGGTAAAAAGCTACTTTGGGACTGTGGATTCAATTGTCACACTTAAATCAGGTATGTTATACATCTGTATATAATTAAATATATTTTCAGTCATCAAATTGATGAATAATTTTTTCAATACGTCGCGTTATTGTGGTGTTATTCGATCTCGTCTTGCAGGCGTCTCGAATGAATTTGATTTGCCCAGCTGAATTTATGTCTACCCCACCGGCTACAGCTTCTGTCTGCCGATGCGTGGGCGAGGGGTATACGCGACCGCGGGTGATAGATCTGGGGCCCGTTTCTGCATTTGAATGACGGTCAGTGGGCCTGGGCGAGCCCGAGTGAAGTGGCATCTCATTTGGAATTAACGCTACTCGCGCGCTCGTAATGGTGACATTGACATGTATTATTAGAATGCCAGAGGCATGTCATTTAGAACTCACGCTAAAAATAGACAACCATTTCTCGAAGTCGGAGACGAGAATGCTAACTCAGAATATTAACATAGGCTTACATGGCTTACCTGTAATTATGCGACCAGCCTGCTCACGCAGTGAGCGGATCTTTGGAGCAAGGAAGTCGAGATTAGCAGTGATTATATTAGTTGGTTTCAGCAATTCTGTAACTCAAAACTCAAATCTATAAAGACTATTGCACATTTACATAAAATATATAGGGTCTACCTGAATAGGAGGGTGTTTCACCAAGCTATACGCAAGTTACGAAGGACTTTACGAACGACTGGTGATCCCTTCTTTTGCTAAATGCGATACCACACTTTATTCATTGGAATCTGATTTAGCACAAGAAGGGATCACCAGTCGTTCGTAAAGTCGTTCGTAACTTACGAACAGCTTGGTGAAACACCCCATAGCCAAGGTCCGGGGTGGTTTGAAGATGAATTTATGTTGCATTTTTTATTGTTTATTGTTAATTGCTTATTGTTTATTTATTATTGTTTTCGACCTAAAGTGGTTCACAATTGCACAACGGTAGCTGCGATGCAAAGATTAAAGCTAAAATGCGCACGCATCAGTTCCCCATAGAGCAGTCAAGATGGCAGCCTCGATGGACCGTATTCGTTAGAAAGATCATGATCATGTGTGAAGAAGAAATATGTAATGTTGCTTAATATTTTTGAACAACTTTGTACTGTAGTTCAGGTATATATTCAATACATTTACTTTAGTCATTCATATGTGATAAATGTACTTGAAATGAATAATTAATTCATGCGCACGGGTTGATTTATCAGTAGTCGGAAATTGGTGGCGAGCCCTCAGGACGCTCTCGCAGTGCGGGAGCAGTTTCGGGGCTAACCTGTTACATGTGTAATACACTTGCTATATATATACACATGTTCAGGTCCATAGGGATTTCATGATATTTAGAAAAGATACATGTACAAACTACGTTTAAACATCTTCCTGACATACGTTCATGACAAATTAAAGACGATTGAAAATAAAAGATGAAAATAAGTGAAAATTGTGGTAACTCACCAATTAATTTCACGAAAATCAAAGATTTTAGACTCCGAGTAGCCTCCTCGGCCCGTGCAGTCAGTGATGTTTGCCTCTTCAACAGCTTTCAAAATCGTGATCTCCAAATTGGGAGGTTGCAGCGTTCAGGGGGGCATTTCATCAAAGGACATGTCGAACGTTTTATCCGACAAACTGTTATAAGCTACTGAAATGCTTGCATCAAATTGGCCGAGAGCAAACTTGTCGGATAAAATATCCGACAAGTCCTTTGATGAAATGCCCCCCAAGTATTCCACCATTTGTCGTGGCTCAGGGCTCGTCCAGGGCAGTTTACTTGCATGACATAGCACCAGCCGTAGTGGCAGCATCACAGTCATGTGATGCTGGTGTGGTGTTTTGTGTCTACAGGTGGTGTAGTGGTGGTCTGTGCCTTGGCATTTACATCCCTGCATGTATGTCGTACTTGTGATCCTTTGCTTTTGACTATTTATTATGGGTTAAATAGGTAAAAATATCATTTGTAGGCTTGGTGGCAATAATATGTCCAAAATAATGAATTGTATGTCCCTTTTATTGTTAATTCGAAGGCAACCATAATAAAATGTTGTTTACCTGACCTACCAATCTTTGATATAGTTCAATCAGTAATTGGCAAGACCATTGATCTATGCCATCAGTCAAGTGGGCTAGTTAACATGTATACTTATTGGAAGTGTCATTTGCTAGTGCCAGTATAAGAATTTGACTTATTTTACAGTATTCCCAAAATTATGCATTGAAGGCTTGGTCAAACTTGGAAGTTGTGTCTATTTGATAATCTATTTCCTCCCACCCTCTTCTCAATACAGCATCAGCTATTCAAACAATGAATCTTACAATTTAACTCCGAGAATGGCGTCCAGTGTATCATCCGACAACGATGACGATTATGACTCTGATGTGACCTGTGGGAGCAGTGACACTGATGGCAAGGATCGTGACTCGTACGACAGCGGGAACTCATCCAATGATGAGGATACTAGCAACGATGAGGACAGTGATGAGGAGAGTGATGATAAGGACGATAGAAGATCAGGGTGAGTGCTGTCGCTATGACAGGAATGTCAGTAATAAAATGGGATTTAGATTTACCCAGATGCTTGGATCACATCGTCACACATGCCCAAACTTCAAGTCTTAGATGGACCCTTGAAAGAACACTTATTCTCTAACAATAATGTCCACAAAAAGGATTTGACTTCATTTTGCTCAATGGCTGGTTAGGCCAGTGGCTGTATAATGTCTACTTTATGAGTGATCTGCTCAGTTATAATATTTTTTTTTTGTCTGATATAGAATGATAAAAATGATTTACAGAAAGGAAGAAACATAAACTTTTTAATTTTGTAAAAATACTTGTAAACTCAAAATTTAATTTACAAAGAAATTTTACATGTAGGCATACACCCAGTAGTTTAATGTTAAGCGGTTTGCAAATGTGAAGCATCTCTTACAAACAAACAAAAAGAATGTTTGGAAGCATAACTAAAACTGTTGTGTGTTGCTGTCTAGTTCTAGTTGTTTGACATTGTTGTTGTTTACTGATTGTTATTTTGTCATTACAAGTAGAGAATGATGATTATCATTATCAATATTACACTTGAACTGAATATCATGTTTGATTGTGACTTTCAAATTTGGAATGAAATCTTAAAAGTGTATATTTATGATCCATTTGATGTTTTTCACTCTTTTCTTCATCTTCTTCACCCCAAATGTGGGTCAAATATCCTGAAAGAATACAACGACATGGTATTACCAAATGTACTATTTTCTAATTAGCATTTCTCGACAATTGAAACCTACAAAGAACATCCATTTGATCATTGTTCTATCTTTTTTACAATAGGGAAAAATTGGAGAATGTGATGTGGTGTGGGCCAAAGAAGAGTCTGCCAGTGCTGATTTTCAGACCTGAATGTAACTTTGTCAAAGTCAAGCGGCTTTATGCTACTGGAGGTAAATATTAGCCATTTTAATTTTCTTTCAGATTATGGGAGTATGATGTGTAATTGTAATTTGCTCACATGCCTCTTGTTGGTATTGGTTTTGTGAAATGTGAACCCATATGTACAAACCTTTTTGGGCAGAAGAATAGCATGTGCCAACTTTAAGCACCACCTATTTATTTAAAAATCATCATCCAAACATGTGTACTGTGCTGTAAATCATCATTTTCTGTGGCTTCTGCTGAGACGCTGAAGAAGCGTCCCGGATCGGACGTGAAACTGTTCTCCGTTTCAAAACAGTAAGTCCAGATGATCAGATTCATTTCTATTCGTAATTTGTAATTCTTCCTGGATGAATCAAAACTTACACCAGTTTAGATCAGTTTTTGTTTGTACCAAGAACCAAACAAATCCAGACAAAATCCTGTTTCCCAATTGGGGTTTCATATGTAGTTTAGAGCAAATTGAGACATTTTAACTTGCATAAGCATAAAACTTTTACTATCTTTGCTAGAGGTGTCTACTGCATGGAGTAAACACATACATCAATGTTACCCCAATAAGGGATGTCCTTTTGTGAGACACCATTTGCATTACATTACATATAGTTTAAATCAGTTTTTAGAGGAGAGAGATGCAGGAAGTGAAAAAAGTGTATCATGCTCTTTCACTATCTTCTTTTGCAAAACTTTGCAAAACTGCCACCCGTTGTTTCATTGCCTTTTCTGATTATAAATCATCTGTGTGCATACATATTTTTTCTATTAATGCCACTCATTTTAACAATAAGCATGCTGATGCAATGAAGGAAAGAGTTTTTTTCAGATGTCATTTGAAATGAGATGGTTGGACATTTCACTAGTGTAATGATCACAAGGAAAGTCACATACTTTGCAACACTTTCGTTGGGGATTGCTATTTTATAAGTCAATACAAACACGCTTTGCAAAGGAAAAAATGCACACAGGAATCTATTGAAACCATAGGCATCAACCAACATATATAGTTAAAATGCCTCCAAGAAGTGGCCAGTGACATTATATTTCTGGGTTGTCAATGCATGGGTGCCAATGATCTTGCATGTTTTTTGCTATTACAGAAATTCCAGAAATTCCAGAAATTCCAGAAATGTAAACAATGTTGCATATAACTTTATACAATGTATATATGACATGGCAATTAATTGCTTACATTTTCAATCAGAAACTGATACTAAATCAGAACATTCATAGTCAAATGTCAAGTAACAATTGTACCAGGCAAACCATACAGGAGAAGTAAATCTTGTAAGGGATAATGGCAATGTGTTGAACAGTGTTTGTGCGGGAGGGGGAATTTGGGCATGCCTATCAATTTGTTGTATGATTTTTAAGGATATCATAGTGTCAATTATGTGTTGGTGGTGTTTGGTCTCGAATGGGAATGGGCTGAAATACCCAAAGCAGGTTGGTTCTTTTCATTTATGTTGCAAATGATGTATTTAGAAACAGTGTTAAAGCTAATGTACCAGAATCAAGTATTGTATAAAAGTTATATTTCTTTGTATAGAAAATAAGATTAGTAAAGTAGAATACAGTCAAATCGTGAATAAAGGTATTTTGTTTGTTTTCCTGCAGTAAATTAATGTGAATGTGAAGCGGAAGGCAAGGAGTGATCATTTGGATATACTTGAAGTTAGCGTGATACTGTGGAACACTGTATACTGTGCATGATACTTCTCTAAGCTGAAATATACACAGGAGATTGACCCAATACATGATATGGGCAATTCCATGAATTAGTGGACATGACCCTAAATTTTAAAATTCTGATTTTCTAGGTGAAATTTGTTTTTTGAGGTAGAAAATATGTTGAAGAACACTGGCAAAATGTCTAAGATGTCGTCACTTCCAGGAAAATATTAAAAAAAATGTTTTTGCATGGTTGATATTTCAGACTGAATTTATGAACAAAACTTAACAAAATTTTCAATTTTTCACTGAATATTCAAAGAAGGGTCTTTCAAATCAATTCAGGCATATTCAATCACTGAATGTTGTTATCTGTCAGCATTCTGAATCAAAACTTTGTATTGGGATTGCTAATGACCCAAAATTTAGGAAATCTCGGCCCCTTCGAATCAATGTAACGTAACTAACCAAAATATCAACTTTGTTTTTCCTGGAAAGAAAACAACTGCCCAGAATGTTCATATTTTAAAAATTCCTCCTATGCATAGGCCCCATATCATAACAGCCCAATTAATTCAATAACATTGTGCTATAGTGAATTGATAAGCACTCAAAATGTGTAACGTAACTAACCATGTAACGTAACTAACCGACCATGTAACGTAACTAACCGCTTTGCCACTGATTTAACACTATGCAGTGGCAATTGGGTAGCATATTAGGATATATTTAGACAAAAGAAGGCAGCAGAAGGCAATTGGCGACCCATAGTGCCATTGAAAGCATGCTCTTTATGTGCTGCATCTCTGCAACATCCAAAGACAGTGCTGAGAATCAGAAAGCATCTCAAGACACACAACATGACAAGAGTGCATTGATCCAGATTGACTTCTCTGAGAATTATATGTGCGTATCTCAAGACGAAGTGCAGAGTGCGCACTGGAATCAGCTCCAAGCCAGTCTCTTCACAGCAGCAGTGTGGCATTCTGGTTCCCTACATTCACGTGTAATTGCATCAGATGATCTAACAACCCACTCTAAGGACACAGTCCTCGGGTACTTGGATTTGCTTCTGGAAGACCTGCCAGAAAAAGTGACATTTGTGTCTGTTTGGTCTGATGGACCAGCTTCACAGTGAATCGGTATGTGGCAGCTGGTATGGTATAGGAGCACTGCAAAAGAAGCACAAAGTTCAAATCCGCTGGAATTTCTTCTGTATTTCTCATGGGTAAGGGTCCAGTGGATGGCATCGGGGGCTCCGTGAAACGCCATGTGTGGAGTAAAGTTCTATCAAGGCAATGTCTTGTTCAGAATGCAGAGAGCTTCGTTGCTGCTGCTCAGGGGATGAAGAATGTAGTTGTCACAGAAATCAAGTCAGCTCAGATTGTTGAGAGGAATGGAGCTCTCAATTTAGGTGATGTGTTAGCACAGGAACAGGCAATTCCAGGCATTGCAAAGATGCACTCTCTGATGGAAGTTGATGGCAAAATCGAGACACACATCTTGTCAAAGGATAGCTGTCACTCAGTCATCAATGATGATGTCCCATCTACAAGCTGCCCCAATAACATCAGAAAAGTCAACCAGCATTGGAGATTGGTACATCGTGGAGTATGATGAACAGTGATTTCCACGTGAAGTAGTTGTGGTGGTAGGGGAGGAATTCCTGGTTTCTGTCATGCAACGGGCAGGAAAATACTGGAAATGGCCCACTCAGAAAGATGTTATCTACTACATGCAGGACAAAATGATTTCCAAATTTGATGTCCCAGAGGTTGAAAACAATAAGGGACAGTTCAAATTTTCTGTTTGGACATAAGCAACTCTAACAAATGACTGTGAGATAGCTTGAACAATGAACCACTGTTACCTGGCATTTATTTAGTTTGTAATCACAAAGACATCTACTTAGTGTGTGCATATATGTTGTTTGTTTTGTATTCATATTACCAAAAAGGGAAAGACACCCTTCATTTAACCCTTTTGTTTAAATATGTTTATCTAGTATTATGATGCACATGTGTAGGTCATCACTGTTTGATGTACTTTACTTTGCCAGTATGAACAAATATGTTTGCGGCGAGTTTAGGCATAATAATGAAGAGATGATCATTTTAACTACCACTTTAATAACACTTTTATCAAAATATGAGCACAAGATGTGTTGCAAATGTAAACTGAAGAATTCACAATGTTTTTGAAGTTGCCCTGTGCACTTTATGACATTTTGTGTAATAAAAAAAAAGTATGATATCATCTTGACTATTTTACTACTATACTGACCAGACAGAACCCATTGTACAAGTTTTATCAACATAATTGGTATTCTACATCAAAAGATATCCAATTGAAATATCATGGCAATTTAAATGTTTTTGTTCTTTTGAAATTATTAAATGTCCTGAACATGCGTGATGCACCACATGGTATCAATTGCACACAATACAGGACTGCATGCATGTTTTCAGGTCTTGCTATCCGACAACATATATTACCCTGCAAACCAAAGGCTGAATTAGTCCTTTAGAGGCATAAAATGTTATTTAGAAGAGAAAAGAGTTAGACTCAGTGCTAAATTGAACAGTATTTCTATCCTGCACTTCTGTTTCAAATAAATGAAGCCCAATATGCACCCTAGGTGTGAGAAAAATTTGACCAAATGAAATTTTTTAATGCATGGACAAAGTGTAACGTAACTAACCGTAACGTAACTAACCATGTTTTTGTTGTTGCTGCAAAAAAATTGAAAGCTATTACTAAAATGTTTGATATCAAATAACTTGCCAAGACACCAGCAATAACATGAATGTCACAGTTTGTTTCAGTTGAACCTAGTTTGAGGAAACTTTTGGGACAAAATCTTGTCATTTTTTTCCATGTCCTCTTAGTGTAACGTAACTAACCGAAATTGAAGTTCGTGTTATTCCTTACTGAAATGTGTCTCATGATTCTGTTTGATGGTGTGAAGTAGGTTTTGTCTAAAGGTATTCACACTACAAAAATAGAAAAATAATATCAAAGCATCTTCTTGTAGAAGCCATCCTTAGATTGAAAATGACCATAAAGTGTAACGTAACAAATCATGGAATTGCCCATATGATGTTCTGTGTATGTGCTCTCCAAAATACTATTACCTGAACTCTCAGACCAGTCTAACAACAAAATACCTTAGTATGTACAGTTCACCAATCAATACCTATTATATCCCTCATTGATATATTCCAGTTCGTTGATTGGTTGAAAGGGTGTCACATGACCACAAATAGATGAACTATTTGGAGGAAGAGAGCTCAGAGGGAAGAAAAGTACTATTTCGTGACGTCAGAGGGAAAAAAGGTACTATTTCGTGACGTCATGTCAAAAATAGTCTCTTTTTTCCCTCTGGACTATCGATATCCGGTCTATTAGTGATCGATACAATTTGCATTGATTCATCCCAGGTAAATGCGCGACACGCAAAATCTGCGCGATACATTTCTTTTCAGCTGCCTTTTGACGCTTTAGCGGAAAATTATTGGGCGCGCTGCCAGAACTCCCGCGGTGTTGCGGCCGAGGTGCAACTTGAATTTCCGTTGGTTTGCTCAAGCGCCGCAGGAAATAACAAAACATCTAAATCGGGCTCCTACGTTCGGAGCCTAGAGCATGGGCTTTATATTACAAGGTCCATGGTAAGGATTAAATTAATGAGCAAAGAATATATTAATGAAGGATATAAAACAAATATTTCATGATCTTTATTTGGGAACTTTGTGGAATCTATTGGTCCCCTCGGTGAAGTTGAGGGCGTGCGGTACCATTTTCCCTCGACCTGCGGTCTCGGGAAAATAGTACCGCACGCCCTCCACTTAACCTCGGTGCAAATAGATTCCACAAGATCCCTCATGGTCATGAAATATTTGTATACTATTGACCCGTGGCTTGTATTGACACAGAGTAAGGGCACTTCTTTGATTAGAAGCGGTTCCCATTGACCCTCTCCTCTGATTATTAACTAGGTCTGAAAGCTTCTTTTGTTGACTAGGGTCTCTTGAGTAGGACCCATTGTTTGGACTAACCCTCAGCTATTGCCCCTATGAGAGCCCAATGAAATGGTTCTGCAGCTGACATTCTGGTAGTTTAGCAGTAAGCTCACACCTAACTGAGAGAAATGTCATCCATGTACAGTGCACTAGAACATGCACCGGTGAGGGTGTTTTTGTGGATGTGGGTAGAATACATACAGGTACACAAAATAAGATGAAGAAAATAATGTTATTACAAATGCCAAAATGTACTCTTAACCAGCCTGTTACACACAACATTTTTTAAAATTAATTTGTTAAATCCATTTGGTTACAGGACAACAGTTTGAGTATCATGATTTAAAAGTAGAAGTGTAGCCCTTTTGCTGGTAAATGTTATACAGGTCATCCAAAATTCAATGGTTCAGTAGTAGAGAGATCTTTTGTATAAGGAGCACACTTCACCTATCTGTGATGGTCAAACTTGAATTTGTCTGGAAAAGACAGATCACTCAGCACAGCATTTGCATGCACTGATATGAATAAGAAGACAGGGCAAACTCCATTCTTAAATTGACCATGTACATGTACATTTTGGTATTTTTGTGTGTTTTTATCTTCATAAGATACAAGTCCAGGGAAAATTATGCAGGCATCTGCGATTTACATGTAACTGTTTAATGCACTTTTTCTCTCTTTCATCAGAAAAACATCACCTAGCGTACAAGATTGTACGCACAGACTGTAGAGTGATTAGGCAGCTCCTGCACAAACACGGCTTCCATGAGGTACGTGTTTATGCCAGTTACTATGGTAACTATTCACTGCATTCCCTACGACTACAGCAGACTGCTCATTTGATTTGTTCAGAATCAGTCATGGGTGAAACAACATTAGTATTGTGGTAATTGTCAGTGTGTAGTGCCTTGGGTACACAATGCAGTACTGTATCTCAACAAAGTAGTGAACTTGCATATGTAGTGAAGTTTATATTGTAATTTAATTTTTATAAGCTGCTGACTGCTACGTGTACATGTCATCGTCTATCAACTTTTAATTCATGCTTACTGTTTATTTGAATTCTATTTTGTTATAAAAAGTAATAAAATCATTATTGGAAATAAACCTTCAACTGCTACACTGATTCAACAACTACACCATGATTAATCTTATTATCAAGCTTCTAGTAATGAGATTGTTGATAACATGTGCCAAGAATCAAATAGTCAAATACATGCAGAAAAAAAAATAGTGATTGTACAAATGTACAACACAGTTATACTCATAAAGCTTTTGCCTACTCCTTTTTAACAGGTGCATCCCAACAGCTCAGATTTCAATCTCATGTGGATTGGGTCACATGTCAAGCCCTACACATTGAGAAGTTTCACAGACTTTCAGAAGATCAACCACTTTCCAAGGTAAGGAAATATATCTTAACATAAAGAAAATTTGTTTAACCCATAGGTAATGAATTGCTTTGTAATGGGACTATAATTGCTTGATACCGAGAGGGTTAATATGTAGTTCTGGAAAGTATTTTCTATGATCTTTAAAATCTAAATGAAATGCAATGATTGTTTATACTTTTCACTCATATACTTAATGTTACGATCTTGTAAAAAGGCTTGTAATTGTTCATACTTGCAGGTCATACAAAATCCCAAGAAAAACGGGCATCACAAGAACTTTCAGCTTTTTAAAATCTAAGTGAAATGCTGTGATTATTTATATATATATTTCACTTATATTCTTTATGTTATGATCTTATAAAAAGCTTGTAATTGTTCATACTTGTAGGTCGTACGAAATCACAAGAAAAGACAGGCTTTACAAGAACTTTCAGCGGATGCAGCATGCTAAGGTATGTCGAGATGCCTTTGTGCATGTACAATATTTTGTCATATTAACCTGTTTACTTCCCAATTTTTCTGCTCAGAAATGGGAACTTGGTATTCCCAGTCCCCCAAAATGTACAAATTTGTTCTTGTTTAACTGTATTTTTAGTTCTTTTTTGTGATAAATAAATGGTGGTAATGTGTGCAATCAGTAGTTCATAGTTTAGCTCCTGTTTTGGATCATATTCGAAGTATCAAGTGTAAGATTTACTTCATGGCTTTGTCATCAGTGTTCACAAAAATATTTTATACACATAGTTTCAGATTAGCAGTACATGTATTTAAGGTATCCACATATGTGACAAATTATGACATATGCCAGTGTTGTTGTTGTCTGTTTTTAGTTTTTTAGATGAGTATCAAGTTAGTTACTTTACCATTTGCAAGCTTAACATGTTTCTATTCTTTGATGATTGTTTTGATATGACCACTGAACACATCACATGTTTTAGTGGTCAAATAAAATTAAGTTCAAATAACATGTGAATCAAGTTCAATTTTCTCACAGACTTCCATAGTGAGGGGTATTCTAAAGAGAAAGTGTTGATATTGTAAATAGGGAGTTGCTTCTTCCATTTGTTAAACTTTCCATGGTGATACCTTATAGTAAGTACCGGTATTCCACAAACCTGTCCCCATGTATTTCTGCTTAAGGCGTGTTTTCAAAGGTAAGATACAGGATTTGTTGTGTATGTAGACATTAGAAAACAAAGATTTTTGAGGGGAATATAAGGCAAGATGTGTAACTATTTGACAATTTCACATTTCATTCAAAATATTTCTTTTTCAACTTACTTTTGTGATTTTCACATTGTTCCAAGAATGTTCCCTGTCAACTTTCATATCAGTCGGAAGAACATGATTGAGACACAATACTTGTGAAATGTTGGCATTCCACTTGCCGGATTGATAGAGAACTCCCACATTATGAATGGGCCTGTTTCAAGGTTGTATGTTCTGAATATCCAATGATTTACAGAGATATTCGATAATCCAATGTCTCTGAAATCTTCTTTTTAATTGTTAATAAGAAAACAATTCCTCAAATAACTTAATTTATTCTGTATGTGAGGGAAATCTCTGTATTTTAGCTGATTGGTACAAATATGAAAAAGAAAAAAAGGGGCTATTTTAAGGGACTTGCATCATATCTAAAACACCATTGCACCTTTGTCGTGTGCAACTGACATGAACACTCGCTTTCCCCTTTTGCTATTTCCAGGGTGCACGCCATTTTGACTTCTTGCCACAGACTTACTGCACCCCGTCAGAGTATGACGATCTTGTTGGTATGTAGTGATTCTTGAACTCTACGACACCGTCGACACGCATGAATGTTTGTTGTGATGTGTAAAGCAAATGACAAGTTTATCATGTGAAATGCAGTATTATTCCAGGTTCTATTTTGTATGTATTATGCACCATACTTTTTTTGTATAATGAAATGAAAACTGAAACTGGGCAAGGAACTGTATTGGAAAAAGAGAGGAATGTTTACAAGTACTTAATTGCAATGTTCAAACTGGAATAAGTGGAATAATGACAAATACCATTTATTGGACCCGTAATATATCTGACCACATTAATCAGTTGATATCCTTCAGCAGGGTTAGTGCATAAACAAGATTTTTTTTTTTGTTTGTAAATAATTTCAGTAGCAACATTTCTTGATGCTATTTTTTTAGAAATTATTTCCACTTAAATGTAGTGAAGTATGTATGTATATTGTTATCTTTAAGGTTAAATACAGGGTTGCTGATATAGTGTGACTACATGAAACCACATTTTGCTGCAATTAATTTAATGCTTGATCCTTAAATTGAATGGAACTTCCCTCATTCTAATTGTGTGTTTGTGTGTATAGCTGCCCACAACAAGGAGAGAGGCACCTGGATTGTGAAGCCAGTAGCATCATCTCGGGGAAGGGGTATCTTCCTCATCAGCAATGTTAGTGAAACTCTTTTCTCATGCTTGATATACAGTATTATATTCCACATACTAAGAATATTGCTATATGATTGGTCAAGAGTTGATCACGTGATGAGGCGTAGTTTTTCCTATCAGATCACCTGAGAATAAAAGTTCGTTACACTCTAGGTGATAGTACTTTTTGATTTCGCTTATCTCTTCACTCCTCACAGACCTAATGCGTGATTAATATTTTGAGTACGCGCGAAATAAAAGTGCGTTACACTCGGACTATCAGCTCCCACTAACGCGTCCAAACGCGCGTCATAATGCGCGTCCTAATTAAACGCGCGTCATAATGTGCGTCCTAATTAACGCGCATCCTAACGCGTGTTCCCCATGGCAGCGGCTGGGGTTAGGTAGAGAAGTAAACATTACTTTTGTACGTCAAATTGTCATTTTTGGTATAGATAGTTGGTTTCAGATGTGGAATATAAATCAAATAATCAACTTTTGGTTTCAGGCAATGAGATGAACTATCACTTCCTCGGCGATCTGAATGTATACGCTATCTTTCCTCAGCTGCGCTTCGGAAAGATAGCTACATCCAGATCGCTTCGGAAGTGATAGTTCATCCCATCACCTTCACCAACATTGATTATTTGTTTACTATGATTTGCTTTTAAAAATCTATTATGCGCAATGGGATTTGAATGTGTATTGAATGTGTAGTTTTTAAGCATATAAATATATTATAGAACATGAGAAGTTTTGAGGAGTAGTAGAAACAGAGGAGGAGGAAGAAGGAAAAGGTCTTGGCAGTTCTTCAAATTGCAACTAACTATAAATACCAGGGGTAAAAGGTGATAGAAAAAAAACACTTGAAGTACCAGTATTGCATGCACAGTGTAATCACACACAAGTTCATTTAAGTTACGTCCTTCTGGTGATTGCTCTATGAAGAACAAACAAAAGATCACCCCATGCAGTTGACAGCTTACTCAATATAGTGTCTATATCATGAATGTGTGCTATTTCCTGAGGTGGTGTACATTGATTGTAAATCACTGGATCCCCTCAGCCTCTCTTCCTTTGTTAGACATTCTTTAGTGTAGATAATGTAATTATCTGTCAATCATTCTGCAGTCTTGAATGTAGATTTCTCTGCCTGCTTCCTGCCTATAAATTCTTGCTTTTGTGACCAGTGTGTCTTTCCAAAGTTGTTTACAAACTGCATCCTGTGCCAGAATTTGGTCATACTCTTCTTTAAACCATAGCATTTGCATGCATGCAGAGAGGGGAAACAAATATTTGCAAGGATTGATTTCCAAGACTGATGGAATGAAATCAAGGGATTTTTTTTTTAATCTATTCATGGGTCTCTTTCTTTTTGCATTTTTGAGAGCTGATATGTATGTTTTATATGTTTTACATGATTTGGATGTTTCCATTGATCACTAGATCGGTATCTTCTTTGAGAAAGTGTTGAAGATCTCTGTTTATTGTGACATTTGTGAAAAAAAAATAGCCTTCATAGAATAAAAACATCAATATCATTTATATTTTCTGCTCCTTTTTCTTGTCCTTCAGTTGAGCCAAATGCAGTAAATAGCATTTCGACTGCTCTCCTTGGTTACGTCTCACTGTTGAAACTATATTTATCACAATTGAAGAAGGAAAAGGAACAAAACAAATCCACTGATGTGTATCGGAGTTCTTGTTCTTGCAGACCTTGACAAAGATAGTATAAACCTATTGGATTTGCCTCTTGCTCTGTCTCCCACAGCCTCAGAATGTTCCTCTGGATGCTGCGTATGTGGTGTGTCGATACCTCAACAACCCTCTTCTCATAGATGGTGAGAATATGTTCCTATCAACCAACATATCAGTAAAACTTTCGGTCACACCATGTGGCTGTATTCTTTCAGAATAGTTGATCTGCTTATGGGGTGTAAAGGGGGAGAAGAGTATGAATGTATAATTAAATGTTATTTCATAACACATACACGAAACCATATTAAACTGTAGTTTTTAGTTTGTAGAAAGATAAATGAGATAAAATGGAAACAGAAGAAGAGGGTAGGGATGGTAATTAGCTCACAACTGCAATCACCACCTTCTCCTTCTCTTTCCATTTGATGTCATATTTAGAAAATAGAAATATGTGTAATTCCGTGCTTGTTTCTAAGCTTGCAAGACCAAGTATTTATCGTCAAACTGCATATTCTTTCTTAATTCCTGAATAACAATGCCAAGAGTGTATTGTGTTGCTAGTCTGTTATGTAACTGACCTATTTTCTCATGCAGGGTTCAAGTTTGACCTGAGGCTGTATGTGGCTGTGACCTCGTATGATCCACTCAGAATCTACCTCTATGAGGAAGGTCTCACAAGGTGGGTATCACAAGTTTGGTTTGGACATTGGTGGAAAATTTACATGTGGGCTCACAGCGATATGTAGCCCCCGCAATGTACAAAAGAGCCCTTGTGAAAAATATCTTTTCTTTATCGGGTATAATGCAAAACAAACTTCAGGGTGCTTGTTTCATGGTAGCAAGCTTTAAATGTAACCCCCGTAAATAATTTTATTTGTTCTCATAGATATTTGCTTACATTGCTCTAAGTGCAGTATTCTGCAATGTAGTTGTACTGCAACTTTTATCCTAAATTGAATGGAGGAATCTTTTTCCCACCCTGGGTTGAAGCAAATGAAAAAGTTCTTGTGTAATGCACTTATTTGTGTGTGTGTGTGTGTGACTGGCACATATATGTACTCTCATACTTTTTGATTTTGACAACATTTCATATCTGCTTTTAGGGGCCAATCACATGTACTTGATCTGTAAACATTTTGGATGCTTTATTCATCAAATAATGATAAGATATCCATGCCTGCTCTGAGTAACATGTATTCAAATGTTAAGGATTTACCTTCACCAACAGGTTCGCTACTGTGCAATACCAGCAAAACAACAAAACGATAAAGAATACCTGCATGCATCTGACGAACTACAGTGTCAACAAGAAGAGTCAAGACTATGTCAAGTAAGCTCTCTCCATTAACCCTTCTTGTGCCAGACAAAATGTTGCTTTATAGAATTTACGTGTGTTACTTATGAAAAATGCACCCATAGCAGAGAATGAGTTTAAGATCTGTATTTCTAATAGAAAGGGCGAGAGTCAGTAAGGGAGAGGGAATTGAATATGATTCTGAGGTATGAGCATGTAAGTAATGGGTTAAGTTGATTATAAGTTGGAATGTTCTTTGAGTGGGGTTTCAGACAAAGAGCTTAATTATAAGGTTAAGTCCGTGGGAGATGTTAAAAGTATTTAATTAATTGTTTATGAATTAAAACTTAATATTTATAATAACATTATTTTTCTGATAGTCAGTCAAACGGCAAAAGAGCTATGCACTGTTACTGAGCAGTATTGTCGAGAGTGAGAATTGAATTTTATCTCATTACAAACATGACATGTTTGTAGAAAAGAGGATATTTGAAGAGAAAGAGGTGTTTTACCCATCAACATAAATGGTAATTTTGTTTGCAGGTGTGATGATGGTGATATTGAGGACTATGGCAATAAGTGGAGTCTTGGTGCTATGCTGAGGTACCTCAAGAAACAGGGCAAAGATGCCAAACGTGAGTAAACCTCTTCTTCTATGCTCTTTGTTCTTCATCCTCCTCCTTCTTTTCCAGCTCCTTTTTTTTTCACTTTTTCTTTTGCTGTTTGTTTGTCATGAATTGAAAAAAATTGTGAATTTATTTTGTTCATGATGAAGTAAGAGCATGACATTTGATACGGATAGTGTGAATGAAATATAAGACAGGGAGGTGACAGAGATATAGGAAGATGATCAATACTTTTCTGTCATGAAATCAAGTACATGTAACTTTTGTGATAGAATAATGGTTGATATCTAGTTCATCAACAATTATCTCAGTTTATATTGTGATATTCTTCTTCATGAACATAATTGCAAATTAACACAAGTGACAAGTGTCTTGGAGAGCATTTATCAACTTTCTATACTCCTATTAAAACACATTTCAATATGTGATTCTGTGTTACCACATTTATCAACTCTCAGTTATGTGATTCTGGCTCTTATGCATTCTAAGGCGCACATTTTCTGCATTTCAAAACAGCGAAGCACGTAACAAAAAGCGGATGCATTCATTTACTGCAAATATTAGCCTGAAAATGCTGATTATAGAAAAGAAAAAAGTTGTTATAACACAGCCATGATGTAAGAAACTCAATAGTGTTTTCTGTGATTTTCCCTTTGCTTCACATGGTTTTCTTGGACATCCAGTCCTTCTATCCAGGATTGAGGAGGTAGTGAACAAGACCATCCTCTGTGCTGAGCTTCCTGTTGCCACTGCATGCAAGATGTTTGTGCCTTTCAGGGGAAACTGCTTCGGTGAGTTCACTAGGCATGCTCGGTTTCGGGCCAAAACTGAAAAGTAGACCTTGGCGTGAAATAGTTTGTCCGTCTTCGAGGCAGTTGTGTGTGTAAACCAGCTAAATCTAACCCTGTCAGTACCATACAAGAAAAAGCTCATTGACTTCATGCTCATGTCATGTATCTTTGGCACTGAAAGTTTGAAGTGATTTTCATGCCCAGGCAATGTGGCATGGGGTAGTCCTGGTTTCATGATTTCACATGGTGTAAATAACATACATGTAATAAAAAGTAAATCTATGAAGTTGATTGCCATGACATCATTAAAAGCTGCTATTTCTTTTTATAATCTTTTCTCTGCTGTTACTCTACATAGTGATAATATTGATTAATCAATCTGTTAGAATATAAGCAAAGAAAAAGAGGACTGTGCTGGACTTGAATCCACCACACTAACTGCTTGGCTTATGATAGTGATACAATACTTATTTTTGCATTTCATAGTTTTGATGGGTTGTGTGGAACATATGCCTTGGCTTTGTACTTGCAAATGAGATTAAAGCGTTAAAATAAAAAACATCCAAATACTTGTAAAATATGTAGTGAATCTCTTTCTTCACAAATCAAGATGTACCTCTAACATGCATAATGTACACTTCACAATATACTGTAGACTAATCTTTCCTTTAGGACCTTAACTACCTTTAAGAACTCCCAGTAACTAGTATGGACATAATTGTAGTGTTTGCTCCTTGCTATATTTCATGAATATTTATTGGTCCAAGCTGATGATTGTTGTTCTCTCATTAAGATACATCTTTATTATCAATCTTTCTGCACCCCTCCTTTTTTTAGAGCTGTATGGGTTTGATATCTTAGTGGATGCTAACCTGAAGCCATGGGTACTAGAAGTCAACCTTTCTCCTTCACTCGCATGGTAAGTTAAAGCCTAATTTGCTTAAAACCTTATTTAGCCTAGGTAATTACCATATTTTACATACATCATCTAATACACTGTTATGCTCACATGTCAGAATAAAACAAACAGCTGGGTGAGTTGTCACTCCCTGTCATGTCATTTTATCTTTAAAAAAAAAAGGAAAGTGGATACTGATGCAAGTTCACATATTTTAGAAAAAAAATGATAAGTAGAACTCTAATGTAAATACAATTAAGGGGATTTTTCTCCTCTACCAATGTACCATGTCATTCAGATGTGAATATTAAAGCATGACTGAGAATATTCATTAAATAATTACAAGGTTTGAAAAAAAAATGCAAAATTGGAACATCTAGCTATTTAAATGATGCTATGTCTTAAAGAACGCAACACATGTGATGATGAGGTAATGCAGTGACAAGCATTTTGAATTGTTTCCATCTAACAGTGATGCACCAATAGACATGAAGATCAAGTCCAATATGTGTGGAGACCTGTTCAGCCTCACAGGTAAGTCTAGAATAGCAGGCACTACTTAGGGCTATACATGTTGCTTATCACTTTTCAGTAGTATGATAATAAGCTGTTTTTATTAAAATGAATTCAACCCCCCGCCCAGACTGTGTAGTAACGTGTAAATTCCTTTCACTTGAATAGTTTTCATGGGTGGAATGCACTCTTAAAGCTAGTAGTTGTTAAAGTTGGACAAACCTCAGACAAGCTTTGTGGTTACCAAAGATGATGAATTGTTTGAAATACATGAATAACATTTTCCATAAAGCCTTTGTATGCAGGGCTCTGCATATGTGTATTGCTGTACGCAATGAATCTTTAATCTAGCACTTAAAGCTAGCAGCTTTTGTGTATATGTATGTATGTCAGTGTGGTACCGATTGGTGGTGCGCATGTATTGTGTATGTGTGTATTTGATTGGGCACATATGTGTTCAGAATCATGAGTGCGAGGAATGCCCGCACACGCATGATTATGCTCTAAGCTAAGTAGTAGCGTACGCATACGCACAGCAATTTCACGCTGTATTATCCCCCCTCTTAATCATGCTGCAGGTCTCGTCGTGCAAGACCCTGTGATGCGACGCATGCAGCAGAGCAAACGGAACCAAGACTTGGCTGCCTCCAGCACGCTCAGGCAACAGGTACCCAATACATTCCATTTTTATATGAAAACATTAACTTTCCTTCAAACAAGCATTGCATATTACATTTTGCACATTACTGAAATATTGAAATCGTCCATTTGTCACATAGTTTGTACATTTTGTAATGTAATAAGAAATCATAATTTTTTTCATACTTGGGAGAATAATTCATTATGATGCATTGATTTGTGGAAGAAGGTGAGAAATGGTGAAAGGTTGTGCTTGTGGTGGATTTGCCTGTACAAATAAATAATCAACTTAAATGTTTCAAACCTCTCAGCATTTCTACTTGTTAAAGCAGTGATAAGTCTGTGGAAAGCTCTAAATGAGCTCTGGCAAATGAATGCAATAGATCTATAAAAAAAACGAACAAAGATGTGTACAAATCGTGCCAAGAAAATCTGAGAGCTTCTATGAACAATTTTATTTTTAAACACATGAACTACATGACAGTAGTGCCAAAAATTGTAGTAATAGTAATTTTAATGATATTTAATGATATGTATGTATATGTCTATCTGTTTAATGATCAACAGATTTTTGCATTCGACTTTATGTATTACTATTTGGGTTGCCCTACTTATTCTTATTTTATGGAGATTGGGCCAGATGTAATAATAGTTTTTTATACGGTATTTCATATTTCAGTAGAATTCAGATATAGGGTATATGTATCATGCATGACAACATAGTTCTAGTGCATGACATTTCTCATTTGACATGCCTGATACTCTATATGATCCCTTTGCCATTGCCATCACCCTCCTTATCTTTATTATCACACCCTGCACCCATTACACGGTAGAAGGAGCGCATTGGCTCTGGCTTCTCGGTGAGTTTCAGAGAGAGCATAGAGAGGCTTAGTGTTTAAAAAATGTGCACTCTTCTGCAGCCCATTACATGCTCTCACAGCATTCATTAACTTTCTTGCACATATAAGTAAAACTCAGGGTCCTATTGTACATTTTATATGTCATGTACTCTCTAATGATTGTACTAAACAATGGAGTATAGTTACCATGGCAGCAGCTGCTATGCTCGTAGCTGATTGGCTGTCATTATGGTACATACATGTATAATTGATTGTAACTCACAGTGGTGAACGGGTTTGTTTCCTGATTCAGTCTGAGGGTGCAAGTTTCAAGTTTTGGTCAGGTTGATTCCTATCTATTCCCATCTCTCTTTCATAGTAACCTTTCATATATCATTTTATGTGTTTTCATCCAGCCAAAGTATCATAGTGTTATCACGCTTGCAATAACACTTTATCATTGTCACCCTTCTCTTCTTAATCACACATACACATACATGAACATACCTATAGCTTCTGCAGTGCAAATGTGATGTTCATTTTTCTGAATTGTTCAAAGTTGTGTTAGCCTCTCCTCCATCACTTGCATGCTTCACCTTGAATATTAATAGTAGTAGTAGAGAAGTAGTTGTCAAAGTAGTCTGGAAATAGCAGTCACAGTGTTAGCTATAGTAGTAGCTGTAGTGGAATCTGCCTTTTATGTGTGTTTTCCCTTTTGACCTGTGCAATATGAGTCCTACAGCCTGTTGGAAAAAGCCTCCTCTTAATGGTTAAGTTACTAGTGTTTGAAATTTGTAATCTCGAGCATTGTGAGTTTGTGCTGTAAATCGAACGGAGACAAGTGATGCTCTGGGTATTGTCTTGTTTGCACACAGTCCACAAGAACAATGATAATTCCATAAAGTACATCATTTCAGAATGATGGAGGTGCCCATGAAAGTTAGTGATCAGGAATCAAGAGTTATTTTTTAAAATATCACTTAAAACTTCATTGTAATATGCCTTATTTTTTTTAACTTTTACAAATCTTGTTTTCTGCTTTTTTGCTTTCATCAAATTTACTTAATTTTCAAGGTGCTATTCTCATTTAATGTCTCTTCCCACTCTTGAATCCCACCTATCCCCTTTTCAGCGTCAGCGTCCCAACTCAGCGGGCATGGCGGGAGGGGGTAAGCTGGGCCGGCCCAGCTCCGGCAGGAAGTCTGCTGCCCCCGGTAGTGCAGCCAAGGACAGCACAGGGCTGACCCTGGAGGAGCGCAAGGTGGTGCTAGAGAGCAAGGAGGAGTATGCACGGAGAGGGGGGTGGATGAGAACCTTCCCCGCCCCAAACAGCATGGAGAAGTATGGGTGGGTAGACCATGCTTTCAGGCATGTCATGTTTATATGTCACTTTATAGCTAAGATGCCATAAGGCAAAGAATTAGTGTGTAGACCATGTTGATTTTTTTTTTTGAATGTTCATGTTTTTATATTATGACTTATTGAATATAAGTGTGCATAAATGTCATTGACAAAGATAAATTAATGTATATCAATATAGATATGCACATAATTGTGGAAAGATACTTGAGTTATACAACATCATACTAAAAAAGAATCAGAAATATGCAGAATTAGAGCTGTTGCATTTTGAATGTGAACAGTTGCTCTGTCTCCTTATCTATCACAGGTCACTCATGGAGAGCAGGAGCTCGCTGAATCAAATACTGCATTCTAGGCTCTTCTCTGACAAGTAAGATTGCCTCTTCTTTCCATCCTTTCACACATACTTTACTTCCACCATCCTGCTATATATTTGACTTTCTGTATTTACATTCCCTCATATTCAAAACATATTTCATTTTATCTAGCCAGTGACCTGTACAATCCATTTCATATGATGATTACATATTGCAGAGTTATTGATTATCATATGGGTATTGTTTACATGTGGTTTGCAGTTCAAAGCACGTAACTAATGCTTAATAGGAATGTGAAGTAGAGGTAAGCTGATGGGACTCAACACTGCAGCAGAAACGTTATGCCATGTTCACAGGTTGCTCTCTTATTTCCTTTCACATTTTTAGACAGCAACAGTCAGTATATCACGTTTAGGCTCTTCCTTCATGTGATACTGAGATAGATCGAGAATGGGACCTGTGATTATGGTGAAACAGTTCTGCAATGATGGTGGGTCCAATTGTCTCACCATCACTGCACATTCCCTTTAATTATAAAGAAAAGGAGGCTGATATTGAGTTGACTTGTATCAAAGCAGAACAAAATAGAAAGGCTGATTGGTAGAGTGTATGGGAAATGAGACAAGTAATGAGAGTATTCCTTTTTGAAACTTCAGATTATGTATTCCAGTTTCAGCTATATGTCTGTATTATATTGTGTGTTGTCTTGCACAAAGTCATACAGACAACTTGGTGTTGCAATAAATGGGATCTGGAATTGGCAGTGTAAGACTTTATGGTAGATGAACCTAATTTAAAAGATATCATAAGTCACTTTTGATTTGTCATTTTTTTCCTTCAACTTTAGCCAGTCTGTTCACCTAGTTGTTATGCTTTAATTTATCAAGTCAACTTATCATTAGCCTGGGCTTATTTCTATTCAAGACTATTTTGTTTTCATTTAAATACTTCCACAAAATACATAAAGAGATTTAATATTTCAAGATTTCAGTTCCTTTAAAAAATGAACTTTTTGTCTTTTATCTTTTTTTTTTTACTACGCACATATCTTAGTGACGGCTAAATGGGCTACATTTCTGATATATTCTAAAAACATACTTAGCTTTTTGTGATTTTGGCTCCTTTAAAAAAAAAGAGCTTTCTGGCATTTCTTGATTATGCACATACAATTATAATGGCTGGGTGGCATGTATTTGCTTTATATTCTTCTATTTATGCCAAATACTATGCATGTTTGCTGGTTTTAAAATGTTAAGCACTTGCTGCATAACTTGTCTGCATTGTCCAAGTATCTTTTACTTGTTCTGAGATGTGAGTTTACTCAACTACCTATCTTTTATCGCTTTTAGGAAAGGTCCTTTGACCTATGATGCTCGCTCAAGGTAATGCTTTGTGACGACTTTCTTGCATGAACAGCAAAAAAAAAGAAAAAAAAGAAAACACAAATCAAGATTGTTGAAGCATGCTTGCACTCAATTGGGTGATTGGTTGATGATGGGTCTTTTTTCTTTCAAAGGCACATATTTCTTCTTTCAGTCCTTTTTAATTTATGCGTGATATTTATTAATATTTTCATTTCTTCACAAAAAAGAAATAAAGAAAGTAATGATATTTTTTGCATTATTTGTATTAGGACATGTGGTATTTGGCATGTAGCAGTTAAGGGGGGGGGGGGGTAGAAGTGGTACAATACATCACTTGTCGTACATACATTGTAGCTCTGAATCAAAATGTGATTTTCAAAGAGATTGGTATCTGAATATTTCACACAGTTTGAACTTACTTTGCTTACAATGAGACATGCTGGTGTTGGTTGTACAATTATGTTCTGTTGAAGTCTATATAATTTTGTTTCTAATAAGTTTATTTGAGCTTTCAAGTTCTTTTCATGATACGTTAACTGTAAAACTTTTCCATGTGATAGATTGCAGACAGTATATCAAAACATCGCAATATGAGTGAACTGAAATTTTCTATGCGCTATTCTCCAACTCTCTCCAACACTCCACATATGAAGATGTGGTGCATGTTAGGGTTTGCCGTTTGGTACATATCTTTTTTAATTGTGTGTTACGGATGAATTTGATTCGAAGCAAGGTAACTACCATTTTAAAAAAAGGGTAAACCTCTAATATGATGGCAAATAGGACCAAACAGCATTCTGCATGATAACCCAGTTTTCTTTTTGGGAAAGGTTGCATCGCTAATGTTTCATCACTATTGTGAGATTACCATTGTATTCACAGAAGAAACCATGTTTGCTGTGATGCTCTACTTATTATTGCATTGCACTCTCACACTTTCTCCACTCAAACATCACTCCTGCAATGCAATTCCTCTCTATAAATCTCCCTAAACCCCTCTTCCCCTTCACTTTCTCCTTCCCCCCTCCCCTTCCCTGGTCAATTTTGTTTTCATTTTCACTTGCTTCTTTGTCTTCATATGTAATATTCCTTTCCAATGCTCTCCTGCACTCTCTTCCACCCCCTCTTCTTCTCTTCCTCCCCTTCCATCTCCCCTTCTTCATTCTTCCTATTCTCCCCTTCCTCCTTCTTCATCATCTCCCTTCCATTTCTCCTGCATCCCTTCTTCTTTCACTCAATCTCCCCTTCCTCCTCCTCCTCCTCCTCTTACTCCTCTTCCTCCTCTTCCTCCTCCTCCTCACCCTCCTCACCCTCCTCCTCCTCACCCTCCTCCTCCTCCTCCTCCTCCTCCTCCTCCTCCTCCTCCTCCTCCTCCTCCTCCTCCTCCTCCTCCTCCTCCTCCTCCTCCTCCTCCTACCCCTCCACCTCCTCCCCCTCCTCCTCCTCCTCCTCCTCCTCCTCCTCCTCCTCCTCCTCCTCCTCCTCCTCCTCCTCCTCCTCCTCACCCTCCTCCTCACCCTCCTCCTCCTCACCCTCCTCCTCCTCACCCTCCTCCTCCTCACCCTCCTCCTCACCCTCCTCCTCCTCCTCCTCCTCCTCCTCCTCCTCCTCCTCCTCCTCCTCCTCCTCCTCCTCCTCCTCGCCCTCCTCCATCACCCCTTCTCCATCCTCCATGGCTCCACCTCCTCCTCCTCCTCCTCCTCCTCCTCCTCCTCCTCCTCCTCCTCCTCCTCCTCCTCCTCCTCCTCCTCCTCGCCCTCCTCCATCACCCCTTCTCCATCCTCCATGGCTCCACCTCCCCTTCCTGCTCACCAACCCATCCCCACAGTGTGAGTGATAATGGCTGTACTCACCCCAAACCGAAGTCTGCTCACGCCTCTATGGCCTCATCCTATACCAGAGGCATGTAAGTAATCTCCAAATTTGACTGTTTCATCCAGTCCTTACTACTCTCAGTGTAAAACATCTAAAACATCGAATATGTAAAGGGTCATTCGTACTAAGTACACTAGTGCTCATTTATGAAATTTTGCAAAGTAACAAAAATAACAAAAGCACAGTCAAGTTATTTCTGATAATCAGTGAATTAAGGCTAACACATGTAATATATTGCCAATATTTTGTTTATGGAGCAGACTCCTAAATCTGGTATGATTTGTTTTGTATCAGTTTTCCTCACAAAAATGTGCAATCATTACATACAGTATGTACTAGTGTTTAAATGATCCCATTTCCATTTCCCATTCTTATGTGCACTGTGTACACACAAATTGCCAAACCTACAATTGTTATATTCTAAGAGATACATGTATACCACCTTTCAGAGTTTGCATTCACACTGGAAGAGCTATGAAAAATGACACAATTGTATGTTTTATTTTACCTTTTTTCTTGTGCATGTGTTTGGTGAGGTTTTTATGGTTATTAACCCTGTTTAAGTGTATGGATCTCTGTGAATCCTTTTATGTATGATGCATTGTTTTGCTTGTTTTTCTTACTTCTTAGTTGTTTTTTGTTTTTTGTGGAGAAGTATTTCATTCACATTGTATGTACATGCAATTCACCACCCCTTTGCATTGTCTTCTCATGATTGGATCTACCTGATGCCATTTTGATATCGAATTTATTATGATATTCACTCCTCATAGCTTCATTATCAGTCATTGCATTCTTTGTGTGTTCCCACCTGTTGTACTCATAGGTGCATTTATCAATTGTTTTCTAGCCTGTCATCAGCGTTTTGAAACATGAAACTAAAGTTAAAGGGATATCACAGAATTACACATTGCAAAAAGTTTCAATAAATGCTGATCAAAATATAGAAAGTTGATAAAAGCACGCTCTTATGCATGATGCTATATGTAGTAGTATGGGCTTGTATAGAAGGTGTACTGTTGTCCAATACATTTTGTGAGGAACATTTTCCAAATCTAAAGAATGAACCATTTGTTTGTTTACTTTCATAAGGTAATGCATGTACATTGACTTTAAAGAGTACACAGTATTTGATGTTATTTTGTGTGTAATAGAGTAGGAACATTAATCTAAACAAGAATGCTATAAAACTTGTATATCATGCTATGCAGCCACATGACTTGCAAGTAGATTCATGAAATGTTATCTTTGTTTTTGTTCAACAGATGGTGTTGCATGACCCGTGTCACTTAGGTTACATTTGAAATAATATCGTTTCATATTTCTTAAGCCTGCATTTTCTTTCGTAGGAAAGAACACTCTTGGAAATTACAGTGCTGCAACATGATTCAGAATCTTATCATGAAATGTCTTAATTATTTAATGACATTGTACATGTAAAAGAAAATGGTTAATTTTCAGTTTCAATCATCATATAATTTCTAATACTTTAGGCATACTTCAGTCATTCACAGCTTGATCTTGAAACATTTAAAGGTCTGTATGATAAAATACAAGGTTCAATGCATTCTTCTGTTTTCAATCCAGAAAACAAAGACATGAAAACAGCTGATCGCTAAAGCACATTTGACTGTATCATGATATCATGTCACATCCCATATTGCGATATGAGATCCAATCCAATCTCTATTTCACCTCGGACCTGCCAGGAAGGTGTCCCACAGAATGGTGCAGGAGCTACAGGTCTTCATAGACCTATCTCTCTAAACAAGTGGTCGCTAAAGAGAGGTTTGACTGTATCATATAATTTCACATCACATATTGCGACCTTGTGTACATATCAGATCTAATGCAATCTCTGTTTCTCTTGGGGCCTGCCAGGAAGGTGTCCCACGCCATGATCCAGGAGCTCCAGGACAGGGAGCTGGAGGAGCACCTCTGCCAGCTCCTGCGCAAGCTCACCACCAAGGACAACTCTGTCGACCGCCGCAACCTACGCACCAAGGTCCGCAACAAGTTCCCCGCTTCCAAGAGGATGGCCATAGGTAAAATCATCCTTCCCTATATACGGTACATATCATAGGTGATTTAGTGTTTATAATACCACTTCAATCAATCATCAGGTGCCATTCTCAGTCCAGGCTAGGTAGTTATGCACCTTCGCATTCTTCTATCATAATCTCTTGTTCTGATTACAACATAACAAAGACCTGTGCACTGTTTTGATGTTTCCCACTTGCTAAACTATTCATTTTGGAGTTTGGCATTAGCCTAGAATCTATTAAATCTCAGTTATTCAGGTCCATTACAAAAAGTCTGTCTTGTACATGGCAAAATTGCGAATGCTACTGTAACTATGCTCTGAATGGTTCATGGTTTTCACATGCATTTGACTACCTTAACAGGTTCCAACCCAAGGAGTACAGCTAACAACCGAACAGAGAAGCAGTCTGAACAAGCCCCCAGGGAGCCGCTAGCCCAGGGTAAGCTGGACACCCAAGCTCAAGGCCAAGCCCAGGCCAGGAACTCTAACAACAAACAGCCACAGTCACAAACCGCTGCCAGCGAATCAAATAAAACAAACCCATCAGCGTCAACATCCCAACAGCAACGGTTAGAGTCTGGTACTAGTGGTGGTGGTAGCGTGAAGCAAGCAACATTCAGTATCATAAAGGGGCATGAAAGGAACATTACCGGTGGTGCATCGACAAACCCCGCAGCTAGTGCGGTACAAGGGAAACCGCCTGCTGGAGCAAGCCAAGGGGCGGGGTCAGCCGCAGGGGGAGGAGGTGGTGGCAAGGCAGGCAATAAGGACACGATGGCAGCAGTTGGATCCACTCCTGAGGCTGGAAGTCATCAGGGGTCTAGGATGGTCCTGGAGGTCCAGAAACCCAAGGGACCGTCCAAGGAAGAGATCCGGGAGCTGGTCAATGTGCCTGAGATTCTGGACCGGGGTGGCGATCTCACGTAAGTAGTTCAGCAGATTCATACATATTGTAATCAAATTCATGTCTTTCAATGATGGTCATTGCCATTTGTTATGAAGTTAACCTAAGTGATTCAGCCAGGTATCTACTCCTGCTGTCTTTGTTGAAACTTTATAAAACTACGGTCAAATCTTTATCACAGCAAAGTGAACGCAGATCTCATTTGATGGAAATGTCTTAGATGTACCAAAGGTCAAGAGAATGGCCTTTTAAAAGAAAACATGCATTTATTCCACGAACAATTGTCTTTTTTCCTGTCCATGAACAAAACAGGCAATTGAAAATCATTTTTTCTTAATTATTAAACAGAAAATAAATGCTTTAGCATGTCATGTTTTGTAGACAATGTAAAATATGAGTAAATATCTTATGGCCACTGTAGGCGACACAATCTGATCAGACATATGACTCTGCGACTGGCTGAATCACATGAGCTGGTCATTTGATTTGTGCAAGAAGGTGCAGTTTCCAGTCGTAGGCCCTTACAACTGCAGAATTGCGACAAGAATGTGTCGTCTGCTATGACCTTTAGCCGTACAAAAGGTAAAAAGAACATTAATTTATTTCTAAAACATTGTCTCTTTTCCTTTTCCTGAACGGAGCAGGAAGCTGCAAGCAAGGAATGCGTTTGCGACGTACCTGCTGAGGGTGCAACAGAGGCTGCTTGCTGAGACTAGCAAACCACCAGAGTCTGAGGACCAGGAGGACCAACACGATGAACAAATGGTGAGGAGACAAGATGTCACAAGCACTAGCCTAATAACAAGTCTACAAGTTTATGGTGGGGTTTGACGTTGTAAAAGAGGAACAATGGGCACCCATTCCTGGGGAAAGTTATAAGCATTTGGGGTCACTTGGTCATTCCCCAACTTTGCCAATTTCCTAGTACCATCCTATCTTTTTCCCAATAGTGGTTTAGAAATACCTTACTCCATATGGAAAATGGCACGTGTCATGAAGATATTAAAGAAAGGAATTGAGATTTGATTTTATCAAGATGCAATAATACTTATATAATGAGTGACATGCCATGTGCTTTTCTTGAATTATTTCTTGTTTACTGGTTTTGTGTATTGTGTCGTTATCATAAGCCTAGTGGTTGGTAGCCTTATGGATAGTGTTACTGCCTGGCAAGCAGTAGATGTAGGTTCAAGTCCTACATGGTCCTCTGTTTCTCTGCTTATTGACAGATTGGTCAATTTCTTGATTACTACAGATAGCAACAGCAAAACCAAGGTGATATTGAAATATTTCTTGTTTGTATTTCAGGACCTAGTGCTGCGTTTCCTGAAGAGGGCAGCAAGCAACCTTCAGCAGCAGTTCAAGGTGATCGTCCCAAGCCGCAAGCTGCCCATCCATGACCGGCGGCGCATCCTGGCCAAGCAGCTGGTGGACTTTGTGCAGCTTTATAGCAAGGTGTGTTCCTAGCATCTGACAGGCTTTCAACTTTATAATGGAACAAACGAACTAAAAACATACAACTCTATTTGGCTCCCTCTTCTCTTTAATGATATGACATTTAATTCATTCTTTTTACTTCTTCAATTGGCATTAAAATCAATATCTTTTTTTCAAAATATGTTTTTAGAGTTTGTGGATTTTGTGACCAAAATGTTGGCATCTCTGATATCTATATATGTGTGTGTTTTGTTACATCAGGAAACGGACGAGATGGAAGGGATAAAACCCAAGAAGATCGTGAAGCCTCACAACCATCATCAGTTTGAGGAGGATGAGGACACTATAGATGACAACCGCTTCAGCCACTTTGTCGGTGTTGCCAAGTAAGTCATTATTAACACTCACATAAAAAAAAAATAGTTTTTAAAAACAAGACCCAAATATAGGGTTGAAAATTTACCCAATATCAGCTTTTGGAAAGATATTTCTGATAATGACCAACACTTAATGTTTTCATAAAATTATTTACTAAAGCTAGAAACAGCTTTGTATTATAAATTAAAATAAAAATCCATCTCTCCTCTTTTCAGTCTTTCTTTTCCAATTTTCAACCCATATATGGGTAAAATATCTTGAAATGTCATATGATGTTACTGAAAAAATGTACTTTATTCTGAACAGTTTTTTTATTAGTACACTCTCACCATGGAAACATTAAAAAAAATGGAAAGATTTGTGATTAACTGCCACTTGAGTTGTGATTGATATGTAACTCTGTATATTAGAGATATGAGATTGCACTCACGATCAATTGAAATAAATTGCAAACTCTTTATAAGCTGGGGCTCAGATTTAAAACAATTTATGTTGCCTTATGTTCCACATCACAGTGAGGGGGAGCTGGAGGAGCTGCTGACTACATACACAAAGCAAAACCGATCAGCCAGCATCTTCTTAGGAACCAGCGCTGCCCAGCCTAAGACCATCTCGGAGATGATGGCCCAGCCAGCCTCTGTCAACAACACCAATGCCGGTACCACCAACCACCACCATCACCACCACCACAATCAGAAGCATGGTGCCGGTGGTGGTGGGGCTTTGTTGCACCGGCGTACCAGCTCCATGGAGAACCTGCATGTGGCAAAAGGGGTTGGGGATTCAACCAAGGAAATAAGTAAGTGAACGATTATTTTAGTTTCTCCATTGGCCCGTATTCGTAATGGTGGTTGATATGAATACATGTGCTAAACCAGGACTAACTTTATGGGATACCAAATAGAATGACATGAAACATTATTATTGATTCAATATCATTGTGTCCTTGAAATCATTATGATATATTGAGTTTGTCTACACATTTCTGCAAATACTTGAAATCACCCACTTCTGTGATTCTTCAATGACAATCAATGATTTTGTGTGACTGCATTAGAAAATTTATTTTGCGCCCCATAAAGTAAGTCTATGTTTAGTGTGCAGTCTAAATTAAATCACTGTTGTGAATGCGGGCCTTTGTGTGTAGGAGCGGTTATCAGTGTGGCACACTGCTAATGAAAGGTCTTTCTTTAGCTTAATAGCCCATCAGATCATTGGATGATGGAGACTTGATTTTACCTTGCGACTGGCAATTTGACACATTATGACCTGTGCTTACTCTCATGAAGTGGTTTGTGTGCATTTTTCATGACAATTTATGAACGAATCGTCTTGTTAGTGAGAGTAGGTGTGTATCAGAGAGCGCCAAACTGTGCAACGCAGTTTATGGCTAAACCATGCATTGCTATTTTAACATGTAACAGTAGTATAAACAGATTTTTGTTTATTTGTGTCTCAGAACAGATATTTAAATTCAGGAGTATGTAGCGATTTTACATGTACTGTATAAATATGTGTGCAATTACTGACTCGTGATTAGTGAAGTTAATGAATTATGTTGATGAAAGCTTAAATATTGGATACAATATGATTCAAATATGATTCATCAGGGTTTTTTTTCTTTGGTTGTGTTGCTGGTGATAAGATTGAATAATGTTGACAGATCGATAATATGTTTGCTGATGGTTTGGAATGATAATTATTCTGAATATGAATCCTACTGTTTGCAATATGTGTAAAGATAATGTTAATGATGATGATGGTGGTGGTAGTGATGAAGATGATGGTGATGGCGTTTATTTGAGTCTGCTAGATAACCACAATGATTTAGTGTAATTTATTGGACAGAAAAATGAATATACTTTGTGTGTGATAATTGCATTTGTTATTGGTAATGAAAGTGAATTATTTTGAAGTCAGTGAAGATGATCATATTTTATTGATAATTATTGATCAGAATTATCAATATGAATGATATTATTAGTAATGTTTGTAAAGATGGTGAGGATAATAACAACAAATCAATTATTAATATGTATTCTCACAATGTAATTCAAAGACCTCTAGTCCTAGCTTAAAGATGTGATGTAATTTGTGATTCTCCATACCACATGAAGAGGAACTCATTCCATCAACCATGGCAAAGCAGCGTCCACATTTTTTTTTACAGTCATATCCTCTTCCGATCTATAGTACTAGTGTACAAATGTATGAAACTGGAAACAAATTTTAGATGTCGCTGCGTGGTACATCATGGGATGACTCTCCCCTATATGGGATATGGAGAATTACTTGCTCTTGTGGTTTCCCTTTTCTCTACACTCCTCACCAACTGAATGATGATATTGTAATGCACAAGTAGTATCTTTCACCTTCTGTGTGCCTGTGCAAGTAGCTGCCAAATAGTATACTTTAACCTTTACATTTTGTATGCCTGCACTAACTTATCCAGCTTTTAGCTCTCTCTTGGGCGGGCACAGCCTCCATTCGTCCAAGGCTATTCAGCATTACTATGCTGCTGCAGGTTAGCTTTGTATGTGGCTTGGGTGTGACATCAATGCTTTTCAACATTCATTAACCCATCTATGGCTGTGATCCCCATAGACATATACATGTGTATCTTGTACTGTTTGGTAATCAAGTGGTTTAAGTCCTAACACATTCATTTTGTTCACAGGGAAACTCAGTGTCTGTCTTTATTCCATGTGTACATGTATTTCTTTACTTGTTACGTTCTGGAGATACATGTACAAGCTGGGGATGGTAATCTCAATATTATGTTTTGATTTAAGCTCTGACTTAAGTTTTCAAAGATCCATAACTGATTGGCCTATTTGGCAATTTTTTTTTTTTATATAAGTCAGTTTCAGAAAAGCATCTGACAGACATGTCGCTCAGTCACTTTTGGACTTAAGTATCTTTCAGAATACCACCCCAGTACTTTATTTTCATTCAGTACTGTTACCATTAAATAGTTATGTTTTTATATATCATGTTGTTTGTTTTGTCATGAAGAGAATGAAGTAAATACTGTTTGCAGTTAGTGGGTGTCTGGTGAGATGTCGCTTGTCAGTATGTGATAAGTTGTATGTTGAGTGCTGGAGGGTAAGAGGAGACTCTTATGCTATCCCTTCATGTGATGTGATCATACATGTATCATCTGCCATTTGTTTTGAGTATATATCCTTTCATGCAACATGTCTGTTTATCATTCAAACACTATGTACAAATTGCACATACAGCCGTAAGATTGTGACCAAGTATCGCATATCATGGAGGAACTATAAGTATGTTCCCTGTTTACCAATGTCAAGCTAACAATTAAAAGTGAGAACACTTTCTACAGAATTGCTCATATTCATACTAATATTCTCATATTTGTTTTAATTACAGCACTGTACAAGGAATCATTGTGGTTCTGAAGTAGATAATGTTAACAAATAGCTTTATAGTAATGGCAATTTACCACTATTTCACATTTGGAAAATTGTTCAAAGTTTGTTTGTGGAGCTTAGCATAGTGTCACATCTTCCAATGTATTTACTTTTTGAATAGTTTGAAAATCACATTGATGTTCATCAGTTTTCAGATAATGTGAAGTTTGAAAAATACCTGCATTCAATCTATAGACCAACACAATTATAGGACCAACAAGTAAAGCTTCAGTAGTTTAGATATCAAGAATTGGGAATGTTTTTGCTCTAATTGTGCCCATAATTAATGTGTCAACTTGTGTGAGTTATTGGAGTAAAAGAAAACAATCATCTCATGCATGTATCTCTCCACTTTTATACATTTATCAATTGTGTGCAGTGTGCCATAATCATTATGTTGATATGCAGTGGAAAAGACATCATATGCTAAATAATTCAGATTTGGTACATTAATGCTGTCAAATGTTTTTTTTTTTTATAGGATTGTATAGTAGTACCATTCTTTTTTACCAGTACTGCACATTTTTGTTGCACACAATTTGCTTTGAGCTTCATGGGATGGTACCCATATGCATAAAAAAGGATCTGTGTGTATCACTTACTACTTTCTACAGGCATTCATATGCAACACGTAGTCTGTTCGTAAGTGGTGATATCATTGGGAGCTGAGTGAGGGAATTCAATATCTGTTTTTATATTGTATGTGTGCGATTAATTCAGCTCTCAGACTCATGATGCTTTCCTGTGTTCATAAAAAAATTGCCATATTATACTGCAATACTTAAACTGTGTGAAATGTAACATGTGGGATTGTGATTCTACTCAACATCTAACCCTTTCAGTACCAAGCACCGACAGCTCCATACCAGTAATAATGTCAATAATGATATATTAATTTGTAAAGCGCCATACCTATATGGACAGTCCACTGGGCTGCAAGAGCTCATGAATCTTTTGATGTACATACTACTTGTGTTTTCAGTCTTGATTTAAAGTTTTCTAGTGTTCTGCCTATGGGACTGAGTGGGTTACTAGCAAAGCAGCCATGTTTGGTCCTAGCACAGTATGAAGTCTGAAGCAGCGTGGGATAAAATCTGAATCCTGTTCCAGCTCAATCAATCAGTGACAATAAAGCGTGTGCTTCTTTGTTGTTATATAGACTGTATTAGTATTAGCAGAAATGGTGCACATCTGGCGTCAGCAGATTCGGTACCTTCATGTGAGCAGTGTGCTTTCTTGTTGTTGTATAGACTGTATTAGTATCAGCAGAAATGGTGCGTAGCCTGCTTCAGCACGTTTGCGACATTTGGGTATGAATCTCTTGCCTGTGAGACGCCAAAGGAACATTTATGAAAATAGTGTATAATGAACATATTTTTGACGAATGTCAGGCGCACAGTATGTGTCATCTCAACTGTTCGTACTCAGCTGGTGACACATTGTATGGAAGATCTGGGCCCAGTCTTTTAAAGAGTCGCGATTGATTTGAATCGATCACAGATCCGGTCCCTTATCTCTAATGTACAGAGCTATGATTGAGATTTATCGCAAATTAAGTTGTGGTCAATCACAAACCTTTAGAAGACAAGGCCGTAGACTAGAGCGCTCCAAAAGGGGCATGATCAATGATGTCCACTGAAATTGTAAAAAAAAAAATGAACATCTGGACTGATCTGTTGGTATAATCTAGTGATTTTTTTAATTGTAAATGGATTCCTAGACAAGGTAATCAGGGGTGGTATTCTAAACGAAACTTTTAAGTCAAAAACTGTCCCAGACATGTAGCTATAAAAGTCAGTTGGCATTTTGAAACCTGACTGAAGCCAAAAACCGTGCCAATAGGCCAATCATTGTCATGGATCATAGGGGACTTAAGTTGAAATTTAAGTCAAAACTTTTAGTTAATTCTCAAAATACCTCCCCTGGGAAACAAAGTGTACAAAACCTTTACAAATAATTACTTTTTATACTCCAAGATCATGCAAACAAAGAGACAAAATATTTTGTGTGTATCAAGTGGGCTGCTCAAGAATGTCACGTGTGAATGATGTGATGGTAGAAGCTTTATTGGATGAAATCACTCTTAGGGGTGTCCCTCGTCAAACATGTGGGCAGGCCGTGATAAGATGAAACGAACCTTAGCAATATGATACCTCTATCTATTACAGGGTATGTGCAAGAATGTACTGTGGAAATAATGTCACAGTGGGCCTTTCCAGATTTAAATCACTCTTACATGACATCTCTAGTCATGCATGTGGGAAGGGTACTAAAAGATGCAGTAAGACGTGAAACAAGATCAAAGCAAGCAATTGGAAATGAACGTTAAAGATGTAGAGATAGAGAGAGAGAGAGAGAGAGAGAGAGAGAGAGAGAGAGAGAGATGAGGAGATGGTTACATGCAAAGTTAAGAGAAGGAGAGGGAGAGAGTAATTTTTGAAAAAAAAAAGAGAATGATTTAGTATATTTGAAGGTGGAACAGCTGGCCCCAGTCCAACCAATGTTCTTCCTTTGTCTGGGTTTTCTGCTCCCAAGCTAACCATAATTTCCAGTCTCCATAAATCAGCTTGGAAGAATGTTAGAGGTGGAGAAAAGAGCAAACACAATTATCCTTTAAAGTGGAAGAGGTCTTGGCAGAAGTCTATAAAAATTGGACTCTTCATTCTCTCTCTCCATCGCTCTCCCTCTCCATCTGCCCCCCTCTCCCTCCCTAAAGCTTGGTCCACTTCTGTTCAGACTGGTTTTTACCAAAGTGTGCTAGCCCCACCAATAGTACAAGACTGTTTGGCCCTGCAAAAAAGCAGGGCTAACCCCGCAATTGCAGTGCAAAGCCATAAAATCCGGGGCTAAAAGCTTCAGTGTGAACAGAAACAAAAATAATCTGGGGTTAAGGAATAGCGGTACTATACCCACAAGATGGAAACACAGTGACCAATCAGATACCCCTTTTATAGTGAGAGTTACCCCGGATCAGGTCCGGACCTGATCCGGGGTAACTCTCACTATAAAAGGTCGAAAAATATTTAGCCCGAGCTAAAGTTAGTCCTAGCTGAGAGGAGGGTCAGGTCCGCATCAGGTCCGGATCAGACCCGAGCTAACGTCACTATAAAAGGTCTCTCGACTTAGCGCGGACTAAAATCAGTGACCCATGAACTGGAAGTGCGGACTGTGCGGTATATGTATGCCGCTTCCGTTTCCGGGTTACCCACGTACAAGCGCAAAGCACGCTATAGCTGTAAACATTCGCGCCTCCTCACGCTAGCTCTGTGTGTGCCGTGTACTCTTTCAGCCGAGATAAAAAAAAAAAAAGAAGAAGGAAAATCCGCACTTAAAGCATGTCGAAAGATGATAAAACATCGAGAGGAAAGAAGTGGGAGAGCGATGAGGAGCTATTCATGCTCCAACTTCGCGCGAGTCGAGTAATACAAAAACCAAAAGTGAAACACGAGGATCGGTACACGATGAACTTCACACGAGAACACACGGAGCTATACGCTAGCACGTGCGCATGCGAGTGCACGTATACAATTTTTGCACTCGCGGGAAGCACAGTTGAGATGGGGCGCGCTCGCGGGAAGGACGGCTGATGGGGCAGTACGTTACCACGGCAACTAGTGCGGTCTCGCTCCCGTCATGGGTGGTCGAAAAAAGCAGTATAAAAGGACTTACCCCGAGCTCAAGTTACCTCGCTTCTGAAGCGGGGTAAGTCTGAGCGCACTATAAAAAGGGCAAGAGATAAACTGATGCATGACGGGCAAGCGACCATGATGTGATTAACTGAGTGGTAAAGAGCACATGTGCAAGACGTACACTCGTAAATATTCATAAGTTATCAATTAAGTCTGGGGCTAATGATTTCGAATGTGAACATCATGGATTCCCTTAGCTAGGTTCAGGTAAATAGTACAGGGCTAAGAATGCCTGTGTAAAAAGCCTCAAAAAATAGCACAGAATTAAGGAGAGTATGGGACCTATGATAATACGGGGCTAAGAAAACCCAATATAAAAAGGGTACCTGTCTCTCTTTATGTCTTGTCTCTCTCCCCATTTTTTGTTTGTTTCCAATCTGTTAAATACATATCGAAATGCAAAATGTTGTGTATGTTTGAAGTTAGTGAAATTGTTGTCATAGGAATATTGACAGAGCTATCATTTTGCCATTTGAAGTAGAACATTGTTAGTTTATATAATGGTTTGAATTATTTTGAAAAGTAAGGAGAGTTAACATTCTGTGGTATGATTTGATTCTTTTGGTGAAGATTTCAGCCTCTTAATCTAATTGGAATCTAATTGTCACATTCATGCACTTTAAACACATTAATTTACCCTTTTCATCCCATCACCTCAGGAACAATAAGGAAAAGAGGTGATTTCCTTAGATAATGGAATGTTTTCCTTTTTCTGATAGAGGACTGCCAACATGCAAATTCTCAAAAACAAATATGAAAACAAAGTCAAGAATTGTATTTGACTTTTGTCTGAATCAGAGCGACACTTGTTAAAGAAGCATGCAAATCCCACATTCATGAATTTCATTAAAAAAAAAAACATTTGAAATTGAAATTCCTCCCGGATCATTAATGTCAAATCGGATATGAAGCGGCCCGCGCAGGAAACCGGTGATACTTCCCAGGATTCCCCTTGAATAGTTTGCATGCCCGGACTTAACCCTTTGTCTTTGTATGCCAAGTTCCTCCCTTGACCTGAAACCATTGAGACTTGTACTCTGAGAAGGAGGTGTGTCAATGCCGCAAGGATATTAACAATGCTACTTCCATCTTCCTTCATAACCAGGAGAATTGTATTTAAAGGCGCCTGTTTTAAGAGTTAGTAGTTCTTCAGTGGATTTCACTGCATGAACCACTAGCACTGTACTGTGTGTTCAAATACTAAGATAACAAGTATCAATAAAGCTAGCCTTTATGCAAAATGTGAAATGTAAATTTATGTATTCATATGTTGGCTATCACAGGGATATACATTTCTGTATATTTGTTATTATCACAAGATAACATTTTTTTAAACTTATGCAACATAAATTCTAAAAATATGTGGAAAACCTTCCCAGCCTCTTTAAATTTCATTTTGATGCAGTTAAAATGAAGGACAATTTTTGTCTCTTGAAATCTCAAAATGTATGCCTATATTTAGACTTTGTCAGCCTGTGCACATGTTTAAAGACAAGGTAGACCTTTTGCAGGTCACAAAAAGAAAATTTGGTAAAATTCATGGAAAATGGAAGGAAATGCTTTTTAAGAACTTCCTTCATAATATTGGAAACTGTAGCAGAATTTTATTGGTTTTATTGGTTTTATTGATTTTGAGTAGGTTTTGGCCGGGTTGTCCAAAACTTACCCAGTTCTTGTAGCTGAGAGCCTGAGACTGCAACCGGTACACATTATGGTTCTCCGCTCCACACTGTCGTCAGTGATTGTCCACAGTAATGGGAGCAGTGCGTCCAATGCAAGCCCTGGGCTGTTAGCTGCTGCAATACAGTACATAAATGTAGGTTGTGGCTTTTCAAACATTATATTTCTCTTTTTCCTGGAAATGTTTGTGAAACTATGGCTGAGATTTCATACATGTTATTGTTAGGGTATACTGCTGATCCATGCTGAGTTTCAGGACTTTTGTAAAACGGCTTCTCTCTCTTTAAAGATTTTGCAATGTGAGTGAAGCGGTGGTGATTTTTTTGTTGAAAGGGTTGTTTTGTACTGTCCGTCAGATACTGGCTGAACTGCATTAAATCACGCATTGTGTCTACCTTTAAGTGCATGAACTCATTGAAAGATAATTCAATTACTGGTACCATAAAGAAAATCAACCCCCATCCCTCAGACCCATTTGCAAAAATAGACCAGAAATAAAGAAAACAAAGTTTGATTTGTTTTTATTCCCACTGTCAAGATTAGTGTCCTTGTAAACAGTTTGGGTAAACAACATTCCTAATGTGTTAAGAGCCCTTAATGTCTGGGCAGCCCAGGCCATTTGCTGAATGCCATGCTCAATTTATCTGACATATAAATACTTGTCTGGTATTGTTCCTAGAAATGTGAGGAACCTGAGAGTAGTGCACCATTTTGTATTCAGAACAGGTCCCGCCCACCCTTTTCTTTCTACGTGTAGATGTACGCAAAACTATTTTGGACAAGATGACAGAAGTTTGGTCAACCAATTTGGGATCTTAATCTGTTTCATTGCCGCAATGGGAGTTTAATGAGTCTGAGAAGGGTCAGAGTTGGATTATGCTCATATGGAAGAAAATAAGATTTTTAAAAATTGATGGCAAAAGAGGCTGTTGTTTTGAGGATTGTGTACTTAATCCCTAAAGTACGAGATTAAAGAGCAGTTATTGCTCACAATGGTTTTGGATTGCCTGCAATAGGGTTGAGAGAATGGTACATAAATGCAGTCAGGTATGAGATATGTCCCAGAAAGCAGTGCCCATCATATATTTTATTGCAAGAGCTCCATCCGTACAACTCTTACCTATACATACAAGCTTCCATGTAACATTTGGGACCTGCAAGGACTAATAAATCCATGTAGTTCAAAGAGCCATCCTTGTTCATAGAAAGTAACAGAAGTGCAAATCATTGAGTACTGCTTAAATGTGTAGATGGTACGAGATGTTGCCACGAAGAAGAACACTTTCCTGATACAAAAATGCCAGATTTTCAACACATACAGAATGACTGCAAGAACATATATGTGGCCACATTTCCAATCCCCATTTGAGCAATTTCAAATAGCTGCAGTGTCCTTGAAAAGGAGAACAAAAACTGAACAAGACATTGAATTAGATTTACAAGAAAAATCTGACAAGTGCTGTAAATATTATAAACGATTTTCTAATATTGTAATTACTAGCCATGAAAGTAACATGTATAATTTCATTTGCTCCTTATAAACTGTCTTGAACTGCTTCTTATCACTTATTACATGGACTAGCCATTGTCCTTGTGGGCATTCTTCAAGAAGGTAATGTCTAGTGCAAGCACGTCATCTGTGCCAAGCTCAAATTGGTGTTGCAAAACTTCAAGGCCACTGCAGATGACATGATCTGATCAGTCGTACGACTCTGCGACTGGCTGAATCGCAGGGCCCGGGTCATTGGATTTTTACCAGAAGGTGACATCGCATTTCCATTCATAGGTCCTTACAATACGACTTCAAAATTGAGGCAAATCATGTCTCCTGCGGTGACCTTAAAAGATATCAAACTGTCAAAACTGATAATTTCTTTCATATTCCTCAAACTTTCAATGATCTTTCTCAATCTTTCTGCTTGGATATATATGGAGGAATCATTTTTACTCAGGGTTTTATTCTCCTTTAATGTAAACACCCATGAAAAGGACAATGAACTAAAGATGAATGAATGAATAGAAGGGTGGACAAGGTAGAAAAAGAAGAAATATGGTCAACAGCTGTTTAATCATTTCTGTTGTCCTGGTGAGATTTGAACTTTAGATAGGTTAGGTGACATTTGATACGCTTTCATGCGGTCCTTGATATGGCGAGGGAGAATTGTTGTAATTGAAGAAATCATTGTGTTTTTTGGTAAGCCCCTTCTGAAACTACCAGTACCACCATGGTAGCACCAGAGGGGAGTGAATTGTACTCTAGATCAGCTCTGTGTTACATTACATTGCCACAGTATGAAAATACAAGCCTCAAGTATCTTTCTTGCCTGTTCACAATTGAATAATTGAACAATTGCGCATTTCTGTTTCTTGAGCTCTTTGCAATGTGCTGTGGCCTAGATATCATAATTTGATCATTCTTAACACCCTCGTATATATCTAGTGATAATTTGCAGAAACACTCATCTTTGGTTGGAGGTCTATGTACCTGTACGTCCTGTATATTGAGGTCATGTTTACACTTTACAATGTTTGTTCTATGAACATGTACCACACTTGATGAAATTTTATTGTACATCAGAAATGACAGCTCTTACTTCCTAGGTCCATCCTTACCCTTCCTTGCCACCCCACAAACCCCCCAACATGTACCTCCCACCCCCTATTTTTTTTTTTTATACATTGTGCCATAAAAGATATTTTCTTCATTTGAAGCCATTGTGGTGATAATTTTCGCCATACTGGTATTTACGGAGATCAAGCTAGTCTAGAACCTAGACTACTAGAAAACCTTCTTGTTCCCCTCCCTCCCCTATTCCATGTGGTTGATTTCCTGGAGTCCTGCCATCTCTTGGCTAGACATCTCCATTGTCGCTGCATGCGACTATTTTGGCTGTGAACAAAAATAAACTTGTCCAGATTTTCTCCAATATTATGGGGATAATGTGCTTGGGATGAATTTATTTCTATAAGGATTTGTGATATTTATACATTTGCGGCTGCCCCCAACACACACCCTCCACACACACTTACTCACTCACACCCAGGCTAGAAATGTGAGATAATCCATACATGTCTGGAGAGCCTACCTACGTGTATAGCTTCCAAGCTGTTTGAAATTTCTAATTCGGGTTTGGTATTAACAAGACTAATGCTCCTCTTATCCCAGTCAGTTTTGGCAAGCTGGAATAAGAACAATGTGAGTGATTAGTCTACTGCAGCGGTGCAACCAGACCCATCCATTGTAGAATTAGGATTAGAAGTGTCCAGGGGCATGGGAAGGAAACTCATTGCTCATGCATTTAATTGGACTCGATTCTAATTAGTTTCACTAGGAGACCTACTGCTGCTAAATGGGAAACTACCCAAAATGTATCAAATTACAATCTTCTCTCAAAATCCTCTTTGAAGTATGGTTCTTTCCTCTGCTCGGTAGTCTCTTTAGAGCATGAGTTGAAATATACTATCATACAGAATATGATTGATGTATCAAATTAACTTTTTTTTTCAACAACAATGAATATCATACTGAAGTCTTAGGTCAATCTATTACTCACAACATTTAAGATTTAAACAGTTATCAAATGCTTATTTCAGTATATTCGACCAATAGTTGTAATTAAAAGCTTAAAATTGCTTCTGCTACTCTTGCAGGGTATTCCAAATGAATTGTCACCACTCTTATATTCATGAGGAGGAGGAGGGGTTGTTTTCGTATTATCTATTAAAGTACACTCCACATCATGTATGCTTGAGAAGTTTCACTGGCACAGAGATTGAGTGCTCAGCATGTGACCTATCTGCTGCATTTCCTCTTCACTACATCATTCTTGTTGAAGTGTATTGTCTCTGAATCAGTTACAAGATCATGATAATAATGATTGTTTTTAACAGTGCTCTCCTACAAGTAGTACCACTCAAACGCTCAATTATTACCCAGGCTTTAGCCAATCCGATGTTTGGTACTTTCAAGTAGTTAGCCTAATTAGATCTCAGAGTGAATGCTGCAGGTTCTGTTTTACAAATGAAGAAGAATTAATTCGTTTGTATAAAAATGTATTTGTCAATGTGTTTTTTTCAGCAATATTGGAATTGTTTATCTAGGCACAAAATCCAGTCAGAATCCTAATTATGTCATAAAAAAGTAGACAGAGCTTGTTTCCAGTCCATTGAAATGTATTGATAGCTTTCATCTGAAACTCATCCTATAGCCTTTAATAACCTGTAATTGTTGGTGGCATTTCATGCATGGATGTTACATCAGTGATTAGATACTTTTCAGATGCCTTGACTTTGATGTGTCATGAACTGTGAAACTTTATTTAATATTCTTGAACAGTAAGATCTTGATGTGTCTGCAATACTTGGGTTTTTTTAGTATGAAGGTAGTCTTCATTCATAAGAAGCCAATGACTCATGACTTATCATTTCATTCATCCTCATCAACAAGTCATCACCAATCAATTGACGTAAGAAAGCAGTCAGTTTAATTATAATCATCCCGTTTTCCTGGCAAATGATAGCCAGGGGATGTTCTCACTGCTGAGAATTAGATTCAGTCTTCACCCTCCTCATCTTCTTGTCCCTGCTGCCCTTTTGTCTTCTTTGTAATTTCCTTTTCTTTCCCTTTTC
Organism: Arbacia lixula; assembly: GCA_963669155.1. Taxonomy (NCBI): domain Eukaryota; kingdom Metazoa; phylum Echinodermata; class Echinoidea; order Arbacioida; family Arbaciidae; genus Arbacia; species Arbacia lixula. The sequence continues at coordinate 26,867,531 of OZ022577.1, read as the reverse complement.
TTGCCTCTTCCTCTTTTTTCTTTTTTTTTTCTTCTTTCTCTCTTTCTCTCTCTCTCTCTCTCTCTCTCTCTCTCTCTCTCTCTCTCTCTCTCTCTCCTGTCCTTCTCTCCTCCATCTCCCCTCCTCCTCTCATCCATCTCCCCTCCTCCCCTCCTCTTCTCTTTTTCCCTTTTCCTCTCTGTTTTTGTCAGTGAACATGTTTTTGTCAGTGAAAGATGTTCATTTCCTTCTTTCAAGATAATTCCCTTGCAAATAAAATACTGCTAATAGATATAATTAAGCTCTTTTTCAGGTTATTGTAACATTTATCATGATTTATTGAAAATATGGTTCTATTAAGACAGTATAATTCCTTGGTTGATGTAAGTGTATGCACATGTCGTGTGATTTCATCAGGGATGTGTTAGGGGGATACCTCCCAGATTTCATGAAGGTTATTGTGTGCACAGCCACATGGCAAGCTGCTTTTTGACGTGCCATGAAAGCTGCCCCAGTGTGAACATTCCGTTCATCATGTACCTAGCCACGCAGAACCAGCAGTCTGGAATCAGCATCATGGAGTCATCTCATTCATACATCTGTCTCATATCTGCCTTTTCCCTTTCTCCTCCTTCTCATCCGTGATTTTACCCCTTCATCTCACAGGTGCAGTCAGCCCAGCCGATGGTAACCCCACCGGCGGAGAGGGGCACCCCCACCCCCAGCAACAACACCAACCCCCACCTCACCCTCACCACAACCATCACCACCATCAACAACAGCAATCCTCCATGATGTCATCCGCCCACTCCTCGTCACTCCCTAAACGCCCCCACTCTACGACGAACGCAGGCGAGTTGCGCCACGCTTCATCAACCAACGGTGCCGTGCAGGTCTACAGCGCCAAATTCAACCGGCAACGCCCATTCTCCGCCAAAGTTGGGCACGGCCTGGATGCAGGTACCAGTACTCATTTAGATTTAATGTCATTTTCCTGGAGAGTGTACTAGGAGTGCTCTTTGCTATAGGAAACATTAAATATCGTTCAGATTCAGATTTGTTAGTTTTAATACTTGAGATCCACTTCTTATCCCAATTTATTTTGAAAATGTATGGAAATAGAATTCAGTTGTGAATTTGAATTTGAAGTTAAACAATATCAAATAAACTACTATTTTAACAAATTAACAATTGTTTAGTGAGGTATATACTAATCAGCTTTTAGTCAATTGTCAGTTAGTACAATTACAGCTCTGTTGTGAATGTTTCAATACAATTAAAAGCAAATCAGTGATTTTGAAATTTAAAACTGAAAAATATGAAAATACAAATGGCTAAATGCTTATTCATTGTCCATTTGTGATGTGAATTTATGGCAATGCTTTATTAATTTGTTAATGCTTATATATGAATATTAATAGTTCTTGGCACAGCAGTTGTATTTATCAAAGCCATAACTTGAATCTTATAAAACAATTAAGCATTGCATTACTATCAGCAATGAATGAAAGGATATCAGTGTTGTATGTCATCATTACAATTGCATTTCCACTGCGAACAAACTATTATCAAATAAACATCTCATATAATCCAAAAATTCTACCTCTCCATGATCGATACCTCATTGAATAGTACATTACATACACGTATAGCATCTTCGCCACCCCCTATCCCCTCCCCCATCCCTTCCCCCACCACCCCCTACTGTCAGTAATGCATGAGCACCCCACCCTAACTTTGACATTTCAGGCGATGGGCAATACTCCTTGGCTGGGAGGCCAAACTCTGCTGTCGTGTATAGAGACTCATCGGGAGGACAAATAGGTATTTAATTAAAGCAGAAGCTTTACCTTCTTCTTCTTTTTGTCTCTCTCTCTCTCTTTCTCTCTCTCTCTCTCTCTCTCTCCCTCTCTCTCTTTGTCTCCCTCCCACTCTCTCTCTCTCTCTCTCTCTCTCTCTCCCTCTCCCTCTCCCTCTCCCTCTCCCTCTCTCTCCCTTTCTCTCTTCTTTTCTCTCTCTTTCTCACTCTCTCTCTCTCTCTCTCTCCCATTCCCTCTCTCTCTCTCTCTGCCCTCTCTCCTCCCTCTTTCTCTGTCTCTCCCATGCTCGCTTTGTGCCTCTCTCTGTAGTTGTTTTCTGCTCCTCTCCTGATCCTGTACCTGATCCTGTTCCCCTCTCCCTCTCACAACTTTCTCTTCCCCTTCCTCCTCCCTGTCTTCCCTTTTCTCCTTCTCCTTGTTAATCCTCCTCAGTTTGTAGGTATTTCTTTTCGATTCTCCTCATTTTCCTGGTCACTCTTCTATCTTCATTTCTCTTTGCTTGGGCTTGTTGTGCATAATGCTTAAATACCGATACATGTATGTTCTAAAGATATTTTAAGCAGTTCGTATACGTACCCTTTCAAACTTCCATGATTCATAAAATGGCTTTGTGTAGTTATAAAGATGGTAGCGGGCTATATACTCATAAGTGCAGTGTGTTATACTTGGTATCATGGAAATGGTCTACTTGGTATCATGGGGAAGTGGAAATCGGGAGAATCATGGAAAGTATTAACCTTTGGTGGGCAGAATGTTTCATTGCTATGTGCGCTTTTCTGTTCTTTTCTTTTCTTCCTGCCAACTCTGTAACACAGATATCGAAGGTCTATTCACATGTATGTATAATCACATTATTGTGAATAGCTTACTGATAGCTATGTGGTATGTGGTGCAAAATGCTTTCTGTGCTGCTTTAGAGTGTACCGTGATATGCATCTGCACATTATGCAGTTGGGCTCTTCTCTGCTCACATTCTGGTGAAGGTTTTTATCTTGTCAACACAGCTTCTACTTGTATTGTTGACATTAAGGCCCCTTTTTGTAATAGGCCCGATTTACACCAAAAGGCCGGCCTGAGGCCGGCCTCGGGCTGGCTTAAATTGGAGGCCCGAGGCCCTCAATTGTGTGCATTTACACCAAGCTTTTAGGCCAGCCTCGGGCCGGCCTGAAGCTTGGTGTAAATGCAAAGGAGGTCCGAGGCCGGCCCCGATATCAGGCCTCCTTTCTGAACCTCGCCGCACCTTTTACACCGCATTTAGGGTGGCCTGAGGCCTCCTTTCCATTTACACCGCATTTAGGTTGGCCTCGGGCCTCCTTTGCATTTACACCAAGCTTTAGGCCGGCCTCGGGCCGGCCCGAGGCCAGCCTTTTAGCTTGGTGTAAATGGGGTCGTAGTGACAATATCTGCAATTAGACACATGTTATGCCTGTGTGCGATTCTGCGATGCCATGTTTATCAACTAACAGATATGTGAGCCTGGCTCAATGCATGTTTCAAAACAGTTTTCTGCATTTCAAAATGACAAGGCTGATCCTGTATCAAAACATGATTGCATTAAACATTAGCCTGAAGCACAATCAAAAACACTGATTATTGGTTAAAAAAAACAGTTGATAAATGCACCCAAAGAGTGGGCAAGGAAGTGATGTCTTCCACTAGAATGAGGAATGTAAAAGCCAGTAATGAGAGTTGTAGAATAATGCTCATGCACAGTGAGTGCCAAATTCTGCTTAGCTTAAAGAGTAAATGTATCAATTAAATGCAGCTAGCATCATCTGCGTTAGTTTCATAATGTAAATTGTGATCTCAAAGTCTTTAGAAGGCTGTAAGATGCTCTGTTCTGTGGATTAAGTAGTACAATGCTCAAACATGTGAAACCTGTGGTACATCGAACGACATTATCTGCCTAAAATTACACTGTCAGGAAACATTACTCTATATGTAAAGCATTAGTAATGCAGTGACATCTTCATGTGCCTTGTATCATTCATATTTGTGTTATAAATCAACTTTCTATTTTGTTACCCAACACTTTCTTCAAATGGCAATTTATTGATTTTAGTGTGTGTCCAAAAGGTTGTCCATGCTAAGCTTTGAAAATAGCTTACATAGATTGAATATCGGCAGCAAAATCAGCCCCCCCCCATGTTATCTGTTATAAAATACAAATGCATACAAATTTTCAAGCAAATTTTGCAGACTCACTTTGCAGTGAAACACATAAATCACCTGGTAGTTCACGCTGAAAATATGTTGTGTTTGAAATATGCAGAAAGAGCACATAAATAGATTAGAGAAAGTTTGAGCCAAATCAGGCAGTAGTATAGAAGTTATGTCCATTTTAATTTTGACTTCTCCTGAAATTGGCAACACATGTGTGATATCTAAGGCAAGGTCACAATGCATTGCATCCAATGGGCAAAACATTTCTATTCACTTCTGGCTCAAATATATATCAAGGACAAAAGTTTTTTTTTTATGAATGTATACGAACATGTAGGGGTACAGCACTTTCCTGTTTTCAAAGACCAGCTTTAATGATAGTGTTGTTTAAGAAAAATGTGAAAATGAATGACACATAAATGAAAGATATTGTCATAAGATTCTACGTATAAACCCCAACAAAATTGCATGTAGTAGGTAAGGGCTAGACGTTGAAATGATTTTGGGCTGTAATTATGCTGTTCTGTCATCTGTACAGGGGTTAAGATTTTGTTTTATTTTAACAATTTAATAACTGTGAAATGAGTCCTACTTGATATCCTAAACAAACTAGAATTGTCATTAAAGAATGGCACTCCATTCACTACAATTCCAGTAGTTGTTACTACTACTACTACTACTTCTATCCCTTACGTTTAAATGATTTAGAAGTACTAACCTCAAATTAAATTTGCTTTTCACATGAGAAATGACCCAATTTGCAAGATAATGACTGCAAAAACTATTTGAAAGAATTGTTATTCCCATGATTGTCTTCTTTATAGTACCAAACACAGTGTAAAATCTTAATCTGGTTCGGAGGTCATTTGTGTGCCACAAGAAATTTTATTTGAAAGTGCATTTTCTCCCTAGGAGAAATCCCCATAGAAGTGATTGATTACAGTGGAATAAGTAAGTAAGTCTGAATGACGTAGACTATGCACAATCATGTGAGATAGTCCTGAAATATCATTCATTACATGAATGTAAAACGTGGAGATTAAGCCCCTAGGGGCTACAATGCAATTGGATTATTGTAGTAATTGGGGATAAATTAACAATTACATTTGAATGGGAACAATTATTGGCAATATACAGTAGCTTCTTCAAAGCATAGTATAATCCTCAGAGTATAACTATCCCTAAAGTGTACTCTGGTTTGTGCAGGTTTTTTGGTTATGCCTGAAAACATGTTTAATAGCAGTAAAAAGGGAGCATTGAATGTTTATTACCATTCATGGATCTGTGTGTGGTCTTTGCGATCTAACTAAACCAATGCTCAAAATGGGTTGGTTGTCAGCAATGTTTGATACTAGAAATAGGAGCACTTTGCAAAATGTAAAGACGTAAAAATGTAAAGACAGGGTACCCCTTCTGAAGGTAAAAAAAAAAAAATAACAAATTGTGAAGACCACAGAAAATGCACAATACCCCTGTGTAAAATCTCCCCTCCTGAAAAAGAAGGGAAACTGACTATGAGTGGAAATATAGCGATTGCTAGATTTTGAGGAGGTTTCTGATGGGTCGTCCCAAACATTTTTTTCAAATGTAAAGAAGGATAGTTTTGTTCTTTTCCTGAAAAGGTTTGTGAAGCTACGGCTGTGAGAGTTAGGGTATACTGCTGATTCCTGCCTAGTTTCATGACTTTTGCAAATGGGCCACCCTTTCTTTAATTTGCACCGGTATTACAAAGCACTTTTTATGTAGTGCATAGCATATGGGCTTTATTGAAGTTTTGACAATTTTCTTCTCCACATTGCCCTTTGGCTTTAATGAAATAAATGCTGTTATGAGAGCACTGACAACATCTTTACTTCAGTGTGTATAAGTATTTCATGTAGCTCGATAGATTACTTGTATGTGTTGTTTTGTGGAAGGCAAATATCAGTTCTTGATATCTGGCTTCATATTTCAGTGGGAGCAGGAATTGGCTCATAACTTAGCCTGAATTCCAGGCTGTTGGATATTTTCAATTTAAAGTATCACACATAAACATTTAGGTCTAGAACTAACAAGACTGATTTTGTTCCACATTCTGAGCTGGAGAAGAACTAGAGAGTGTGTAGTCTTCATCAGTCAGACCTTTTGATGATAGAGATAGATTAGAAATATCAAAACGCCTTAAAGCCAGGCAACAGAGTGATATGTCTGCTGGTTGTCTGAGATCAGGAGCAGTGATTTATGTACCAGTCTAAAATGTCTCTCTTTTACCTGACCCACTTCATGCACTTGTGTTTTGAGCTGACATTTATTTCTTTCACCTCATCTCTGCCACAAATTTCTGATTTATTTCTGTATTATTTCATTAATCCTGAGAATATTTTCTTTTGACTGATTTATTGATTTTTGGTTCTAACCACCTAAATACCGTAAATTTTCCGACTTACATCAAATTTGGTTTATCCATTTTGAATCCCCATGTTTGCGATCAGTGGAAAATGAAGACTGACATAAGGAATATATTTTCCCAACGGTTTTTGTTTTATTGAAAAATACAGATAGAAATACTCAGTCGTTTTTGTCGTCCCGTAGGAACCTGGCATTTTCTTGTAAATAAGAAGCTGTCCCTCTCCCAGCAAATACAATCTTCTATGGTGAGATGGAGTTTTGTACACATATTTTTTCGATATGTCTCGTTTTTGTTCATACTTTCTAATCCTGCCTCTCATTTTTGTGTCAAGTCTGGAAGCTATTCAATGATTGGTCTCATTCGTTTATAGACTTATCATTACAATATATGCTTTTGCCCCTTTTTTATGCTTATTGGCTGTATTTGGATAACTTTTTGCTGATTTAACCTTTAACATACCAACTACTGGTGTGGATTAGTTCACCATTTAAATACACACATCCCATAGAGCAATGTCTTGTCTGGCACACACATGGTATGGGAACCTAAGAAAGAGAGAATGGTCTTCCAATTCTAACAATTAACTCTATAGATCAAATAAATCATCCATCATCTCTCAAATTCTGTGTGAAGACAAATGTAAGATACTCTCATTCTATGCCATATGACTATTTCTACTACCATCTTTCACCCTTTGATGTATCCTTCTTTTGATACAGTTGCACAATGCAAATACATGATTATTCAAGGATTCTTCCAAAATCTCAAATTGTTGTCTCTTATCTAAACAATTAAAATCCACAAATGCTTCATACCGCATTCAAACTTTTCCACTCACATTTTGCCAGTTCTGTTCTAGTTGTGTGATGTGTGATGTATTTTCATATTTTATGGTAGAATACTCTCCACTATTCAAAGGAAACCTTTTCTGATTCTGATGGAAAGTCAATAAATTTCTGTTGAAAGGCTATTTAAATTCCTGAGACAGACAGATCTACTTCCGGTCTCCTCCATTCTACCCAAGTTAGGAGAGAGTGTCTTTTTTTCCTATTTCCTGCACAGACTTATATGGCTTTATGGCTGTACAACAATGACGAGTGGTTTAGGGTTTGGGTATTCCACAGATTTTTGGGAGTTGTGGTCGTAAGTAACATTCCGCCAGAGGGCTCCTCTGAAAGATTGGTGTATATTCTGTTCCACCACTAACATTTCTTGAATGCCTAGCGTGTTGTCACCTAGGTCGTGGAATGTGGTGAATGTAGTAGGCACTACTCCTAGTGATGAAGAAAGTAATATCAGATCATGTGGGATGTCTTTAATGATTAAACTGGTAGTTGTCTGGTCCTGTCTTGCTGAGATGGTCTGGTTTTATTTGGATTCATACCACAAATCCATAAATCACATGCAAAGAAAACCATTTATCTGCACATTTAACAAATAATTTATTAAGTTGATTGATTTTTTTTTTCATATTTTTTATGCTCAAGACGAGTCACATCATTTAAAAATAAACTTTCCCTCATTGAATACTTCAAGAGTTGCCACATTTTATATTCTTCACCTGGTATCATTAAACTTTGTTTGCCATATTCTAAAGTTCCCCTTTTCAAGAAATATTGAATGTATGTGATGTATACATTTCATGTACAATTCCACTTTTCATGTCACATTCATTATTGACAGGGAACTATTCCCCATTACATATTGTAACCGATATCAGGATGTCAATCTGTCTGAAATGTTACGACAAAATCACCCGGTCCATGAAATCTTCTTCCATCTAGATGCAAGCCAGCATTTCTTATCTTCTCATTGTACAAACAGAAGATGGAAACATTTCATTTCTGTTCCACATTTTGGCCCAAATTGTGGTAATTGGAAGATGAAAGCGCGTGATAGGACACCCACCCTGTTGGGTGATGCAGGGGACATGTGTTTTGAGTTGTATCCCGATAAAGCGACATCACAGCATTCTCACGCATGCCTAGCTGACAGACCCACAGGACAGAGGCCCGTTCACATTAATAACCATGCTCCACAACATTTTCTGTACCATAAGCCCCATATACACTTAGAAAAAAAACTACATTTTTTAGATAATAAAAATATTTCATCCCATTTCTACTTATTTCATCAATTTGTATCACTACCAGCAAAACTCCATGAACTTCTGAACTATTTGTCTGATATCTAATTAATTTTCGCCAGTGTTTTAATTCATTTTTAAATAATGTTGTACTTTATTCAAATCAATGACATGTGAATATCAGCCACTTTATGAATATTAGAATTTATCATATTCTTTTGTCTTCAAGGATATTTACGGAAACAATTAGATTCAGCATGTGAATGTATGTGATCAACCCCATGCATCAGCTGACAATGTCTATAGTCTGAATGGGCCTTAGATGCCTTTCCCAGATATGCTCCTTTCAAAGTCACAGCTAACCTCTTGATACCTTGTTCAGAAGTTTCCCCTGATTGCCTTAGCATCGGCTAGATGGGGAAAAAGCGCAGTATATTGCGTTATTTAATCAACTCTTTCAGCTGTCATCGATCTACCCCTCCCCTGCAACAAGCTCATTCAATTAGCACTCTCTGTTCCCAGCTGTTATGTAGTGCTCGTGTTCTGTCTTCCTGAATGAAAAAAAAAAGCTTTACCGAAATCTGTTGCATGTAAAAAAAAGAATTGTACTTGAAGTGGAAGTATAAAGAAAATGATGAAAATTAAAAGGTGAATCAAATTGTGTTGCACATATGATATTGCTTGTAGTTGAAAAGGAAATGTCAATATATTGTACAATATATATATATATATGAAATGCTTAAATGTTCATAAAGGCATTAGAGAACACTAATCACAGCAATGCTTCTGCAGGAACAATAGCAGATTCACACAAAATATACTTTTCATCATGTCCAGTAATAGTAATTACCTTTCATCTATGTTTCATATAAATTAAGTTAGCATGTGTGCTGATAGGGTACAGACATCTTTATTTTAGGCATAAATTTAGTCCCACAGTCACGATTGTTTTACTTTGAATACTATTCTTTCGTTTTAATTTTTAAATCAGATTGAGATTGCTCCTAGTGTCAGTGTCTCCTCTTCAAGGGGAAATGTGCAATGGACTATTAGACAGGAGTATGTAAAACAATATTGCCATAAAAGTGTTTTTAATGACATACCATACATATTTCTGTATTTTCGGAACAATGTAATATCACTAGGTTTCTTTAAAGCTTGATACCATCTTGATTTCTTAGAGTGATGAATCATTTGCAAAACTTACAAAAATAGCAGCTTATGCAGTATATTATGAAGATTAGGAACACAAAGTGACTTTGAGGGTAAGATGTATGTGGACTTTACAAAGTGTGGATGATACATGTAGATATGTGAATATATATCCATCAGTTTATATAAGGAAATATAATGTGTATTCCTCTCCATGCAGCCAGAGAGGAGAGAGGAAAAGGAAACGAAACAAGATTAAAAAATAATATAATTCCCTTTACAAAAGACATTGATACCAGAGCAGCCTCTCCCCCATAATGCCCCTGTGACCTGCGAAGGTCACGGCACAATAGTCTCAGCTCCAAGGAGGCGATTCCATTCCACTGGGGACACATTCAGCGAAAAAGATTTAGTCATGCTCGTTTTGCTTCTAAGAAAGATCTAAGAAAGTGGTAAGAGTATCGAGTGTCCCACCTCAAGATGTTTTCCATTTGGCCCAGAAGAAATGACACTGAGCAGGCACTTGAGAAATAATGCTGTTATTGCTGTGTTGTGAAGTGATAAAAAGAAGAGGATCATATGGGATTCTTTGACATGGGGAGGTGCAGATGTAGCTCCGCTGATCTGTTTGCTTGGTCATGGCTGTTCTTACTAGATTCTGAGAAGATAGGATATATCAGTTATTCTGATAAAAATATTAAAGTGCATTAACTTCACTTTTAGATTCAAGAGTTTATCCACTGGTGATCAACATGTGTTTTATAGTTGCCATTTTATTTCAGTACCTGCAGCAGCCTCTGTTTTCTTATTTTTTCTATGATCTTACATGTATTTTGTTTAATATTTTTCTATTTCTTATTCATGATTTTGTATGCTGCATCTGACTGAAATATGTATGACGTAATATCACTTGCTTATTTAAAAAAAAAAGAAACGAATGTAATCTCATGAAAAAAATATACTAATGCTGCAATAGTAGTTTATTTTGAAAACACAAGTCTTTTGTTGTACATGTATATCTGTTTAGCATACTACAGTCTAACTGGTCTATAAAGACTACCCTAAAGATAATCTATGATGCTGTGTTGATGGAAAGGCCTTCTTTATAGACAGATGTGACTGTATTTGTGACTCAGAACGAAAATATGTATAAACTGGTACATGTGAATAGGGAGAAGAGTCTTCTTGACAGCTGGAGTTTCCAACATATAAGTACTCAGACCTTTTTTGTTGGTTCTAAGATGCAAAACATGAGCATTATGGTTTATGAAAGCTTATATTTTATAGAAGGAAGCACTTTTAACAGTCAAATGAATGTTTATGTCTTGGAATTTCTTTTTATAGCTTTCTTTCTTTTTGTTAAATTTTTTTCTGGGGCTAAGGCCCCAAGTAAGTTTTTAAATATTTCTAGTGTGGCGAAATATATTTTAGCAACCACCTGCGTATTATTACCATTTAAAAAAAACTTTTTGGTGGTCTTTCTGTACAGGTTTGATCATCGTCCATGTAGGTCCCATTTGATGAAATTCATTTCAATGTGTAACTGATATATGTGCCTGTGTCTATTTGTGTTCATTTGTGTAGCTGTGAGGCACCTCTCTGAGAGCAGCCAATTTTCGTAGGCTAATTTTTCTTTCATCTCAGGGGCTAAGTTGCCTACAGCCCCCATGTAATATATTTCAATTTTAAATGTTATGAATTTCAATGTTGAATGATTCTTTGTTTGTTTGTGTTTGTCTATGTAGCTGCAAGGCACTTTTCAGAGAGCAGTCAGCAGGCTATCCAGGAAGCCCTACAGCGGCTAGCCAAGCGGCAGGCAGCGAGACAGTACTCAGCAGCCAGCAGCCAGAACCAGAACCTGCTGACCCAGAAGTACGTAGAGCAGCACTTTGGCCTGGTCAACCCCCTCCAGGGCCCTGCAGTGGCCCCTGCTCCAGTGGGGACAGGGTACAGCACCAACCCCCCTGTCCTCACCAGCACCCTTGGGAGGAGTGTGGGGCGGTCGCGCTCCAGTAGTGTCAGCCATGCCAGGTCTCAGAGCCAGGCATCGATGGCATCGTCAGCGGATGTTCCCGCGTCGAGGAACGCCGGGAAGGGACGCGTGAGCAGTGCCGTGGCCGTTGGGGAGAGAGAGCGTGGCAGGTTGAATCCGGAACAAACAGGCCACACGCGGCGCAGCAGCCACGGCGGAGCAGCTATTAATAGGTCACACAGCTTCACCACAGACACCAGCTCTAAAGATAGCTCAGAAATCAGTGGACCGTTCACGGCGGCAAAAACAAGCAATGGTGTAATCAATGGGGGTTTGTCGGACGATGCGTATATTGCACAGCTGAAAGCGTTGAAGAACCTTACTGTCTCTGGGAGTCAGACTCACCAAGGCCCTGCTGGCCAATCACAAGGTGGTGCAGCGGTGCATCAAAAGGAAGGGAAGAGCGGCAGGACAGTAGGGGGCGGTAGACAGATGGGCAGTGGAGCATCGCACGGAGGAGGGTTGAGCCTCCAAGAGCAGCAGCAGATGGCTTATGAGTTGTCCCAACAAAGCAAGGCCAAGCATCAGGAGAAGGTGAGAGTAGAGTCAAGGCTGCTGCCCGTGGGTGATGAATGTTGGGGCACATTGCAGGGAGAGAGGGGCAGACGGACGGGGAGGGCAGAGAGAGGGAGACAGAGAGGGGGTAAAGGTGAGAGTGAGAGAGAGGGACAGAGGGATGGGGAGATAAAAATTGAGAAGAGGCACTAAGATACAGAGAGGATTAGAGAAGGTGGGGGAGACAGAGAGGGAAACATATGTATGTTTGTGTGTCTGTCTATCTATCTCTTGGTGTGTGTGTGTGTGTGTGTGTGTGTGTGTGTGTATGTGTGTGTGTGGATGTGTATCTGTGTGCTTGCAATGGAGGATGATAATCCATACCTCTCTGTTGTATGCACTAGCTATGTAGTCATTGAGAATTGCCCACTTGATTTACATGAAAGTTTTTCAATTCGTCCATTTAAGATATTCTCAGATAGCAATTGCACAAGTATGTGTCGTTTGCTTACCCCCTTATTTCTGCTTTTCTGCCATACATGTACCGGTAATCCAAGATATGATGTTAGTTTGTAAAAAGTGCTTTCACCACATGTTCTGCTCAAATCTGAAATTACAATCATGAAACAGAATTGTTTTCATCCCCATCTGTTCATCAGAGTTAAAAACTTGTGGGTCTTTATTTACTCCAATAAGTGTGAAGTGTTAATGCATCTGTAGTTGAGCCTTATCGATATGCATATAAGTAATAACATATTCACACACACACACACACATACGCATACACATCCTCACACACACACACACATACACATACATTGTACAATGAATGCAATCAAAAAGTCATTTTGGACCATGTGGTAGTATCATAAGCCAGCTGCACAGAGTGGAATAGGACATGTAACCTTGGGAGTACTGCAAGAGCTGTTAGATGGTCTTGTAATTATTATACAATTGGGGATGGTCCATGCTTAGCTAAGATCAGACCACAATGCTGACACACATACATATAGGTCATGTACAGAAAGGTAGTGCACTAAAACGTTAATCTTCATCTTCATCCCCTTAGCTTATAAGGTAAGAGATCCTCCTTTACCAGACAAATGTTTTTTCTGTGGGATTTATGTGCATAACTTATGCCAGAATATTATAAAGAGTTCAGATGTCAACATAAATGTATTGTTCAAAGCCATGTTGCAATAGGTCCTCTGTAACTTATCACCAATGGTAACTACCATGGTAACAGTCAATGAGCTCTCATTATTGTACCTGTTGCCATGGTAGTTACCATTGGTGGTACATGTAAGTTACAGTAATTAAAAACCTATCATGCAATATGGCCCTTGAATGATATAAATGTGCAAGTATATATCCCACTAACATACAATTTGCGAGGATACCATAATGGCTTTGTTTTTCTGGAATTACATTAATTTTGCTTGTCTCTCTGACTTCTCAACTGCTAATGAGGTAGCGCAGTTTTTAATCATGTGTGTTCACATAGACCAAGCACTGTAATTACAACTAAGTTTGGGCACATAGACTTTTAGAGAGAAAGTATGAGCTTAAGTGTTTACAACAGTGTATAAAAAAGAAACATACTGCACAGCCTAGAATCAAGACTAATCACAGAACTGCTAGAGATTTAGGACCTTAATGTACCTGTAACTACATGCATGTGACATACATGTGACATGCACATGTTAACATACGATATTGTCTATTCCAGATGGACTTTGGAGGGTGGAGTTGGGGGGTGGGGGATTAATATGATGTAGCACCTAATAAACAACAGAATTTTAAACTGGACTCGAGATGAAAGTTTCTGGTACATTGCCACAAACCTCCTGGTGTGTATTTGGTTATTTTTCCTCACTACTTCCATATCTATAGAAGATGCCACAAATATATGTTCAAGTGTACAATGTCTGCTAAAGTACTACTGTTTTTAGTGGTATGCATACAGAGGAAGTTTGTTCAGACCTTTTGAGGGAAAATTTGTATAATATGGACCTCCATGTACAGGTGTACGTTGAGTACACCACAGGTGCTTAGAGCAGGCTGTTTGTAACCAATGTATTGACACATTAATATAGAGGCATCCACATGTTTCATCTCAGGTTACCTCACACAGAGAGCCAGGAAGATTCATTCTCATATCAGAGGTAGGGTTAGGGTTAGGGCCTCAGAGGACGGTACAGTAGGGCAGATGAGGTATATGGGGCGCAAGCAGATCTATCTGTTATTCTGAAAATGAGTTTATGTTTTGACTTCAGTGTTTTCTATACTTTTGATAGCGTCTGCAAAATTTGTTTGTCTATTGGCTACAGGTATATGGTTGTTGCCCTTTGTTTTGTGGTGAACGTGTGGCCTTTGTTCTCGTAAACTTCTGCATTATTTTCTAGTGTCGGCATATGATGTAAGAGGTGGACTATGGGTCATAGGGCTGTGGATGTTACCGATGTAAGAGGTGGACCAGGGGCCATAGGGCTGTGAATGTTACCCTTCGTGTGACCTTTATGTACTTGGGTTAGAAGCTGGAAGGTCTCACATACATACAAGGAGGACTGAGACATGACTCAGACATCTTTAGAATGCAATTGCTGTTAGACACATCAAGCCATGATTTCCTTGAATTGAGCATGCACATGATACCCCATAACATCTGATCCTATGACAGATGAGGTGACACGCTACATGTACATGTAGTTGGTCCATCAGGAAGATATGCCATTATTTTGTAATTGGGAAGTGTCATTAAATGATGTTTTGTGGTCTGCAGATAATTGTCCAGTGACTTATCACAAAACCACAGCAAGGAAGTAATGCATGTGAAGGGACTCTTTCATACAAGTGATATGTCTATTCCTAATATAAAATCTGTAAATATCATGGATTGCTCTAAATGCATCAATTTTGTACATGTGACAATTTGTTCTTATTCTTTAAAGGAACTTCTGTAAATCCTCACATGCCTCTAAACATCATGTTCACCATTGAAAAAAAAAACATTTGGTTTCATATTTGTCAAATTTCAATACATTTAGAAGACATCTCTTTTGAAGCACTAACAAGTAAAGTTGTATAAAAGAACAACATAAGAAAAGGCTACATGAGAACTTCTCTCAGAATATATCAACTGAAAACTAACTTTAAGTGGAATCCCAATTCAGCATTACAATTTTAGTGATTTATGTTTGGGGGTCTATAACTGTGACAACTTACAACTTAAGTTTAAATGTACAATGATCTTAGTCAGATTAATGCTGTCAATAGAAAATATTTCTTGCCTGCTGTGTGAGAAGATGGGGTTATGTAGAGAAATGGAATCAATGTTAACACATTTACTTATTTGCATTTGAAAAAAAGGAAGACAAACCACAAAAAAATGTTTGTCTTTCATTTCTCATTTCAACCCCTCATGGAGTAGACATTATGTTCTTCATATTGTGGATATTGTTTTACAGAAAACATGAAAAGGGATACACTACTTTTAAATCTTTTTGTACCACATGAAACAATTGTCACAAGCAATTTACACTATTCCCATAGAGCAGCAGTTTGCCTGACACGGTAAGGGTCAAAGAGAAAAGGGTGTGCAGTATTATCCAAGAGAAAAGTGTGGGCAGTGTTATCAGAGAGAAAAGGGTGTACGGTATTGTTAAAAAGAGAAGAGTGTACAGTGTTATCCAAGAGAAAAGGGTGTGCAGTGTTATCAGAGAGAAAAGGGTGTGCAGTGTTATCAGAGAGAAAAGGGTTTGCAGTGTTATCAGAGAGAAAAGGGTATACAGCATTATCAGAGAGAAAAGAGTGTACAGTGTTGTCCAAGAGAAAAGGGTGTGCAGTGTTATCAGAGAAAAAAAGTGTACTATTATCCAAGAGAAAAGGGGTGTGAATGAAAAGTACACCACGGTTCATCAAATCCTGGCAACATCAGAAGAACTGTTTCTGATTTGGCGTGATGGGTGGGCATCAATTGCTTTACCAGAAGTCCTCCCCTGGTTCAAGTTCATTCAAGCCTCTGACATTGATCTCTGGACTCCTGATAATGGGAAAACAGTGGACAAAGGTGGCAGGATCATCCCTGCTAAAGTGTGAGATCATTCATTTACAGGCAGTTTTACCTTCATTGAAAAGTAGACAAACATGAAGTTCAGGAAAAAGATAATAAGTAATCTAGGAACAATTTCTTTATCATTGTGATTATGATCATCTTGGAAATGAAAAAGAAAAGAAAAAGTAAAACTGAATGTAATGTTAATAATGTTGCTGCATTCATTTGATGCATTGTCATGATTTGCTGCTCTTGCTCTTTCAGCTATAAAACATGCATGTGCGCAAAAGCTTTCATTTGCTGTCATTTTCTGGTGTGCTCACATTACCTGGACTAAAGTACCAATGTGCAGACACCTGCCTTGTCTCCGGGGAAAGGCTCTGTGGTCACTGATTCATAATAGTCCGATGATAGTCCGGAAATGAGCCATAATAGGCTTTGGGTACAAATCACTGATTTGTGGTAGCTTTAGAATGAAGACAGTCTACTAGCCTAATCAGATCACCTTATCCTTTGTCTTCTTTCTTTCATTGTTAGTGGCCTTACCTTAAGTGACAACAACTCTCTTCTTCTCCGTCTTCCCTTTCTATTCATGTTCTTGTTCTTGCTTCCTTTTCACATTATTGTTTTCTCGTTGATGTATTCTCTTCTTTGTTCTTGACCTGTTCTTCCTCTTCTGTATTTTTGGAGTTCTGTTGCTCACTGATACTATTTGTTTCTACAGCCTTTTCTTCCAATTGTTGTATTCCTATTTAGTGCCCTCTCTTATGGTCCTCATGTACAAGATCATCAATGATGGGATGGACAGATATACAATTCTTTTAGAAATGTAGTGCAATATTAAAAAGTAGTTAATGAATTACTCAAGAGTCCAAGGAAAGCTGATTTGGCATACCATGTACATTGAGCACAAGAATGAAGTGTTATGTTATCATAGAATAAAAATGTGGCACATTTGCCGTGGGTTGTTGTTTTTTGTCTGACATGATTTTAAGCATGCTCATGATGTCCAATTTACTCTAATATACCCTTAAGCTCTTTACTTTAAATACCATCAAGGTGAGGAAAGTCACTGAATCACTGTAAATATAGCCCTAATGTGTTATAGCACATACTTAAAGGCAACCAGTAATCTAAATAATTGATTCTACCTATAATTATTTGTCTAATTGTAGCTTTCAAACTCATGAAGGCTTTGTAGTTCATTGTAGACTTCGCATCATAAAGTCTGAAAGTAATTTTGAGAGCTTCAGTAACAAAAAGTACTGCCTTTTCGAAGCACAGTTCAACCTTGAGAATTAGTTTAATCATATCAAACTAGACAAATCAGAGAAATGTTCTTGTGAAACTAACTGACAAATCTGACCACACAAATAACCCATTGCTCATGTTAAGATTTTCAGGCTTCGTGAATCCCTGGTCCAGTTAAGATGTCAGAATTTGGCATGGAAGCAAAGAGGTGTGTCCTGTCAGTAATTTGTAACTTTATTTGCAACATGTCATCTTTTGTGAGTACAGCAGGTTATAAAGTAGTCGCACTGCTAAGTATCTGAGTGGAGAATAGCCATCCAGAACATAGCCGGGCTCAGTAAAGAATGGGTTAATGATATAGGCATTTAATAGTTATGATTATGATTTTCTGATACTTTTTTTTTATTATTTTCTAATATATTTATTATTTTCTAATATTTTCTAATCTGTAGTATGCCAGATTTTCTGAAATATTTGCAAAATTGTTTCTCAAAATGTTCTTTTTGTTCTCAAATTATCATTAAGTTAGCATTGTTCTTTAAAGCTATTACTTCCGCACTGAAGTCAAGGAAGGGTAAGTGAAGATAAGTGCTCACATGTGAGAAATCAACCGAATAAGTTCCTTTATCTCTGCTTTTCAGTGGTTCTTTCAAAGCCTTCCAAAATACTTTTAATCCCTAGAGTGACTGAACTGTGAAAGTAAGAATACAGTGCACTGGCATTTGTAGATACTTAAGAGCCCTAAACCGTCTGCATTTCTCCTCTACATGCATATAAAGGATTTTAATCTTGTTTATTTGTCTGTAAAGAGCTGAGCAATTGCTGACAGATCAGAGAAGTCATGGTCTGCCTGTGAACTCCTCATCAATCTTAAGCCTCTCAGTAGCAACCATTTATAGTCCCATGTCAATGACAACAGTAACACAGTTTATACCATAAGAGACTAAGAGGGTGAACTAGTACTCTTCTCTCATTGTCAACTTTTGATCATCATCCCATGTCACACACTACACAGCTTTTCTCATATGAGATGGTTAAGTTCAACAAAGGTTCTGTACCAAGAACTGTTAACTTTTCATTTTCATCCTTCTCCTCCTGCCAAACATAAACTAGATTTTAGTGAAAGGGATTTCTGGGGTAATTTCAATTTTGAAAACGAACCTTAGGCATACATCCAGGAGTAAGTATAGCGTGCTACATCCTGTAAATGAATAGAGAACAAGTCAGACAAAAATCTTGGAACCAGTAGGATTTAAATGTGCAATCTACTTCTTACTGGGCAGCGAAACCACCAGGCTATTTTTAGTCCATGGATTAAGACACAATAACATTGTAATCTTATTACAGGATATTATTAGTAAGACTAAATTTTTCTTATAACTTACATACAAATTAGCATGAGGCAAAAATGTATTGAGCAGATGTTGTCTGATTTACTTCACAGCAGTAATTCTTTGTGGGTTTATCATTCATAGAACCGGGGACTGCATTATTTATATGTCAACACTTTGTCACCTCATGAATGGAATCATAATAGAAGTCATGGTTCCCAGGAAATCTTTCTTTCTTTATGTGACATGTGTTGAATCTGGAGTGTTTGTATTATGTTTTATAACACACAGAGTTGGCATCATGATCGACATGGAGAAAATGTGATTTGAGATTTGGTACTCCCCCCCCCCCCCAGTCCACTGTTTGTTGACACCGTTAGATTGTCCTCTTTCAACTTCTGTTAGCGTACGACCCTTTCGTCTCTTTCTGAGACAAGAAGTTATCAAGCCCTTTTTGTGTGTGTTTGAATTACCAGGTTTAAAAGAGTCTGTTTCGTGATGGAATGTGTAATTTCTGCAAGTGTATTATAGCTCCGTGTATGTGATTGGAAGTGGCAGTATCGTTATACTTCTTGATGAAAACCTGCCCCTTTTAACCACTCTCTCCTTTTTCCCTTTTGGACCATGTTCTTATCCTCAGACAATGTTCTTATATCCAAATTGTCAGCATATGTTGACCCCCCTAGAACTTTAAGTGTTTCTAGGGTAACATGCATTGTACTGTTTCCGGAAATGTGTTTTTAATCTCCTACTGTACATATATTAACTGACTGGGCCGAATGTACCATGCTGCACTGTTCTCACTCTTTGCCTCTGTCTCAATTTCTATATCTCTATATACACCCTCCTCTCTCTCTGTCTCCCCCCCCCCTCTCTCTCTCTCTCTCTCTCTCTCTCTCTCTCCCTCTCCATCTGCCCCCTCTCTTTCTGTCTGTCTCTGTCTAACTCTCCATCTGTCTCTGTCTAACTCTATCTCCCTTTCTCAGTCTCTCTCCATCTCTCTCCCTCCTACTTTCTCTCTCCCTTATTATTTCCCTGTCCCTCTCCACCCTTTCCCTCATCCATGGACTGGAAGAATATTCTTTGTGACCCTGAAAAATACACATGTCATATCAGGCTGTTGATAATCTTTTTCTATGCATACAAGTATCCCACCTATGCGGCAGGTCACAACATTAAAATGGGGGGGGGGGTCCTCAAAATGAATGTATTCATATTTAGAGTAAGTTTTTTCCCCAAAAATTCCTGTCCCCCTGAATACAAAATGGAGCCCAGCGGATGATAAATGGACCAGTCTTGATTGCAGACAGTCTGGGTACCGTAGGTGGAAAATGTTCCCCTCGGCCCCTCCAGAGGGCTCCTAAACTGCGGTCTGGGGATTCGAACTTGGCCTAACCCCCAACAGCTGAGGCCTGGTCCTAACTACCAAGGGTGCCATAACCTGGGGTAGACTGGGGGCCCAGCATAATATCCACCATTGTCTCAATGTTTGCCTCCATTGTTTGTTCAAAATTTGTCTCTCCCCATTTACCCTGCCGAAACATGTCATCATTTATTAGGGGGGATGGGCTTTAAATCATTTTGATTTTTTATTTGGGACCACCGCATCATAACTCCACTGCTTGTCATGGTTTGAGATTATGATCAGTGAAGATGGATATGGAGATGGGTCAGAAGTAGAAATATTTATACAGTATTTGCTTCCTCTATATCAATCAAAGTTTCTTAGTCTCTCTCCCCTTCTCCATCTCCCTCCCTTTCTCCCACTCTGTCCTCCTTCTACCCCTCCGCTCTCTTTCTCTGTTTGTCTTTCTCTTTTTACATATCTATTTCTTTGTTTGTCATTGTCACACTCTACTCCCCTCTCTTCACCTCTCTTTCTCTAAACTGCTGTATTCATCTATCCCTCCGCCCATACATTTCTCCTCAGCCATTATATGCTTTTCCTCTTTGTGAACGCAGAGCACAAATCTTTCAGAAGACATAAAAAGCCGGTCATAAGTTTGGATTGATCATGTCTGTACTGTTTCATGCTATGTAAATATATGATTGGTGGCGATATGATTAAAAGTAACTGATTGTTGGCACTTCTGCTCTGCACCTGAATATACAGAACCATTGACTTCCTCTTGACCTTTCTCTACAGCAGTTTATTTAGGTATGCTGGGCAAGTGAATTTGTGTGCTGACTTTCAACGAAGAGGTTATATGTGCAGTAAAACTGTTCTCCTAAAATATTGCACTTTATTGATATTACCTTTCCATTCTATAGGGGAGCTTATTTATGTATGCTGGTCAGGTGGATTAGTTTGCTTGACTTTCAGTCAAAAGGTTACATGTGTAGTAAAACTTACATCAAATAGACCAAAAATTGTATGCATGGGAATGACAGGCTATTTTATATGAATGATCATAGATGTAACTTAGACCTTTATCATTGTTAGAAATTATTGCTACATAAGAAAGCAGGCCAGCATGGCCATGTGAGAGTGGATTTTCAGGTGGATACAATATTTATTTGTATCCTACGCTACTATGCATCTAGGTGATATTTTTTTAGTGGCCAGATGGGCCACCAATTGAAGAGTTTCAGGTGGCCTTGGCCCTTGGGCCACCATTAAGAATACGCCCTGATGAATCTACACTCCTTGCAGTGATGAGGTTTTCAAACATTCAAGTAAATCATGAAATAATTTTTGTTTTACATAATGGCTTCTTTTAAATTAGTTGTGATAGTGAATGTTTTCTTTTATTATGATTATTAGTACAATCACGTATATCAGTCTTGTTTCTGAACAAGTGAGTGATACTCCATCACACCGCAACCTTTACTTTTGCCTAACAACCACCCCATTCTTGTAGTTAAATGTGTAGTGGGTAGTTGTCAAGGTAACATCATCATGGAGCACACCAGAGCGAAACCAAGAGTAGTTAGCTGGCTTGGTGGAGCAGCACCGTAGAGGCCCCAACTGAGATTTCTATGAAAAGGAGGC
Organism: Arbacia lixula; assembly: GCA_963669155.1. NCBI lineage: Eukaryota > Metazoa > Echinodermata > Echinoidea > Arbacioida > Arbaciidae > Arbacia > Arbacia lixula. Next base: position 26,845,787 of record OZ022577.1, on the reverse strand, counting down.
AGTGTGAAGTTACCACAACATCCCAGTAACCTCCCTGCTCTTACCATCTGCCAGGCTGGGCTCATAGAGAGCTTGTGTACAGACGTATAAGCATGAGGCTGGACCAACTTGTATTATGCTCTGCTACAGGGTGGTAGTTTAAAGGCAGCATAGCACTTTAACAAAAGTCATGAAACTCTACCCGGATCAGCAGTATACCCTAACGATGACATGTAGGAAATCTCAGTCATAACTTCATTTACCTTTCAGATAAAGTCAAAGGCTATCTTTCTGTTATCAGTGGTAACATCAACATTATTACCAACACCACCATCGCCAACACCACTACCACCAACACCACTACCACCAACACCACCACCACTACCACGACTACTACTACCAGTAGTCATACCACCACTATCACCACCACCACCACTATCACTATCACCACCACAATCACCACCAAAAACATCACCACTACAACCACCACTACCACTACCACCACAACCCCCTCCACCACTGCCACTGCTACTACTCCTACCAACACCAACACCACCACAACCACCTCCACCACCACCACCACCACCACTTCAACTACTACTACCACCAGTAACACCACTACCACCACCAACACTAACATCAACATGATCTCCCCATCCACTATCTTTTGATAATCTTTCCTCCCTTTAACACCATCCTCTTTATATCCATTTAAGCCTCTCTGTAGATGCTAGCTTATTCCCCTCCCGAGTCCATCATCATAAATTGGTGACATTCATCCATATGTGGGACCCACTTCAATTACTTTTTTTCATGACCTACACTCCTGATGTGACCTACTTATTTCTTGTCAATTTGCTGAGACCTTTGAGTTTGTGAGGGTGTTTGGCTTACCGTGTGTACACATGGAGTAAGCATGCCAAACCATGTGCACTTAACAGGATCAGGCCTTTTCTCTGTAATCAAAGTCAATGTTCATGCTCCCTTTGGTTTCCATTTGTAATCGAGACAGAATGTTTGGTGTTTGCTGAAAGAAAATGGAAATTGAAATGGGTATTTCCTGCCTGGCAGAAATGAATTTTCTTGCTTGATGTCCTTCCAGAGAGGTAGCTAAGTTATTACCCTCCTATGATGAGTTACAGACTATTGGAGTTGACTTACGTCATGTGGTTTTTAGTAACCAGAGGCAACTTCATTAACCTTACCAGAGAAAGGTGTATTATTTTCCCTGTTGCTCCCTTTTCACTCCCTTGTTTGATCAAATATGATTTGACTGCAACCATGTTTCAAGTAGGAGCAAACCTCAAAGTAGTTGCTGTAACAATTTGCAAATCATAACAAATATTTTGTACTTACAAATTCTTTGTATAACACTTTAGTCATAGGGTAGCATGGCAATGAAGAATCAACTGTTTGCTTTGCTTTATAATCCACTGATGTGTTCTTCTTATTCCTCTAATATCAAGTACATTGACATTGACAGGTTGAACCCAGATTACGTTCACCGCTAGACACCCCCCCCCCCCTCCTCATCCTACATATTGCACTTTTTTCATTTCAAAGAAATTAATGTGGGAATATAAGGCTGCAAATGATAATTTGAGATACACAATGTAGGGCAAAAACAACCACTTCATATCAAATAAGCACAGAATGGTGGAGACGATGGGAGGATTGTGAATACAGGAATATGAACTCATTACCATGAAGGTATCCTTTTCCGAGCAAAGCATTTGGATGACTGGTGTGGAGGTTTCATTGTGATTAGCACACTGAGGATTTTGAACCTCGTTTTCATGATTGGATCTATCAGTTAGGGTGATGTGTTGCTATGGTGAGGCATCGGTGAAGTTCTCATCTCACTTTGGTTCAGTGCCTCCCCTGCTCTCTGTCCCTCTCTCTGTCCCTCCCTCTCCTTCTCTCTGTCCCTCTCTCAGTCCCTCTCTCCACTCTCTCTGTCCCTCTCTCTCTGTCTCTCTCTTTCTCTTTCTCTTCTCTCTCTCTCTCTCTCTCTCTCTCTCTCTGTCTCTCTCTCTCTGTCTCTCTCTCTCTCTCTCTGACAGACACGCCTCAGAGCCAATACCAGCCTCACTCATCACCTCATCTATTGTTGTGGCTCGTCTCCCACCCATCCAAACGGTAGAGAAAGGAGAAGATATATGAATCCTACTCTTAGGAGGACCATTCCTGTTGGCATGCTTGTCATATTGTTAGATTTCAATCAAGTACTGTTTCTTAGGTCTTCTTTGTGTCTCTTTGTCTCTGCTTTGCTCCCTTGAATGACCTCAGTTTTTTCTTCTTTTTTTTTTACTTTCTCCTTTCCATAGTTTTTCCTCTGAAATTGTATTTCTTATCTTCGTTTACACATGTATCTCCTTTTGGAGAGGGAGTTTTTTTACATTCAACATAATTTCATATTCATCTACTTTTTGTCTCCTTTTATATATCTTTTCATGCTTTCATGTTCCACTCTCTATTCCTCTGCTCTTTCTGCATTTGTCTTTCTTGTCCTTGTTCTTGCCCTTTGTTCTTGTTGTTCTTCTCCCAGGATTCAAATGACTTCCAAACCATATTTATTCGTTCCAGTATTGGTGTATATGTTTAGTGATTTTCTGCCATTTTTATTTAGAGAAAGATAGAGACTCTAATACAGAATGTATTTAACAAAAATGAGAGATTTGAAATAGCATATGTTCTTTGATTCTTGTTCTTTGAAAAACAAACAATTTATTCTGTCTGAGGATAATTTTGATGGTTTGCAAAGTGTTAGATGTGACCTCCCCCTATTCCCACCCAAATCACTGTATATTCCCCCTTAGAGGTATAAGCTGTTAGCACATACTGATGGATAGGTGTAGATCGTTTTTCTCTTGTCGGCCTCCCCGCCAAAACAATTTTTCATGTTCTTCTTACGGCTGGTTTCTTTGAGTGTACTGGGAAACCAAATCTTCTTGGTGGTCTGATTAACTTTTCTCCTGTCTGCCTTGGAGGTGCAAAACAATTTTCTTTCTTCTCCCAAGAGTATAAAATGTTTGTGACCATTTCTTTTTGCAGTCAGTCAGCTCTATGTCTGCTATAAAAGAATTTCCATTTTGTCTTTGACTGACTCTAAAGACGTGTTCCTAAACGTGCCAGATTGAATGTCAGTGCTAGACAAATCGAAGTATCATTTTCTTGGTCTTGGCCAGAAATTGGATGGATTGGTGGTGTGATAGAGGGGAATGTATCATTCGTTCCTTCGTTCGTCAAGAATCCCCCCAATGTAAACTTGGGATTTAAACCTCCACCAGAGGGTGTCTTGAGCATGAAGGTTTGGATAATGAAATCCTCATGGAGTTAGGGGTCTGTCCCCACTGCCTTCTCCTGATGTGATCTAAAGGATGTGTATTGCAAGGAGCTCAACCTCTCCTGAATCTATCAGTGATCTTGTCTGCATTCCAAGTGCTCTTTGATATTGACATTGGCTTTAGTACTAGTATCTTACTCATGTGCGTGTTTGTGTGTGTGTGTGAGTGTGTATTTGTGTGGTTTCATCTAAGGGTGCGTTTATCATCTCTTTTCTTGGGTAGAATTAAGGTTTCCAAATGCCTTTCAGGGAGATGATCAAGGCAAAGGGGTTTTGATTATGTGGTTTGGAAAGCCTATTTGAAACACACAAATTAGTGCGATACAGGACGCGTTTGAGCCAGAAACGTGGCTCTAGAAGTGAGATAAATCAAAGCTGTTTTGAAACAACTTTCTACCTCGATAAGCGTGCGCCGCATCTGACCTCCTTCCTCGGTCAAACGGCGCAGTACAACTGTGCAGTGACTCGGCCAGTTTTCGACTGGGCGATATGAGTTGATAAACGCAACTTTTTTTGAAACGCGTTCGTAAAGGTCTTTGGAAATGCCTTTTGATAGTGGGTATTGAAAGGCGTTTCAAATTCTGGAAAGATGATAAACACGGCCTAAGAGAAGGTGGAAGGAGGAGGGGTAAATGGGAAAGGTTGGGAAGATATGCAATGGGCTGGGAGGTCTTGTGTTTCTCCTTCTTGGTGTCTGGTAGCAGTAGAATTGACTGCTCTGTAGTGCCTTACTGTTGGATGCCAATGTCGTTTCTTGGCAGTGGTTGGTTGATGATGCTACAAGTTCTTCCAATGTTTCAATTCAAAGTAGCGGCAGCTGATTCTGAGGTTTAGTGGGGATGAGCCTCCTGAATGGCAGGGAGGTGGGCATCCTTGGAACATGCCAGGATAAACAGGGTTCATTGCCAGGGCCCTCAGTCCCACGTGTTTGTTGTTTGCAACAAAATCTGCAACCTTCACGACTGATCCTGCACGCAGAGTAGTGAAAAGCAGAAATACAGCAGAATTTGTAGATCTTCTTTCTTCCATTGAAGTGTTGAATTGATCCTGTACCAATATGCTATGTTCATTTGAATATGAAACGGGAACACAACATTTACCATGTTGGAGTTCTGGTACAAATACATATATGTGTTACCGAAGCTCCTCCTGGAAACTTAAGCTCAATTCAGATTTAATTTGCATATAGACCATTTTTTTTTTGTGAATGTATCATGTCTGCGATTTTGATGAATTATTGATACAATAGATTGCACTCATTCATAAATTTCATTAGTTTCAATTAGATGTTTGTAAAAACTCAAATGCATGCAATGATGACTACCTCTGTCATGTATGTAAATGGAGCCTTCATACTTAAATCCTGTCATGAAATTATGGATTTTTTACAACTATGATATTGCAATGATATAGATTGGAAATTTACATGGGAAGGAAACTGGTTAGAAATTTTGTTTTTTTTGGGCGATCAGCAGTTGATACTGAGGAGTAATCCTGTCAGACAGGAGAATGTAATGACACAATCGTTTCCCCATTTAACAATGATTTCATGTCTAGTGGTCAACTTTTAGAATTCTGATCGATCAAATTGCATCATCATCATGAGAGCATATGAGAATCCTGAAACAATAGCATTAGACATGAACTCTAATTTCTCAACAAATGAGCAGTTAAGTGTGCTTTTGAGTCCATACTGTACCTGTTTAAGTATGCAAGGAAGTTCGTATTTTAGCCAGTGTTCCCAAGTCTGCTACTGTCCTCACGCAGGCTCATCAATCAGGTCAGGGGTCATTGAGGCCTTATTGTCTGTCTAGTTTCATAATTAAGCCTTACATTACCATGCCTTGAAACCCCATTGACTCTCTACACATTGTAATGCCATGGTAATGAGAAAGTTAACATTGTCCTTTTTTTCTTTGTCTTTTTGTTTCTCAAGTGAAAGTGAGATTCCATCACATTCCTTATCAGTTTCCGCACTAAGGCAAAAATGTGTCCAATTGAGCATAGAGCAATCGTGCAGCAGATTCAAGTGCAAACTAGACTCATGCCAGAGAGGACCAGTTAAAAATTTGGCAAGCAGCTGTTGGTGATCGCGCTCACACGTGTCTTGTGTTTGTACAGTACTCTAGTGTGCCACAGTGCCAGTATCACTGTACCAATTACCATTGTGACTGTTCACCACCCCCAATTCTGCAGCAAGATGCGGTATTCGTTTTGGCAGACGGCCCAGTTTTTGCAGCCTTTTTCGTGCAGAAGATTCTTTAAAACAGTCAGAATCAGAGTCTCCCACTGAGAGCCATGTCGTTATAATAAACAGTCACTGCGAAGGATGCGTTCTCATCACCCCAGAGCCTAGAATCATGCTTTTTGTCCCTAAAAGCAGAAAAAAAAATCATTTTTTTTTTTGTATACCCCAAAATATTCTCTGTCAATTTCTATGAATTATAAATGTACATATTTGAATCATTATTTCTGATTTTTCTGTGAGCTTCATTGCTTTTAGATCACAGAATTTCAAGAGTAACAAAAAAAAAAAACAGCAGTGTTAAAGTGAACTTCAGCAAGTGGAGCATTCAAAGTGGTATGTGCAACAATGTTCCACGACCTGGCAAACTGCATCCTTCAATATTTTCAGCTCAGTCCCTATCTTCAATTAAAGTTATTTTTCTAAAAAGCCTTTAAAAATGTATGTGAAAGATTGAAATCATTATTATTTTAACCATTTTGAAGTGCCATAGAATTTACAGAATAATTCAAAAGTATAATCAAATAACATAAACATTTCCAAAATTAACTTCTGTAAAACTGAGAAGCAATGCTTTTTGAAACCATTTTACGAAGATGAAAGGTGAAACTTTTCTATTGTGTGAAATAAACTTGGTAGATATACTTTGACAAAAAATGTGTTTTGTTGATGGCCAGCACTACAACAAGTGTTACACTCTCATCCAGAGTTTGACCCACTCTTTACTGAGCCCACATATTTGCAGACTGGATTTTTTCCACTCAGATACTAAGCAGTGTGACTCCCGCGTAGTCTGGTGTACGCATAATAAACAAATGGCTATGAATAAACTTAAAATTCATATAGGGCGCAATTAGGCTAAACCCATTTCGTTAATGGAGTTCCATGGTAAATTTTGACATCCAAAGTGGACCAGGGTTCACAAAGCCTGAAAATCTAACCGTGAGCAATGGGTTAACAAAACCAAAGGCCCTGTAAAGAGGTAGTGAAACCCAGCCTGTGAACATGAGCGTTTGCTGAGGCAGATGGCTCATCTCTGTTTTGTTTACAAAGACATGATTTATCCATGGTAACCATTACAGCAAATAGGAGGTGCAAATGAAAGGTAAGCTCCCCCAATTTGTATCTGGTCGTGGTCTAGATGGAGAGGCATGTGGTGATGGATCTTTTAAAGGAAGGAACCGAGGAATGTTTCAGCTTTAGTAGTTTATAAAGCTTTGAAAGTCATGGTGAGCAGCTCTGAGAAAAAGTGACAAGTTTGTGTTTATGAGTTAAAGGGAATGTCTACTCTGAATTTTAGTTGGTTTGAATAAAAGCAGTAACATGAAAGAAACAAATAAGGAGGGTTTGTCGAAAATTGATGAAAAAGATGACAGAGTTATGAATTTTAAAATTCTTACAATTGTGACATCACTTGCAAGGTACCCTGCGACAAATTGTGCACTTTTTGTTTTGTTTGAAAATTTCCATTTACTCAAAAGGATATGTACTTTTTTACCATTGGGTTTGACATATCATTAGACACATGTTTTCATGCCCACACTTCTATGAAAAGATTTAATATTTCATCAAAAAGCAGAAAAAAGGCAATTTATGGAATCATACAGCACAAAACAACTAAAGGTTATATGGCAGTCAAACATACCTTGAAAGCTGATTATCCTTGATGAATTTGTCAAAATGTTTTCAAACTTATTGTCTGCAATCAATTTGAGCTTACTTTCAGATTTGTCAATATTTGATTGAATGTAGATTTAGTGTACCAATGCTATTTCATCCATGTTTTACGAGTATGACGTCAATATAATACCCCTTTCAGCACCACACTCATAATGCTACATCTGCTGCATGTGTTTGTGTGTGTGTGTGTGTGTGTGTGTGGCAGGGATGTGTAGATGAATGCTTTAATCTGTTTAATTGAGCTGTGTGCGTGTGTTTGTTTATTTGTGGGTTGATAGCTAATATCAATTTACATCCTTTTGCTCTAATTTAGTGTTGAAAAGGAATTCATTTAATTCGATTTGGTTTATCTGCAAGTGGATGTTTGAAATATAAATACATTAGAATAGAGTTGAATCAGCGAGAATTTATTTAAATTTCAAATTCAGATTAAAAACTGGAAGATCCTATAGAGTGGCCAACAGAGGTATCTCCATAGTAGCTCTTATCCACCAGTGTGAAATGGTTACTACCAGAGTCAAATTGGATTAGTTGTGTTTAGAAATCCACTTCCCAGCAATTAACAGAGGATATAAATACACATGATAAATTAAGTGGTGTTGTTTTGCAAGTATTCTTGCCACAATCGGCTGACAGTGTTGGCATAATCCTGTTACAATTGTCCAAGGATGTGGTCCTCCGGAGTATGCTTGTGTGACCTTTCGAACCCTTGGGGCATTCTATAATCAATCCTTAACCAGTAGGTTGTTCTAAAAGATGGAGGGGAAATGTGAAGTCTTTCTGCAATGATTTCATGTTTTTATGCATGAATGAATAATGAAATAGCTACTCAATGCATAACAAAAGTATAAGGTGAAAGATGCCAGGATGCAATCAGACGAATGATTGTAGCATACTTACATTTAAGTGTCTTCAATATTGTATGCCTGTATACCTCTATCTGTAAGTGTAATATTGTGTATTTTACTATGATATTATGTAGGGTTTTTTGTATGTAAATATCATAAAACGTAATCTTCATCAGAACTGGAAACATGTAATAACTACTCATTACAATTGGCATGAATATGTGTATTGAGCCAATGGGATTTTCATGGTATGGTAATGTAAGGGTTATACAATGTTTTTGGATATTTCAAAGTGTGTTCATACCCTTTGGTAATGATGTGCATAATTCAATTTGTGCTACAGGTTGCCCAAGCTCACACTAGTGCTTCGGCATATCGAGATGCAATCCACCGAAACGCTGCTGCCACACCCACGGCCTCTGCCACCCACCAATCAGCTTCCTCCTCATCGCCTAGTCACCGGCCACGCCCCCCTTCACAGTCAGCTAATGCCCGCAAGCCAATCAGCACGCAGCGATTAGCAAGGTATGTGTGTGTACATTAATGCTTGCCCGAATCCATACATGTACATGTATGATATTATTATAGTCTAATTGTATGGGGTGGAGGGTACTTCAATAGGGCCTTGGTCAAACAAATCTTGATTTGAAAATATGAAGCAAACTTCAAGCATCAGCTTAAGAAATTTGGAATTTGACGGTTATTTAGACACAGAAATACCTTTGATCTTAAAGCAGAATAAATTTGCATTATTGTAAGACCAAGTGCTTACATGTTAGTGTAATGCATGGGGTGGCTAGTGATTATGTTAATGATTTTGTTAGCATGGCAAGGAAAGTATGGATATGTCAATATTATGATTTTTTCCCTCTAGGTAAGTTTACTCTGAATAAATGTGATTGCCATGGATTACAGGAAAAGAATGCTTACTAAGAATAACATGAATTCTTGTTGTGGAGCACATACCTGCCTCCGGCTGAAGGATCAAATGAGATGAAAATTCATGGAAATGAGAAGGACTCAGAATGTATTAGTAACAGCATGGAAAAGAGAAAAGGTTCTCAAGTTTCAGACCACATACCACTTGTTAATTGCCCTTGAAATTGACTTGCCGCCAGGCATCCATGCAACTCCAAGAATGCTACGACCTTGTCAATCTCTTCAATGTCTTACCTCTCGTTTGTAAGGTGACAAGAAGTTCATTCAGTGCCCCTTCTTTGTGAGATTGAATATTTGTGGGTCATTTTTTTTTTCCAAAAGTTCTTAAAAGTTCTTAAAACTTTCCTTGTTTATAATGGTCTATCACACTTCATCTAAGGGCTAGTAATGGTCGACTTTATGGGACCCAAATCACGATAGACCTGTTTGCTCTGTCTCATTCATGTTAGCATTTAGAATCACATGGAGGAATCATCTCAATATAATATGTGTTGTTATAATGTTATAATATGGATTGTTCATTTTTATGAACAGTCTTAAGATAATGTACAAGTCTGTTTGTTCACACATTTGCCATGGTGATCTGAGTCCATCAATAATGATTGATGTGGCTTATGAGAAGCAAAGTTATTGGATAAATTAATGTATACTTTACATAGCAATTTAAAGGAAATGATTGATTTTGTACAAAATAAACATGAGAAGTGAATTAAAGGGATAGTTCACCCTGCAGTTAAGTTTGTTCTGATAAAATAAAGAAAAATGACAGTAACATATGAGTGTTATCTTATCCATTGACAGATTTTCATGATACCTTCACTTATATATTTCTTTCATGATTCTGCTTTTAACAAAGCCAACTTAATTTCATGGTGAACTATCCCTCTAAACTACATGTAGGAACATGGAGCAATACTTGTAACATACATGTACTGTTCATGTATAGTAGTGATACTTATGAGGGATTGAGTGCATTTCTGACAGAAGTTTGTAAAATATCTTCAGTTCAAAGGTTCTTACACTTTTGCATTACCACTTTCAAAATTAATTTTCCTCTGCATGTCATGTAATTAATTATGAGAAGTCTATTTTCGCTTTCACTCTCTTACCTCGGGAATATTTGATTCTCTGTTTAAGGTACATGTAACAGGGTAACTAGTGCATTATCCTTGCCTAAATGGAGCAACATGTTCCCAGCACTTCACTTGTAATCAGACTGGTGTTTTTTTGACACATGATATTTGTAATCACAGAGGATGTACGACCTTAATTCTGTTTACATTTGACACTTCCATAGAACAGATCCCTTTCCTATTGAACAGGCACAGGAAGGTAATGACTATCACTTGCTCCTCAAAATATTTTCATTCCATAGGGAAAGACCCGCGCCATATTTTCATAGCGCATGGGGATCAGGATGGAAGTATGCTTCCGATACTCTCTGGTAATCAACTTCTTTTCTGTGTGTAAAGTCAATGCTAACAAGGAAGCAAATCCAATGGCATTGCAATCACTCACTGCCCAATTCTTGCTGAAATTCCTGCACCTGTGATTGCTATTCCAGGCATATCAAATTTCCGATTCGGTCATGCCATATCCCGCAATACTACAGAAGCTCTTTCCTGAATGGTGGGGAGGTTAATTTTTTTGTTGCTTTGTCAAGTGCGAACTGACAATGTCAACAAGTTGTCAGACCTCTCAGAGTAAATTACTTGGAATGTGCTAAAGAGCAGATGTGTCTGTGTATTATTGCATTCCTCATCGCTAAATCATTTTCATTCAATGGCAGACTACATAAAAGAAAATAAAGGAAAAAATGACAAGCAGCACATTTTCATTCATGTAATCTCTCTTTCTCTCTCTCTCTCTCTCTCTCTCTGCCTTATCCTCTCTCACTCTACCTGTACAGTATCTCTCATTCCATTTTCTGTATCTCGTTATAGTGCAGCCTTCCGATCTAAAAGCCCTCACCTCAGTAGATTAGAAAGCCAGATGTCAAGTACACAATATCACTTATCAACCATTAGGGCTACTGATGGAAACAACACTACAGAACAGCAATTTGCACGTGTACACGGCATGTTCGACCAGCCATTCCGCAATTGTTATCAAACCACAAATTTGCCTTACGTGTATATATAAACAATATACTGTAACTGTTTCATTGCCATTTGTGGCAGCTGGAAAATTGTACTTTTTACTCTAATCCCCTATAACATTTCTTGAAACATACTGGGCTTAACAGAAAATTGGCATTTGCCAATAAAAGAAAACAAACTAGTTATTGGGTCCCTTTTTTCTGTTTTTCTGTTTGCGTTTACTGTGATTTTTACTGCAGTTTATACATGATTATTGTTTTTGTAATTTTACAAGTTTATAGGAGAAAGCGATGAAACAAAAGAATTGCTTCTTGGTGAATGCAGTGAATAGCCTCTTCTATATCACTTAGTTCGATAACAGATGAGTCTTATGTTTGAAGCTGGTTAAGTGATTCTGAGCTATGCAGCTCAGTATGTCATTGCACAGGACCTGCATGAGAAAAAAACTCTGTCCATGTTAGATTTGACCAACCTTTCTTGTTTAACTCTTTATCTGTCAGGCGTATTATCTTGTGCTAGAAGTGCACACAATCCTTTGAGAGAAGCATTTGTTTGGCACATGTGCGGTTAAGGTGATATGTAACAACAGCAAACCCAGGATCAGCTAGTGAGAACAAGTTCACTCATATATACATGAAGATATGAAGGCATTTTTGTTGCATGTTATTCCAAGAATAATTTATCATAATATTGATTTCTCCTACTGAGTTAAATAGTTTTTTGGTGAAGGCACATTCAATTTCTTATTGGACAGCATCCAAGAAATTTGCCCGCCCTGCCAAACAGAAATGCCAAGACCACTAAGTTCTCGAAGAATCTTACATTAGTACTGTACATGTGGTACCTGCCAACCCTAGCTGCAACAAAATTATGGGAACTATGAAGAATAGACAAGATAAGAGTGTTTTTTGTTGTTGTTTTAAATCATCTATTCATGCACATGAATATCAAACAAAAGACAAGATTATATTCTTTCAATTGATACTGCCATAACAAAAATTGAGTGGTATTTTGTTCCAAATCATCGATGCATATTTGCATGCTCATGAATACATCAAATCATATTCTGTACTGCTGTAACACCTGAAACTTTGTGGAGAAAAAGGGAAAACAATGAACTTCATGAACAAGAGATTATGTAATATATACCGTAACTGTAGTTTGTCCCATGATTGAAATTGCTTTTCTTTTCTATTGGCAAATTTTTATTGATACAAATATTCCATTGGATATTCCTGCACATTCATGTGGATATTCTTCTCACCCGTCCCCTACACTTCATCACACTTTACAAGCCAACAGCTTTCTGATGATACCCTGAGTTCATCTTTTATGAAAATGATTGATTTTGTGTTTATATGATGAATGAAGCATTGAATTTAATGGCAGTGATGTGTGTTATGCTATCATTCAAATGAATGACATTTATTTCTGTTTGTGTCTGTGTTTGTATTACATCTTCAACAGGTCAACCTGCCCTCACAGGTGCTCGCACTTTCTAAGTAAACGACGGCATTTTACTGTCATTGAAATCATTAATTGTCGGCACCATTTTTATACAAAAATAAATTTGAATTTGAATTTGTCTCTTGTCAGGACTGCTCAGCCAGAGGAGAGTTCTAAACCCCAAGGCAGTTTCTACACCAGCCTCAAGTACAACAACATGACAGGGGGAGTTGGCAGTGCTTCAAGACATATGAACGGCACTGGTAGGTCCATATTCAGGTTCATTAATGATAATTAAAATAATGGGAAAAGACGATGCCATGGTGACAGAACGATGTTTACAGTTCTCTTTCATCTTCGAGGTAAATGCACTGAAAGTACAAGTACTTTTATTTAAACACTTAACTGTCATTTCTACATCAGTTCTTACAAGGAGAGTAAATTTTGAGGTTGCTTCCAAAAGTAAAGCCTTCATTAAATTTTTTTATCTATATTAAAATGGTAAAAAGTTCCATGTCTTGATAATGATAAAAGCTTTGTATAGTATTTTCTGAGAAAGAAAACCCCTGGATTATCACCCTTGCATTAGTCCAGCTGTCATATTCAGCATTAAAAGTTAGGTGATCTAAATAGATCAGGCTAACATCCTGCCAGGGTCCCATTACTCTACATGGGTTGAAAGGGACAAGCATGAGAAAGGGACTTTGTCCAAGGTATAAACCTAGCTGGGTTTGAATCCAGGAGGGTTCACCACAAGACCATACATTGCTACCAGTATTATGCAATGTATATTTTTATGCAATATTCTGAGCCACTTATTTTTCTAAAAGGCTATCCACATTCACCTGCTGCTCACAGTATGATTTTCGGGCTTCTGGAACCCTGGTCCAGTTAGAACGTCATAAGTTGCCATGGAACTGCAGTGACCAGAGGTGTTTGGCTTAAAAGCACCCCATAAGGAGTTTGAACTTTATTCATAGCCTGTTGTCTATTGTCTGTACAGCAGATTATGTACTGCTGCTCAGTATATGAGTGGAGAAAAAACTATGAAGAATGGGTTAAACTTGTGCATTCAGGAACCAGATTAATGCACTAATGGGGGAATAAGTGGTATTGCTATCGCTTGCTTGTAATCAGTTTATCACTTGTTTATGAGATTATTGTTGCAGTGGGTGGGTTAGAAGTTCTTTTTATCAGTTATTGTTTAGAGTATCTGGTCATGTTAGTATCTCTTCAAGGCGTTTGATAAGTGGTTAATACTGTGACAAGTACTGTAGTTCACTTTGTGGCTTTTAGTACCAATGTCAAGAGGAACGATAGAGAAAGCGATTAAGCATGTAATCAGAATCTGACATTTGTCAGTGACATCCTGTAGAATCTGTATCAATTGCAGCAATTATCCTTGACAAAATTGATAAAGCTGAATGAAAATGGGTCATATGTTTGAAATCATGTGAATTGAGCTCTGACAGAACAAGAATTTATGGTCATAGGCTAATGAATATGAATAATTCATACATCTTCAAGAAAATAAAGTTGTTTGACATGTTGAGAGTGAACATCTCATAGAGTGTATTTGAGACAAGAACCCTGAGTAAGGGTTGGAGTTCCTTCTTGAGAACAACTCTCACTTGTCCATTATTCCATGCAAGGGTACATGGCTATCAGCAAGCTACATCTGGCTTTTGTTTTCTTGCAAAGCGACGAGCTGATTCAAGACGCCGCGATCAGTGCCATTGCCTCTATTTGGTTCAAGGCCCTCAACACTCCCGGCACAATTATTAAATTTGTGGACACACAGATTGCCTGAAAAGCCTCATAAATGGCAAGATCTGGCATCTAGATTGTCTGCCCTGAACCCCATTGTGGACGTGACAACCTCTCCTTATGTACATGTTTGTGTCAGTTTCTTCTCTCGCAAAATCCTCCTGAAGGAACTTAATCCAGTTCCAGTGGGTGTTTCCCAGTGGTGTACATGTACTTTGCTGTGAAGTAGGTAGACTAGGAGGGAACCTGCTCAGGTTAGCAGTAATTGCCATCATGGACAGCATTTCTCCAGGGGGCGCTTAGAGTAAATGTTGTTGTTGAGATTAGGATCAAATTTATATCAACAATGATTGATTGGGAAACATGCAATGGAATTGCAGGATTTGGGTCAGAAAGCGGCTCTTTTATCCCATTGTAAAGTTAAAATGGACACATTGTAATTGGAAGATTACGAGGGAAAATTACGTAGTATATTGATGCAGACATAATTCGTGGAGTTTCTATTAGATTATGTGTGCTTCTTTTGTTCTAGCCGTTAATGTAAATTCCTCCACATGGTTTGCCAAGCTTTTGTCATGAAAACGACTCTTAACCTCCTCAGTCCCATGGGAGCATGAAGTGTGAAATGACTCAGTGTGATTTTCATGGCTTGGTACTGAGATGGTTGAAAGAGGCATTTCTGACAAACGTCAAGAAGGGAAGGATTGAATAGTATCATATTGGCAAGCATATATCCTAACCATTTTGATTGTAGGAAAGTGATTTCTCTTTGAAAGGTTTCTAACATACCTGTATATATGTAAAAGTACATGTATACAACATTCACTTCTAATCTTTTCTGTAATTCTTTGTGATAGCCTTGTATTAGCCTTGTCAGTACCAAACAAGGATATTTCCATGTCTATAACAACTTGGATTTATAAGGTTAAGTGTGGCCTGCTACAGCTCCTAGTGCTGTGTGATGAGAGCATACTGAGGGTCAATAACCTTATCACAGTACTGGACATGTAGGAATTAAAGTACTAAGTGAACTTTAACCCCTTCGTACCTGCTATGGGCCTTCGTACTACCAACAGGGAGTGGATGGGTGCCCTTTTCTTTTCCAAACTGTCTTTTTAAAGTAAGTGATGTTAGTGTGAGTGTGTAATTAGTGATAGATCTTGGTGGGGAATTGAGCTGACATGTTTCAGGAATCATCAGGAAAGTATTGACAAACATAGATATACTGTGTGTGTGAAATAGCAAATATCTGCATGGATGGATGATTCAAGTGCAAGCATATGTGCAGGCCATTATGCATGTTTGGACTGTCGGGGTGGCAGCGTAGGCGTCACTTTAAGAGCCCAGCTGATATGCCTTTACCATATTGCATGCTAGGCTCACATCACATGACATCACGTCACATGCCAGGAAGGTTTGATGTAGATCTCCCAGGGTTTTCATGTACTCTATGTGTACTCTATACACAACCCATTTTCCACAAAAAGCTTTTGTGATAACATTGACATTGCATTTACATGTATAATATTTTCCGTGTTCAAGTCTGTGACTAAGTGTGACTAAATGTTTCAGTGGAAAGAGCAGTGGTGCTGTTCCATGTTTAGTGTGTTTCTGTTTCTAAATTCCGTACTGTGCTCCAATACCAATTCCGGTATCAGGCTCCAGGCGTATTGAACTTGCCAAACTTGCAGGGGCCTTTCCTTCCTCCTTCCCAGAAATGGACTGCCTACCTCCTCCCTATTCCCTCCTCCCTCCTTTCTTTCCCTCCTCCCTTTCCCTCCTCCCTCCTCCTTTTCCCTCCCTCCTCCTCCCTCCTCCTCCTCCCTCCTCCTCCTCCCTCCTCCTCCTCCCTCCTCCTCCTCCCTCCTCCCTCCTCCCTCCTCCTCCCTCCTCCCTCCTCCCTCCTCCCTCCTCCCTCCTCCCTCCTCCCTCCTCCCTCCTCCCGCCTCCCTCCTCCCGCCTCCCTTCTCCTCCCTCCTCCTCCCTCCTCCTCCCTCCTCCTCCTCCTCCCTCCTCCCTCCTCCCTCCTCCCTCCTCCCTCCTCCCTCCTCCTCCTCCCTCCTCCCTCCTCCCTTCTCCTCCCTTCTCCTCCCTTCTCCTCCCTTCTCCTCCCGTCTTCTCCCTTCTCCTCCTCCCTTGTCCTCCTCCCTCCTCCTTCCCCTTCTCCCTCCTCCCTCCTCCGCCCTCCTAGTCCTTCCTCCTCCTTCCTCCTCCTTCCTCCTCCTTCCTCCTCCTCCCCCCTCCTCCTCCTCCTCCTCCTCCTTCCTCCTCCTTCCTCCTTCCTCCTTCCTCCTCCCCCTCCTCTCACCAACCCCAACCCTCCAGGCCCCCATCGATCGTCAGCCGCACACCAGTGACCCATAAAGTAGGTGCGTGTAGCGCCGTCGAGGACAGATGCGCTGGCCCAGTTCCTATCCCCAGTGCAAATCATGACTGATCCCCGTCCAAACACCCACCAATTGTTTTTCCAGCTCCAGCGGCTCGTTCGGCCACCCTTAAAGTTGCGATGATATCTTCTTCTACTGCACTCTTACAACTTCTTGTCTTCATCTCCTACTTTAAGCATTCCTCTTCTATTCTGGTGTCAATGTGCTTATTATACTTCACACTCTGTTCCCCTCGATTTCCATTACGTCAATCATATAGCAATATACTTTATTATCGTCTCACCTCTTACAATGTCTTCTCTTGTCTGTTTTCCTTCCACCATGCCATTAGTGTTCATGTGATTTGTCATTCTATGTCTATTTTTACTATGCTCAGCTGTATTTGCTTGTATTTTTGTCTCTCTTCAACATTTCTTTCCACTTTCTTTCCATTCTGGCTGTTCCTTTACTGCCCCCCCCCCCCCCCAACATATACACTTCTCTCATGGTCCTTCCATTTCCCGCTCCCTCACTCCTAATATGTCTCTCTATGTCTCTGTCTCTGATTCTTTTCTTTCCTTCTTTCTTTCTCACCACCTCCCTATATCCCTGCTGTCTCTTTTTGTCTCTCCCTCTCTTTCTCTCCCTCTTTCTTTATTCTTTCATCTTGATCCCCTCTCCTTGAAACATTTTCTTACACTCTATACGACATCCTTAAGTTTGATTTATATGTGCTTACTTGAAAATAATTGTCAAATATTGTAATAAGACAAATTACACCAGTTTCTCTTTGAACTACTATAAGTTGAAGAGTGACATTATGTTGTGCTGGGACGCTTTAATGTTTGTACTCCCTGATCTATCACCATTTTTCTTTTGATATTTTCCCTCCGCATTTTACTTCCTCAAGAGAGTATAGAAGTCTTTCTCTCTCCTGTAGTAGAGAGAATGGGAACATCAATCTAAAGTAGCAAAGTTCATGTTATTTCAATGTGATTCTCCCTTTAAATCAATAGACACTATTCTTTGTGCTTCAATGAAGAAGGAGAAAGAAATTATAAAAGAATTAGATCAGGATAATATCAAGGAGGATTGAAATTGTCTTTGGGCAAATACAGGCGAGAGTTTGGAGAGCAAATCTGAGGGACAATGCTAGGTCAAAGAGTTAAACGGAGCATGAATGGTGGTGGGCTTGAAGCTTGTGTTTGGCCATGTCTGGGGAGCTAAGCCCCTTGTGAGTGTGGCTGCAGGCACTAGACCTTGTAGTCTGGCTTTCAGCTCTTAGACATTTCTGGTCTCAACTGACAGATAGAGTCTATTTTTTTAAGACAAGTCACTGTATTTTTCTCTTTTCTCACTGTGTGTTGAGGAAGCTGGAGAAGAAATTGATTAGTCTACTGCAGCCAGACCCCTTTATTGAATAGTTTAGTGAAGAAATGCCCAAGAGCCTGGAAGCCAGGCTAAAGACCTTGGTCTGGGTAATTCATGTTCATATAAGGTACACTTCACATTGAAGCCATTTACCACTGCTGTTTGCCCTCATGTCAGTCCTAAAGGGGCATTTACACTTTTCTTTTTCGATACAAAAAAAATATTCTCCGAATTGCATTGTGTGAACAACCCTAGAGAGGGAGAGAACGGAGGAACTTCAAACCTTCCTGTGCCAGACAGACTGACTGTACATGGGATTTATGTGTATTAATGGTGAAATGATACACAATTGGTACACTTAGGGTTAAGCATTGATGAGAATAGCTACATGTATATTCTTATTTGACTTGGTGTGGGTGAGACTATAATGAGACAAAATGATGTACAAATCACTACTGTGATATTAGGAGTGTATTTTGATATTGAACTTATCTTAACAATTTGAAGCTTTGTGGATAAACTGTATGCATGTATTGAATTATTTGATGGTTTAAGAATTGATGGCAGCAAATAGCCACGAGGAGAACAAACCTGAGCATACCCTTGTCACAGGAATTATTTGAATTGTTTGTGCAAAAGTCACTTGTGACCCTCAGAGAGTTGAGTATTTTTTCACTAAAGACCCATTAAGCCTTAATCCTTGCAACAATCCTTAGGCCTAAACATGACCCTTTACCCTAAGCCCTAAATAGCAGCTTATTTTGATAGATGAACTGAGAGTTGACGAATTGCCTGGTGCCATGGCTATTATCTCATGAAGATGTGGACATTGTAAAGTCACCTTCTTGGTACCAAGCTTATTAAAGCCCATTGCAAAATTAATGAAACTCAACAGGAATCAGCAGTATTTCCTAATGATAATGTGTACAATATCTTACAGTCATAGCTTCACAAACCTTACCAGGAAAAGTGGAAAACTATCCTTGAACAATTGTGGATCATGAATATTACTCAGAGTAAGCATGCAAGCTAGAGGAAAATCAGGCTCATGATAAAAAAAATGTGTCCACTTTTGAAAGCAGTAATCACACCAGTCAACTTCAATCATAGAGAAATGCCCCCCAAAACCTGAGCAATGCATGTGGATTGTAGGCATTGGGAATGGGGTATTTATAAGCGAGACATTTCCCACTGCATCACTTCAGATATTGGCTATAAACAATTTCTATAGTATAAAAGTTGAAAGAAATAGAAAGCTCTTGAGATGAAGTTTGGGCTAACCACTTGTACCCCTTCTTCCTAATGGAACTGACCCCTATACATGTATATCTTTGAATTGCTGGATGTTAGATTTTCTACTTTCTTGCTTGAAATACCCGAACTAGAATCACTGATTCTAGTTCGGGTATTTCAAGCAGGAAAGTAGAAAATCTAACATCCAGCAATTCAAAGATCAGTGTCCACTTTTTTGTTGTTGCATGTCATTTATTATTTTGACAAATAGAATTTTACTCAACAACAAAAAAGATACACATATTTTTGCTCAGGAAATATTCCTTTAATGTCTTATTTTTGTTCAATTCACTCAAATAATATGACAATAAGACCAGTTTTTCCCAGGGAAACAGAAACAGAAGCATGGACACAGCACATGCAGTGTGTCATAGTTTATTGCGCTTGTTCATGGTGACAGATGTGTGGCCTTGTCATGTAGACATTATGCCCACATTTATGTCATTTTCATTGCAAAAGTCCATGTTATATGGTCAATTCCAGCTTGGTTTTATTGCTCCCGACTTATTGCCTTATTTGTTGGTACATGTTACTACATTACTAGGGAACATTTGGTCATTTCTGACATTTGTTTGTCAGCAGTTAGTATCATTGACACTGCCAGCAGAGGTTGTCATCCATCATGGCATGACCTTCGATTTTGATACTGGCTCGAAGCCATACACACAATCCCATAGAGCAAGAGTTTATCCAGCACACTAAGGGTTAACAGCTGAAAAGAACAGAACATGAGAACAAGCATTCAACACCTTAACATTGGCAAAAGGTGAAAAGTGTGATGTAAACAAATTCACTGTCATTTTGACTGCTGATGTACAACTAAGAATCGTCATGACAACTGCGCCCCATCGATAGCCAATCCTTCCACAGTTTACAAATGCGCAGCTCATGCAACAACTTTGCTGAATTTCTGTAGCTCTTATTTTCACAGTCCTTATAAAAGCTGTAAAGATGGGCATTACATTATGTTTTTGTCAGGGGTGGGGATCATACCAACCATGCATGTGAATAAACAGTTGCTTTACATTTTTTTAAAGAGTTTCTCTGACAAATTCTCCTCTTTCACACACAAAGATTTGTTCGTCTGGTCACATTTGTGAATTGGTACCTCTAATTCATTGGTCATTGCCTTTTGAGTTGCCATCTGTACTGTGCAGTGGCTAGGTGTGCTGCAGGTAAGAAAGGTGTCACGTAGTTGACCTATCCGTGTTTATGGCTTGCACTAAGACAATCCCGTCAGCAAATAAATCACCAAACCCTGTCAGAATAATGAAAGTAATCTCCTTGTCTCCTTCAACACACTCGCTTTATTACAGGAAAGAGATGACGTTCAGTCTACGTATGTACGTGATGCAATTATCCATGTCTCATTTCAGTAGTATGTGGGTGTCATGTTTACGGTATTCCTTGTTCATTTTGATAAACAAATAAAGATGTCACATTTATTATGGGAAGATGATAAACATTGCAGGTTTACACTCCAAAGCAAAATTGTATTTGAAATAAAGCTTGTAGATATTTACCATTCTCTTTACATTTAATGTTGACATAAAATAGTTCATATTGTTTGTGATTTCACAGAATTTACTGCACACATCCCTTGCTTCCTCTTTTTTAAAAGAGGCCACAATAAATTTAGGATAATGTGACAGTGATTATGATATAAGTTCAGGATTCATATCAAAACAGGACAGCCTAAGGAAATTGAATCTTCCCTTTCAGGATGTTGCATGGTAGAAAGTGTGTAGAGTTTCACGTGAACACCTGAACAAGTTTGTAGAGGAAGTGTGAGGTGTTTTTCCCATTAATACCCTAAATGTGGAATAACAATGACTGACACACATATGTGACACTGACAGTTCTCTGGTTTATGTATTTGCTGTTTTGCATTTCTTAAAAACAAAGTCAGACCGTTCATTTGAAGGGAACTCATCTGTGTAAGAATTGACCTCACCAGTTTTATCCAGTCAGAGCATCATGTAAGGATTATGTCTCTAAAAGAATTTGTAGAGCAGGAATATTTTGAAAGAATTGACAATACCATGAACACTATGAAGGAATATTTCTATCTGGATGCTCTAGAGGTCATTGCGTTAAACTTAAAGATTCCCTATACTTTCACTGATCTGCTAGAACTCTGATTAAACCAGATATTTGGCAAGTAGGGGGCGTATCCCTTGAAAGGATTTCATCATTTGAAAAGGTGCCTGGCATGTGAACATAACATTTGTGTATAAACCAAACATGCAGGTTTAATATACTTCTTCTCTCTTTGGTTTGTATGTTAATATAATGCAATGGAAACCTTTTCCCCATCAAAACCAGATTTCAATAAAAATGGAAAGGAAAACAAATACAGATTTTTTCTTTAACATCTTCCATGTGATACCTGTTTATTGATTTTGTAGTCAATAGGAGTTTGTGTTTCTGTCAAATCCCAGTATTTGTTGCCATAAGGATCTAGAGAGAATTGTGGTCAAGTCCAGGAAGTTATAGGAAAGATATGGTTAGGAAAGTTATATCTGATACAAGGAAATATTTGCAGCAAAGAAATTCTACACATGATGCAAAAAGTGAAGCTCTGTTGCTGCAATAACAAATTGAATCATATTGTTAATTTGTTTTATTTTTTTTAAACATATGGTACAGACGGATTTCTGCTCACATTTGACCTAAACAAAAATTGAATGTCACAATCACATATTTAGACAAGTGTAAATGATTGGGTGAAATATGGGCATGATGTGAGTGCCTACTGAGGGGCATTAACCTTTACTGGTCATCACACATCTTATATACTGTGAATTAATTGTGCTATTCTTGTGCTGTTCTTGCAGTAATAGAGCTTTTCTTTTTGTATCATGTGTAGAATTGCTTTGCTGCAAATATTTCCTTGTATCAGATATCCTGATGACCACAAGATCAATAACAATATTGCAAATATGGATGATGGTATTCTGCATGTTCTCCATTCATGACAGATGTGAATATTTGCAAGTATATACTTTAAGATCAAAGTGGCAATTTATGCCATGTCTTTGTCTCCATACACAGTTCAGTCTGGGGGGGGGGGGGGTGAGAGAAATGTGCATTTAATTGGGGGCATTGTACCTTTCCTGGGGTTTCAATGCTCTCTTGATTGGCTCGTTCCCTCTCTTTGGTTACCATAATGTTTGTTTAGGGGGTCAATGAATGTGCCATAGGTCATGGTGAATGTGATGCCTTCCAATCACATCTGTGTATTCAGCACTCCACCCCCCATCTCTCGTACAGACTGGCAATATTTCTCAAGTATTATGAATTCCAGAGTATTCATTTAGGTGGCAACTATCAAGTAATGGCAGAGAATCTTGAGGTTTCATTTAAGAGTAGGTCAGACTGCTAAAAATTGTAGTTGGTCAATAAATATTGCCAAGTTCTCAGAGGTAATTTTGGATTTTAAGTTTTGTTAGGGATTTTGCATTAAGGTGTTATAAGTGTCGGCAATCTAAATACTGTGAAACTGCTTTAGTGACCACCTATATAGAAATATTACACTGTAGCTATATAAAGATCTTTCTCATGGAAACTTGTATTAACCCGTACAGAAAGGCCACTTTTCTTGTCTCCCTTGAGTGGTCTGTATTTACAGGTTTCTCTGTACTGGTTTCAAATGATATTCCCAAAATCTGTCACAATTCAAGTAGATGTGAAATAGCCCATGGGGTCATTGGGTATGACATGAATTGAGTTGCAATGCTTTCATGTTATCTACTGGTATGTCTTACCATGCTATGTTATCTCATGTTATACCATGTTATGTCTGTACCACTCCTTAATAACATCATATTATATCTTGTCACTCACTCAGGGCCAGTTCAGGCACAAGTCATCCACCACTGACGGGGAAATCCCACTATCTTCAGGGGTCAAAGATCAGATGAATGAGAGCAGGCTGTATGTCATTTGTCATGTGATCAAGATGAACCTGGTAGTGTATTTCAAGCTGTGTAATTTGATCTCTTCTTGATGTGCTTCAGATAGAAAATATACATGTAGCATATTTCCCTTAAATGCTATGAAGATTTAATAAACTGTTTGAATGGTATAAAAGTAAGGCTATACAATGTATTCTGCATTATAACAAATTTTCTCGAGCTTTCTCCTTCATTTTGATAAAATTTCACAATTATTCATTGACCAATAGCTGCTTAAGCTAAGCTATTTTTGTTAGGATCTGAGAGATCCCCATTGACTTCCAACCACAGTGTTTCAAATTCATTATTTAATATTATTTTGTATTCAAATTAAGGATACCAAATACTTAAGGCTCTGAAAATTCTACATTTCCCAAGTACAAATTAAACAATTATGGTTATTTGGTTACTTCATGTATTTAAAAGAATTCCATTGTCACAATGTCTATTTATGATTACATTTTCCCCCTGTCAGTTTCCACTTCAAAATAAAAGGGGGGGGGGGGGGGGGTGCACATATATCTGTACTTTTATATGTAAAAAGCTAAGCAGATCATTGTCACTGCCCTACATGTAGCTGGTATTATCCAGAAATCTGTTTATTTCTTAGAAAGAATCTTGCCCCATTGCCTTTCATTATGATCTTCCGCATTTATACCATAAAATATGAACAGTCTTGGTTGTACATTGTTGCATCAACATATTTGTCCAAACATTGTCCTTTTTATGTTCCATGTGGCCTTGCATATTTTGGATCTTATTTTGAGATATTTGTCAGTTTTCCAAAATAGAAGCAATATATTGAAGTATAGATGAAAGACTTGTAGAATAGACATGTATAATATTCCTTGTAAGTACCACAGCTGTGAGGTTCTATGAGAAATATCTTGCTAATATTTTATGACAGGGCAGTTTTGCCCGCAACATGTGATATGCTGACATTTCATTTCAACATACATGTGAGGATGTGAGTTTCGAAGTTCAAATGCCAATTGAAGGGAATTTCATGTCACGTGCTTCAAACTTTGAGAGGCTTGAATTTGTGTACTTCATATATCAAAAGCATGTGTCCATTTTGTACTATAGATCTTTGATGAAATGCACAAATTGTCAAAGTATACCTTGTACACAAGTGTTCATTACCATACATGTGCTTGTACCTGTGTAATATCAGGTTTACTTTAATGAATTTGTATCAAGAACATTCCAAATCTTCCAACTGACACTATATGACTTGCATATTCCATGTATGTGCCAAGAGTTTGTATTTAAATTCATACATTTATACTCTTCTTTCTTCCTTATTATTGTTTGGTAGTGTATGCCTATCTAGTCTTATGTATTCCTATGTATATGTACATTCCTCTGTACATTTTATTGATTGTAAAAACAAAAAGAAGAATTATTTATTTCTTCTCAGAGTGTGCCGTCCATATTTATCTATCCTTTAGAGAATAGTGTTCTATGTATATATGAATAGCCCTACATGTACTTGCAAGTAGCTCTGTTGTGTTTATGCAAACATATTTATTATTCTATATACTAGTAAATAATGCCAAACTGCCAAAATATGTTTGCTATTTTACACTTTTGAATTCTGTAAAGAATGTAGTGTCACTTAGGATGTAATCAAGAGTGCTTGTGTATTCAAAATGTATTAAAACGATAGATTTGTAGTTATTTTGTGTTTGTTTGATTAGTTGTTATTTGTAAAGTCAGTTCTTGTGGCATTTTCATTAGAACTGCACTGCATGTAGCATGTTAAGTTAACTTAAATGGCAAGTCCACATTAATAGAAGCTTCACATTGATAGATAAACTAGAGGCAAATATTGGTGCAAGTTAGTATAAAAATTAAGAAATTCAGCAAAAAAATATTGTGGAATCTGGATGTGGTTTTACACATTACTTGCTTTGTACAAAAATGTTACTTATTTTCCTATTTTAAACAAGAATAATTCAAGCTGTTTTCTGAGTGAATTGGAAAGTATCCCTTCATGGAAGACTGTATCCATGTACATCTAAGAACTTGTGTCGTGGACAAATATTTCAGTTAGAGGTGCTTTACCCACAGAATGTACTGCATGACAAGCTCAAATAGGACATCTCTCAGGTGTTGCCAATTTAAGGATTGGCCAACTTTTAATTGATGATAACTTCCTCAGTGCTTTTCCAATTTCGATCAAACATTCACTGAATGTTCTGTTATTGACAGCAACTCCTTTCCCAGGTGGATTTCCCCTTAAAAGACACCGAATCACATGGAAAGCAGTAACAAGCAAATATCAATAGCAAAATAGCAAATAAATGCAATTATATCATCAGAGTGGACGTGTATGTAAGAATGCAGATACAAAGAACGTATTATCACTTGTCCAATTATCTGAATATCTTGAACCATTTCTATCAGGTCATTAGATGTAGTTAATTGAATGTGTTGTCTGATTGTCAGGAATTACATTTCAGGAGCTTCATCATTAATGAAAGGATGCATATTGAAAAAACATCCTCTCCTTCTGCATCACTCATGTTCTTTCAAAACAGGGTCATCTAACTCATATTACAGGTGGATTCAACAGACTTCACAAAAGTCTGCAGCACTTATAAAGTTCCTAACTGGTTTCAAGGGTAACTGAGCATGATACTGTATCAATAGTTGTGTGACCATGAATCAGTTGTATCGTTGAATACCCTCTTGTCAATTAGACTGTATTTATAAACTACACACTGCTGTTTGCTCTGTGTACCTACATGTACATATATCAACTGTTGTGCAAACAAATAGTTCACAGGATGTGTAAAATGGTGCACAACTTTTATCAAATTGTTTACAGCAATTTTTTAGGTTCATAGAGTAAACAGTGTACATCTAACATTTAATGAGTTAAAGTTCATGAGAAGGTATGACAGAAGACTAGAGACTAATTTGATTGACTAGTTTTGAAGCAATATCATTCATAGTGTAATGCTTTGTATCAATAAATGTTTTAAGTAATGATTAATTATGAATATTAAGTCTCATATAAAACAATGCAATAAATCAAGATAGATCAAGCTTGATATTAATGTAAGTCTACGATAAATTGATTTACCGTAATATGCATGTGACAATTGAATATATGTGATATGAATATATAGAATGCTCTGAGAGGCATGGTTAAAATTATAGGCACAAGGTCATCTCAAACCATGTTATTATCACAAGGCACTAGCCAAGTGATCCTAGCATTGTTTTTATCTCTTGACTTGATCTTGTTAGTCCATTTTCATTTCATATACCTCATCTTAATATTCCTGTCACTTAATTGGTTGACAGTCACATTGCAACCATCATGATTCTGAGCTGGCGATAGTACCTATTTTGCATAAATGGCGGTTGATAGTAGTTTGACTTGCATAAATATCAGTCAATATGTTATTTTGCATAAATTTGCATAAGTAGTAGCGAACATCTTGTGCTTTATTGTCCCTCTGCTTGCACCTCATTATAAAAGCATTGTTTTCAAATGACTTTGTGCCAACAGATTCAACCATTCCCCTTAGAGTAGTCTATGTTTTCGTAATGAACCATGTGTAAATGATGTTTCAGGAGTGCTATAAATCACATACTGGGAGATGTGGCTAATTGTGTATGCAGTGCTGTAGGATATGACATGTAGCTTGGAGGGTCCTGCTATACATTTCAAGCTGTAATTGTAGCAGTGCACTATGTGTGCATCCACTTTCAGGTTCGTATGTCAAAGTAAATTGTGTTTAATATATCTCCTCTAATGTTAACAGACTATTTGTATGATACTATGTCACTGAGGCTAGAGTGCTACTGTTATGTTAGAATACTCTTGTACATGTTACTTGTATATGTTAGCATGTGTGATGTATGTTCCTGGTTTTATTCACATTTTTTTAATGACTGCTTGGGTCTTGTCTCTAATCAGGATACCTGCTCAGACGATTTAAACAAATGATTTGGGAGTGTCATGTTATCTGGTAACGTGTAAATGATACTTTTGATATTCGGCGGATATATTCTTGTGGTTTCTGTGGACCATCTTATATTATGTAATGTGCTTTCAAGACTATTCTATGGTTCCTGTTGTGTCTGACAAGAATGAAATATGTTTCAGACACGGTGGAAAGTGGAAATTTTTATTGATATATATGAGATCAGCAAATTATGTAAATATGTGTTGTTTTTTCTTAATTGTGTAAATCAAAATGATGAGTGTGATACTACATGTGTGTGGTGGGATGATGAGTTATTGGTGTCATACGTGACCCTATGTAAGCAATCATTCCAATACGATTGAGATAGAATATGACCATTTAAACTGAAAATAAACACATTCTATTACATGGTACATTTCTATTCAGGGTTGCATCTATTGAATTTGTCGATGTGATGTGAACGTCGGAAAGAATTTTGTGAGTAGTCAGGAAGAGATGTACGAGAGATGTTTAGAGAAAAGTGTAAAAAAAAAAAACAGCACAATGGGTGCATGAAAAAGCAATTATTGCGATTTTAAGCCAAACATTGACATATACTCATTATCATCTTATACAGTACTATATTATTGTAGGTGGGGTCCGTCCTAGATAGTAAATGAAACAAACTATAAGATGATATTTCGGATTAAAAATGATATCTGTCGAATATGGTGTTAAGTGAACATTTTGTACAAATAGCTACAGGAACGCTATATGAATGTATTGACTGATCCCGTTCAAAATGTGGATGAAATCGTGAAACAGGGGAGCTTCGTTGCGCACCAAAATAGATAAAATAGCCATACAAAATTGTAGCAATGTGCACAAACTGGAGCTTTTTAGCGTTAACACTTCCTGTGCCAGATCCAATACTGGTCTATCGGATTTGTGTGTCGTATTTTTTCACCCATGGCAAATCAAGCGTTAATGCAGTACCAGTCATGTCGAAGTACACGCGATGATTTGATTTGCTATGACGATACTGGAAAGGCATTGGAGCGACCTGGTGAGCTATGATTTGTAGCGCAGCGGGGACGGATTAAAGCTGTGCCTATAACCGAGTCAAACTATTTCAACCACTAGCTCTATCATTGGTGAAGCGACCCTCTTACTGATGTGTGTGTGTGTTCCCTCTCATCCAATAATCACCTTCATATTACCACATACGTTAACCCTTTCAGTACCAAGTAGTCACAGCACCATGTCAATTCAATTACAACACAGTTTATCATATTTAAATGGGACTGAGGGGGTTAAATGACGTGTATTTTGCAGGCAGAGGACAATTTCAAGCAAGATATCAATGTGGCGATAGGTTTTTACCTATGTCGCGTGTGTAAGACTTTAAAGTGGGCTATGATTTCTAGCACAAAAGGTGTATATGGGTGTTTTCGTGCACGCTGGTTCCTGGAAAAAGGTGTAGGCTATAATGAGGTATGTGAAATAGCATAATTAATTCTTCAAAATGCAAAATGACAAATTAAATGGAGAGAAAGTAAAGAACTACAAATAGAATAATTACTACTAGTAGTACATGTAATATCATTATTGGAAGTAGTGTTAATATTAGTGGAAGTAGTAATAACAGCGTTGGTAGCAGTAGTAGTATTGGCAGTAGAAATAGTAGTAGTAGTAGTAGT
Source organism: Arbacia lixula (assembly GCA_963669155.1). NCBI lineage: Eukaryota > Metazoa > Echinodermata > Echinoidea > Arbacioida > Arbaciidae > Arbacia > Arbacia lixula. The sequence goes on along the minus strand of OZ022577.1, from coordinate 26,816,829 downwards.
AGTAGTAGTAGTAGTAGTAGTAGTAGTAGTAGTAGTAGTAGTAGTAGTAGTAGTAGTAGCAGCAGCAGCAGCAGCAGTAGTAGTAGTAGTGGTAGTAGTAGAAGTAGTAGTAGTAGAAGTAGTAGTAGTAGTAGTAGTAGTAGTAGTAGTAGTAGTAGTTGTAGTAGAAGTAGTAAATGAGGTCGAAATGTCAGTAGAATAGTAATATTGATAATAGCAGTGAATTAATAATTTGATTTACTAGTTATTAGATAAAATGAAGACACATAGACGGCACGTGTTATTTATAGTACGTAGTCTGACATATTTTAATCATCATAAACATTTTCAAGATGTAAATTTAAAGACAATTTTACCTATTTCTAGTAGACACAAACACGCGGGAATCACACATCATATTTTTGCGTAGAAGACAGAACAGAAACGCACTCTTCATTAATTTCATCATCGTCTTCTCTCAACATCTAACATTGTTTGAATATAGCATTATAATAACGCCATTTCACGCATGGATAAAAACGCGAACAAAAAGTGCTACCAATCAGAGATGCGAATACGTGAAATAGAGGTTTTTCTATAGAAGAAATTATCAAAATAATGAAAGAGACAGTTACTGCAACACAAGAAGTGTAATAGCGATCTTTGTACCAATGGAAAAGCAAGAAAAAAACGTTCCTGAATAGTTTTCCATAGTTTTCCATCGCCCCAGATTGAAAGGCAAGAGATCACATGGCACTGGCCCTGAAAACTATAAAACAAGCTTTCATCATTGTTTATCATGTACTAGTAGTTGGTCGATACACGTGTACAAGTAACGAGTTTAAGTGGTCACTCAAATAAGAAGTCCTCCACAACATCTCAATAGCTGCAGCCAAGGGGTAAAACTAATTCTTACTCTTCATGTTGAGGCTGATTGTTGACGCTTTTTCAGTGTTTTACTAACTCTTTATGCGCCATTGAGACATTTTTGCACGGGTAGTAAACATAATTCCCATAGGACAGTGTGTAGTTGGGCAGAGAAAGGAATTAAATCCTTTAAAAAGTACTTTTCATAGATATTCTAAAATGACTGCAGGTGATGATGTATTTCTGATCTTACAATCAATAAAAGCACAGAAAACGTCATATCAAAACGATGCGATTTTCTCGTGTGAAACACTCCTCTATCTCTCACTCAATAAATGTGTCCGTTGTACGCCGTGTTCACATCTTATCACACACAGTACTTATGAGCTAAACTGTGATGTGCTTAGTCAGGTTTATATCCCTGTCGAATTAAAAATATAAATCGGTATATACAACCATTGTTATTTGGGTCTACCACAAAGTGTGAACATAGTTATTACATGTATCTTTTCCCATTAACATTTGCACTATACTATTGAGTTGAAGTGTATAATGGAAATGTTCGAATTAACATACAATATGCACGCATAGACAGGCATATGCCATACGTAGCATAAATTTGATATCCTCAAATACGGTCTTAAAGAGTTGGAAAGGAGCTTCCTTGAGGGCCCCCCCCCCCCCCCCTTCCCCATGTCTGTTCTTAAGAGATTCGGCTTACCATCGGAGCGGTCATGAGAACCACTACGATGACAAATTTAGAAATATATCTTAATTTAAAAGCTCGGAATGACACGACACAAATATCTTCAACAACAACGAAGAGAGATCACATAAATACTGATAGCATTTTGCATTCAATAATACATCGCTGAATAACACCAATAACAACGATTTCAGATACGTCCTCCTGCATAACTTTGACACAAAGATGGCGTGTCATTTTATATATTTATTTCTTTGCGTAATGGTAACATATTTTGCTTTTCACATCGCTGACGGCCTTGCCAAAACTCTAAAATCTACTTTGTGATTTTGCATCTTGCTTCTGCCAAAATATTTTGTTTGAGTCGGGGGCACCGCTTCTATTTATGCTATTTTTAGCTGATCTGGAGAGGGTATCCACGCGAAAGATGACTTGGTACTATCAATAATAATTTGTTTCCAAACTAACATCGAGGTTGTGTGTAAACGAGAGATAAGGAGGTAAACTTGTATATCCCGCTTCTAATGACAAGCAAACCTGGCTGATATCTCATGGCAACAGAAAATGGAGGAGAAGCAAAGAATGACGAATGAAATCTCACAATGATCAACACACACCCTGGCAAGCTCTTTGAAAGTTCTCGACATCAAAATACAATTCTCAGTACTATACAGAATGCAATTGATACAGAACGTACAAATAGAAAATTCTTACGTGACTAGGAACAATATTACGAGTCCATTACCAGTCCATAGGCTTAGAAGTATAGATAAGAACAATGTTTTATTCATTATTCTCATTGAGTTTGTTTCAGCCAAAGGTAATTGACCAGTAAGAGTGCAAGGTGGTTTGCACATGAAAGAGCTAATCAGATTTGACAACCGATCACTGTCGTCCAATTATGACCGATAACAATAATCGTTGTGGACAATCTTATACAATTTTAGAACACATTTACAGTGTCGCGTCTTTCGGCATGAATCATGTGAAATATAGGTTACTAACTAACATGGGGAACAGGAACAGAAATCTTGTACACGGTTTCATAATCTAAATAAACACTACCTGCCATCTTTTGACCTGTCTTTACATTCTATCCCGTCACAACACATTCTGTATTTTGAACTCTAACATCGGTCAATGACGTACAAAACTTCACATTGTATAGAGAAATATACACACGTCATCATTGTCAAAATGCCATCCTACTTCTTCTGTGTCATTCTGAATAGTGGGTCAGGAGATGGATTTCTCTACATTAATCAAAGCGGTCGCTCTTCTGTCGGCATATTCAATCCTACAGAAAGTGGCGTTAACCCTTACATTTCCCAGGCCTTCACAAAACCCATTGGCATATTACACATACACATACCAATGATAATAATGGGCTTCATATGGCAGAAATGGGTAACTTTGACTCGAGCAGAACGATCACTGTACGAAATCTCTGGATAGTAGAAAATAGGGCAGTATTACTCTCCAGAAACAGAGGCTAAATATATTCAGTTCGCATCCTTCCCAACCAATACGAACGTTCTCTCACATAAATGCATATACTTCAATATGAATCTTTCATTCATTACATAATTTTGTCATATTGTTATCATATTTTCGTGTAATTGGTATCGCTTCTCCAGTAAAAGGAGACTACACCCTCGTGGAAACTGTTGCAAAAAATATCTAATGATCCAGCAGAACGGTACGAGTTCAATAGAAGGAGGCTTTGCGAAAGTTTATGAAACGCCAGACTTTACAAGTCATTATGCTAGCTGATCAATATTTCCAAAATTCACGTTTTTCTATCAGGCCTATATTTATTTGCAAACTATTCTACTGCTGCGGCTTTTCCTACATTTTAATAATTTCTTCAAAGGTGTAGTTTCCTTCGACACTCGGCAGCTCAAATCACATATGTCATAATCTCCAATTTTGGCAAATAGAATCAAAGATAAATAGTACATTTTCTAGAAATGAAAAAAAAATAAATCGATGAAAACAAAAACCGCATTCGTATTCAGCAAGAGCGTGCCGTTCGAATGTCTCGCGTGGCCGCCTGTAGAATGAACAACATTGTCCATAAGATGGGCCTTGTAGTAGTACTCAGGAAAAGTCTCTCATGTGTTTGTTTAAATAGAGTTTAATTTACATCAGTCCAACCAGCGACGCTTTCTCCTCGCATCCAACGACGATCTCCTATACGCTAAAAGTCGCAAATAGAAGGTGCTAGTAAGAAATACATCGCATTTCTAGCTCGCTATTATGTGGGACTAGCTACATCTGCAGGATTCTATAATCATGTTATTGAGTTGTCTCATCTGCGGTCGATTCCTCTTGTAGTAGAGAATGGTCAGCGGCTTGAAGGCTTTCGGTGAGCAACAGGGCGACGGGCTAGCGTCGGGGTTCAGATGCTTGTACAGCGAGAGCACCGAGGCGAAATTCGTGTCGGCACTGAGGATATATGGACACGACCCCGCGCAGAAGTTGGGCGAGTAGGTGCGCGGTTGTCGGATCCAGTTCCACTTGAGATCCTGCTTGAAGTTGATGGTGAGTGGCCTCAGGCAGCAATTGGGCGTGTTATCGTTGCACTGCCCGCCGCTGCTTGACGACGCGCTACGCCGACGTCGCGTCACAGAGTTGTCGTCACGCGAGTGGTTGGCGGGTGCCATCAGGACGAGTCGAGGATACCACAGCGGCTTGTACATGTCTCCCCGAGGGTTCTCGTCGCCTCGTCCCGTAGACATGCTGGGGAACGTGCCGCGGGGATCTGCGACGAAAAAGCGATAAATTAAGTCAGTTAATTAGCATTTTTCATCTTGGAATCCAATCCAAATATTGTCTTAGATTTTGATTAATATCAATCGTAACTCTGTACATAAGAGATGGGGATTGGCCTTGCGATCGATACACTTTAATTGCAATTCTTTTTAAGACGGGAACTAACATTTTTAAAATCCCAAGCACAAAAGCCCAAGGATAATACGTGACAAATTCAGAGTCTCGATTTACACTCTGAGCTACTCTTGAACTGCTGTACTCTTGTATGGCCCGTTCTGTAGATACTACGTCCTTTGCATGATACAGGAAAGTGCATTTCAAAATATTATATTGATAAATGCTAGATTGGTATCATTTATTAGTGTTGGCCAGCTAATTGCGGTATCTATTTACCGTTTTGTCAATTAATAATGTTCGATGCCTTCAATACATGTCATGGAATGTGATCATTGCCATGCTTGTACTCTTGTGGAGGTTCGACTAGCGTTCACTAAACACATGGCAAAACGAAAGGACAAACAGTACGACAGAGAACGGAAGCTCGTAGTACACATTTCCAAAAGTACATTCCTACTAGCCATGTTTATACGATTTGTAAAATCCACCTTGCCGGTGAATATACCACCTGTAAAGGATGGAAGAAACAGACTGCACGTGCAACCATCAGTCAAAAGTGCAAGCGCGTGTCCATTTCAACAATACAAAATCAATATGGATGGACTTTTAACCTGGTAACATTCGGTAAATTCGGCAACGTTTTGCTACAGGCCTGTATGATACATTTCAAGAAAAAAAATCCGAATGTGCCGCGTGCGGTATTTTTTTTTTACAAAATAATTGCACATAAACTTGAGGTATGTCCATGGAAAAGATGTACAAAAATCGTGTCGATTAGTGTCGATGTATGCTTTAAAATCAGTGATTATCCTGTGCTAAATCTCGACAAAACAACTAGGAAACCCACACGATATAGAATATGATATATTTCACAGAGCTCGTCTTCTTCTTCCCACTAGCAAGCAGGTAACGGCTTGCAGACATAACTCATTCACAATAACCCATCTAATTCATTAATCTCAAAGAAATAATAATGACATTTTCACAGCATAATACGAGAAAGCGTCGCTTTCGCTTGTAAAGTTTATGGTCACAATCCTCAATGCCGTGATAGATTTTTTGGCTTTTCTGCGAGAAAAACGAGGTCGAAACTGCTCGACGCCTATATGGTATTCCGCTCTCAGATAATTGTTTTTAACTTTTTGTAACCGTTTATCGATCCATTTTTATTGCAATGTTGGTGTGTATGACAACCCGCAAAGTGGAAGGTTATTGCGTCAAGCAAAATGCGACATATTTGAGACGGCGAGAATCGTAACCATAATTTAAGCGTATTCTTACCTGCAAATAGGACATGGAGTCGGTGCTGGTCATCGACCGCCATGGACGGAGTGGTGGTCAGCTGCCCGGGGAGGTAGTCCCCACAGTTCACGTTCACCTCAAACCCAAGGTTGGTTTCTGGATGAAAAAAAAAGATGCAGGGGAAAAAATATAGCAACACATAATCAGAACTAGAATTTCATGGGATTTCTGATAGATTCGGGGCCTTTTTACCCATTATCAATACAAGCGTACCACATAAGAGTTAATATTTATAGTTGGTGAGATCGAGCCCTTGTTGGTGAATTTCATGATATCAGGATACCATGAAGATTGCGCGGTGTTGTCAATCGGGTCACTGGCTTTGATATAAAAGGTAAAAAACAGCCATCATGGTCTAAGGGAATACATGGGAAAGCGACAGGGAGTGTAAATTGGGAGATAGGGTGTAAGGAAACCTCTCTTGTAAGTGTCCTAATTGATTACCTCATGATTCGATCTCTGACAATGATCATTAACCCTGATCATGCTAACTCCCTGAAGCCTATAGGAGCTTGTACTTTCAATATCAACTTCCATTATAGCGTCCAGGTTTGATCGAGCGAGCTTCTTGCAACATCGTCTTACTTGAAAGGACTGACTTAACGAAACGAAATGCACTAAACTGAGGAGCACTTCATTCTATTCTTTCAAATCTTCCAAGACTTTTACGAGTTGCAAACATGCACCTGCAAGAAAGACTCTCTCAGCAAAACAAGATTGCCCATTCCCAGAACACACATCAAATCGTCGACGAAATATTTATATTTGCGCATTAAAAAGGAGTACATATAAATTGGTTCTTTTGAGAGGTTTCTCTTGCGAGTGTCTGAAACTGAAATGGAGGTCGGGGTTCAATGCCAAGAACGAATGCTCGATTGTGAAGAGGGGAGGATGATGGAGCTACGGCTTGAAGTATGAAGCATGACATAGCATACACCCTGAATAACTACGATCCGAAGAGTTACATAGCGACATCGGCAGGAATATTTGTTCGACTTTTTATGTGCCATGTGTGAATTTTGTCACTATTAGATACATCTAAATCACATAGAGCATCGATTTATTTGGCACACAAAGGGTTAAACGATGTGAATCACCCTAAACTTTGAAAGGTAAACACGATTTATTTTTGGTTGAAAATTTCAGTTTATTGTTTGAAGTGTAACTGTGAAAACGTGAAACATCATTGAGTAGCACGGCACATGACCAATGTCTAAGAACAGAGAGTATGAGGACATGTGTCACTTTAGTGTTGTGGTGCGCCGTTGCCTTTCAAAACAACCCGCACTTGCATTTTATGATCCTACTTGTTCCTCCTTTCCTAACTTTGTTACGAACAACGTTTCATTAAATCTGGCAGGCCATCTTCTCCTTATCCGATAACCTCGTTAATTTTAACCAATTCCGCAAGAAAAAAAATCACACATCACACTCTTGCGTAAATAGCCTTGATGTCACATTGACATTGACTCGAGTGTCGTCACTACGGAAACAGATGCGGGCATTGGTGGCCAATTTGAGGAGCATTCAGCGCAGTCATACTTTGCCTTTATCATAGTAATGTCACCGTTTTGAGCGGGCTTCCAAAAATAACAGTGATTTGGCAAAAAAACCACCGGAGATCTTGTCAACTTAGATGTTTGTGGAATAATATCATACCAGGTAATAAGCCTCGTGCATGAAAGCGAAGGTAGAGGTGTGAGTTAATTCGGTTACGCATGGGCGTCAGGTTAGGAGAGCGATGGGGCCCGCGGGACTAATGAAACAATTAGATTATGAAGAGTTTGGCCAAGTTTGTGATCAAGTAACGTTGGCAACGGCGTCATCAAAAGGAACATCATACCGAGTATCGGAATGATGATATTACAACATAACGTCAATAAAAACATGTAAATGGCTCTTATAAAATAAATAATATCAATCATCATAACACTGCTAAAGATATGATTATTAGTTAAAGCTACTTCATTCAATAAGAAAACTGACTGACTTTGTCATGTTCAGATTAACCTAAATTTATCAACTATAACTCTATCATTTCGAACGAAAAATGACTTTGGGAAAACAATAATTTACACAATGTGACTTTGATTAATCATATCCGTATCTGCGTATAACGGCACATTGTATGTCTACCCTAGCGAAGAGGCAAATATGAACTGTTGTGTGACCTCTGAAAGAGCCGTGAAGTGTGCTAGATTCAGAGGTGTTAGAGACGTCAAAATATTTGGCGGGAAATCAGAGGTGAATTTTCGGCAAACATCGGAAACGGACTATTACCCCACCGCCCTGCGTACACACCCGAAGACACGGACGGCCGCGCCGCTTGTGCCGGGGAGAGCAACAGCACACAGTGTCATGAATGAATGGAGCATGCGTGGGAAATGGGGTCGTAACAATTTAGGCCTGAATTTTGCCTCACTACAGCACACGACACGATTTTGCCACGATTCTATGTATCGTATCGTATCTATCGTAAGGGTCTATGACCATATGGGTCTATGTGGCGTCACCTTTTCTTGCACAACAATTGCAATGGTCCCTGTGATTCAGCTAGTCGCACAGTCGTATGACTGATCGGATCGTGTCGCCTTCGATGGCAATCATTTGGCGGATTATCATGCCATCTATGTGACAGCAGTACCCATGAATCTCCCTGAGATGAATGTTACTCATACCCGGTATCTGTGAACGATTATCATTTCGCCTCGGCCTCAAAATCAGCAGCGGCGATCGGGAAAGGCAACTCGTTCTTCAAAAGTCAATATTACCTTCCAAAGCTCAAATACAATATTTCCCCCACAGATCTCCTTTGTTGCATACTACATGCTAAAGAACCCATCAAAGTTAATGCATACGACAGTAAACCAGCGCACATAGTTATGTAAACATCAATACACACGCACGACAGACAAGATCAAAGAGATAGGAAATCAAGTGTTTTCTGTAGGACTTGTAGAACAGACTTGGAGGTGTGACTACGTCGTGTATCTATGGCAACCGCCCATCAACCGCTGGACCTCTGAGACACCAATAGAAGACAAAGTGACAACTCCAGGCCCGTGCGACACCGGCGCGCAAAGGTCAAGTTTGGTAGCAGACCGTAGCTGTAGACAGGAGGCAGATCATTGGGCAAATAGAGACACTCGCCTATGTCAAGAGTCTCGGACGATAAAAGACTTAAAGGGCTTAAAAGGGCTTAAAGGGGAGCTCAACTATCATTCCATGTCATAGTGACCTGCTCTACATCACGTCGGCGATCATTTCAATCGATTATTCGACAGAATTGTCACAAGCCCAACATCCCTTCATCCGCTCAGTTCTCTGGGGGCACAAAATGCGAAATAACACAATGTGACTTTCATGGTTTGGTACCGAGATGGTTAATCCATTTCCATTTTTCATGGCATCAATGTAAGGCAAACTTTGTACTCTGTCCCACTACCCGGTCGTATCGTATTGCGCAGAAAGGAACGATTTGAGGGAAGCATGGCAACGACGCATCGCGAATCATTAACGGCGAAGCCCGGTTCGCTTTTCACCCAGGTGGCTTCGAGAATCTCAGAAATGATTACATTTTTTGACAAAAGAATTCCGGCGGGCCAACCGTGCTTCCTCCGCAATAGATGCACTTTCGCCCGAATTAGCTAGTAATACATGTTAGTAGCCGCGGGGTAGCGAGAAGTAATTTCTCCCTAGAAAAGAAACACAGTTGCCTGTTTGAGTCTGGTAGTTTGACCCCATTAGATACTTGGGCACCAATCAGAGAAAGACAAAGATCAGTGAACCCGTTTCCGGAGGCTCCGTAGACTGAGTTAAGTCAAAAATGATCTGCAAAACATTCAATATGTCAGATTTATTGCACGCGAGGTATATAGATGAGCAAAGTGTAAAATCAACTTTCGGTTTCATCTGGGGTAATGCAATCTCTCTTTCCCGCTCCCTCCCTCCCTCTCTCTCCCTCTCTCTCTCTCTCTCTCTCTCTCTCTCTCTCTCTCTCTTTCTCACTCTCTCTCTCTCTTTCTCTCTCTATCTCTCTCACTCTCCCCCCCCCTCTCTCTCTCTCTCTCTCTCTCTCTCTCTCTCTCTCTCTCATTTTCACTGCCAGTCTCTCCCACCTTTGAATACAAATATGTATCTACCTATGTGACGTCGGCATATAGGCTAGATCTTCAGATATATTGTAGGTTCTCTGCATCTTACTTTTTCATACAATCTTTAAGACCCCCCCACCCCCTGTCTCTTTTCCGTATTTCCTCCACTGACCCCCCCCCCCCCCCCCCCCGTTGTCACTGTAGATTGGATGATATTGATGGCTCGTTTCTTGGCTTGCATTGGTTAATGATTTCATTTTCCATCCATTCGCCAATGTTAAGCATGATGAAAGTGTGAACCTACATCACATAACTAAAATGTAATTTGAAATCAAAATCATGTTAGTCCATGCGTTCTTCCCCAGGGCCACCAACAAAGTTACTTTGGAAAGAGGCGTTGCGGGCAGGTGATCGAGCACATCATAACCTGTCTTGCTTATGTGTTTTGACAATCTTATCACCTAACGCCTAGCCGCTTTGGTTCAACTAGGGGCCTGGCTGTCTGATGATATGTCAAGTGGGGTGATGCAAAGGTAAGGGCGACACACACACACACACACACACACACACACACATACCCACACAAACACTCTCTCGAATAAAATGAACGTAAATTATGAGATAAAGTGCCTCCTAACTTGTTTTAATATATATTTCGAATATTTGTTCTATTGAGCTGATAATGAATATCATACATAGATCAGCGGACGTATTGATTCTTGCTTGATTTGGAGGTCATCATGCATTCGTGTTGTTAAATACAGTAAACTTGGTGTGACTGGCTTGTGAGATATCGTTACCATGATTCTGGTTGATAACCGATGTAAGGAATATCATTAAGGGGACACTGTGGAGGTTGGATGCCCTCGCACGCCCCTTTGGATAGAGAGCCTGAATCAACCTTATTCGTATTACAGTGTGAACTGGGAAGGGTTTCTAAAGAATGTACTTCGAATCATCGACAAAGCTCTCATTTTCGAGTTCTAAACGTGGAAATGTTAACGCTGTGTGAACGTGAGTAGTTCGTATGGCTCTGAATAGGTACATATTTCCCATATATTTATTCTGCTTCAATATTTCCAATTATGAGCGGCGCAGATTTAACATGGTTACAAATAAATATGTTATCACTGATCAGCCAGCCTTACCTACTAACATTCTCTCGGTTGAATATGTATAGGCCTATATCGTTAATCTCTTTACAGTCACATATATACTCTCTCAGCGTGCCAGCGTTAGTGAGACCTAGAATCGCCGCTTAGCTGATTTATTTACAATGTATAACTTGTTAAAATGTCGGCAGGCCCATTATAAATAATATCCATTGTCACTCGCTTCCCGCTGGTCCATCAACTGTCCCGCTACGGTCCCGCTAGCTGCCGGGTCCGCCCCCGAGAACACCGGCACAAGCCCTGATAGATGTATCAGGACGCCAATTAAGATTCCCGCGGCGCCGAATAATTTTCTCACGGCCGTCCAACATGTCCGAGTTGTGCTACGTTATACGCAATCGTCATGGCGATGACGGTGTGCGTGTAAGAGGCGGAGAATTTTACATCATGAGGTAATTTTTTTTTTCAATCTTTAGAAAGTGTATGCCATAGAGTAGCGAAGTGTGACGTCATATGAGCATGTTGCGAATAAAAATGGTTCCACACTATTTTGGTAGAGCAAAGAGCGGTGGTCATAGCGGGCACTCAATTGGGAGTACCTGACACTAGCCTGCCAGTAACGTCGGACGAGTGAAACTCTCACTGAGTTAATCTGTTTAATAGTATATATGACACCACTTCAGTTCTCTACTGAGCCACACCAAGTTCTTCATCTGTAGAGTGGTGTAACGCACCGCATTATATTGCAGTAATAAAATGTAATGTTGAAGTACATTGACGATATCGACAAATTAAGAACAGGTGGTCAGGTCGGTTCATATTTGAAACACAAACTTTCTGTCAAAATCATTTACATTTTATATAATACGGTATGTGGTTTGTAAAAAGATGAATATGTGACAAGTTATTGATAACACTGGTATGACGCAAGTTATCAAAGTGGCTCAAGCTTCGCTCCTTAGGTAGGCCTCAGTGCCTACGCACGACAATTTAGTACCATAGCATTCTAAAGTATAGAACAGATTTCACGTGTGTGGTAAAATGGGAACACGTGTTTTCTCAGCTGTAGATAAGGATCTGCTATAAATGTTGACAACATGAACAGGAAAAGTACTATGTGATGACTTCACTGTAAAACAACATAAAGCCAGAAGCATACTACGTATCACCTTACGGAAGCAATTAGATCTCTCTTGATACACACAGGCCGACATATGTCAGCGCAATTTGTGTGCGATAGTTTGAAAGAATGGGTATCCCCAGGGCTGTGCTGGTAGCGTCTAAGATTCGTGTTTTTGCGTCCGAATATATCTATATCTGCATTTAACTCATTCTCTGATAGACACCATAATTTTATACAGGAATGATGTGTAAAATGCCTCAATTTAAGAGTTAAATGTGAATGTTACATCTTAAGTTTGCAATTTACACACGAGTATTATGCATTTTTTTTCGATGTAGTAATAAGCGTTCTATGTCTATTGTGTGTCGAGCTATTTATGCATGTCATAATTGTACATGGAACCCAATTTGACCTTCGGGCTGCGTTTGATTTTGATCAAACCTTTCATTTCAATTAAATGCTGCTTATACCGAATGCTGTAATGCAGGGACTCGTATTCAAAGAGTAATACATGTATATCTCTTAAACGAGGCTGTAGATTCTTTATCTTATCGTAATGACCGTGACTGCTGAACCCAAAATCAAAATTATTATCACGGCTATCTTCAATGTGCAGACTAATGTTAGCACCGCTACTTCAATGTACTTTTGATATCGCTTTTATCTGAATAAGCCCTTGTCTACAGTCCTGTATCATACAGACAAGTGCTGCATTGTTGAGGAACATTGGTAATATCCTTTAGCCTAGACATTACCAGAGGCATTCCACCTGTTACATATCCAACATTCATGTTATCAATGTACCCATGGGTGCTGTTGAGTGTAAACCACTTGCACCCCATCCTCGAACAGTTCTCAATATGTTCTCGACAAACAAAACTCGAAAAATTGCATCTGCTCTTTGGTCAAAGCAAATACTTCAGTATAAAGTCACGGTGGGCACCCTTCCCAAAAAAATGTCTACCGTGACTTGTTATTATGGAAACAACATGACCAAGCCAACCTTTCGAATAAAGTCCGGGGATAAACTCATACACAAGAAATAGGCGTTCATCCCCCCGCAAAACAAGAAAGAGTTTAGACAGATAGCTATGTGTACTCTTTGGAAGACGGGAAAATAATAGTGCCTGTGGAAAAGTCTCCAAAACATTGCGTGATTATAACACATAACAATATGTAGGGTCATCATGCATTTTGATTAAGTGTTCAAGGTGCTATACAAGATAACAAAATACAAATAACAAAGGAATCGTAAATATCTTAGAAAAGAAAGAATTAATGTCTGTCTTGGAAACATACACTTTAACAGATGAGTCTTTGAGTTGCCACCAATTTATTATGTCATTTTAGGAGAATTGGGTACCGTTCGAAAGCTTAGCCATTTTGATTAGGTGTTCAAGGTGCTATACAACATAACAAAATACAAATAACAAAGGAATCGTTAATATCTTAGAAAAGACAGAATTAATGTCTGTCTTGGAAACATACACTTTAACAGATGAGTCTTTGAGTTGCCACTAATTTATTATGTCATTGTAGGAGAATTGGCTACCGTTCGAAAGCTTAGCTTCAACACATCATATTTATTTTCATATCTTGTCAAGAAAGGTAAAGGAGGAAAAAATATTTTTCAATTGGTTTAAGTGTGTCAGTTTATGTGTGTCAGATAATTCTACCAACATGATACCTTAAATTTTTGGTTAAGAAAAGATAAAATGACGTATCCATTTTCGTTTTCATGAAATGACATGTAGGTATAGACAACATAACATGGTCCAATCACAACTAGTCTATAATTCTCTTCGCATTAGACTTTCCCCACCTTGCCCCACTTCCCATGCACTCATGTTGCAGATGCTCATAATGTGCTGAGCCAAGGACGCGCCGCGGCCCTGACATACCAACGCACATACCTGTCATTCATGCAGACATGGCCCTACGACAGGAAGGTGTCACATAATAGCAGGTGAGTAATGGGCTCGGATTGCCCGCCGTCTGGCCCGGACGCAAAAAGCAACAATGAACTTATGGCACGATGCGCGTTGTGATTGGTGGTGAGAGTGGTGACCACGTGATGGATCGTGATTAACCAATCAGTGTAGGAATACATATAGCTCGCGTTCTATTTAACACGCTTTCTTTGAAATTGAAACGCCGCTGTGTAAGGTAGATTATGTATGAAATACTTCAACTTAAATTTAACTAACATGTCTTGGTTCACATGATACATTCCAATGAAGGTATTTTGAAACGGAGGTCTATGTTCGTACATGTTTAATCTGCTGTTGTAAATACGACAACATATGAACGTATCAAAATATGAAACCGGGTTTTAAAAAAAACTTAACTACGACCACCAACCTGGATCTTCAAGCCACTCGCTAACGACCTCCGTGACGTCATGGGACAGCCAGCCACTCCTCGTCGTGAGAACCGTCCAGCTTGTCAAGTACCGCCTCGTCGGCTCCTCTGTGCTGTTATAGGACGGCAGCAGCTGGAAGAGGTCGATCTGTTGCTCCGTGTTCTTCATGTTGTTCGGAACCTGGTACAGCCGGAACTCCGCCTCCGTCAGATCGTTGCTCCCGCTATCGTGCTCGAAGTTCGACAGGTCGAAACGGAAGAACTTCGAAATTCTGGATTTTGACATCTCGTAATTAGGTAAATCTGCGTCAAAAACACAAAGAAATCAACAATATGATCATGATGATTAGTTGCTGTATCTTCAGTGTCAGTTGGGGTTTCAGTTATGTATCCCATTACGATATCCGTAAATGATAATTACTGTTTTTAATTATCATATCATTTTGTATGGCACACTTAATTCCTGCTTGATACTTTTTTTTTTTAGGTGAAATAGACTTCTGGGGTGAACTATGAAGAGTGTGCATCCCTTACCGGTTTACCAGTACAGTCTTTCTTTGATATTCTGCCACATCAAAAATACAATACTCATACATACATGCAAATATACATATACATGTACGAGATGTTAAAATTATGTTGTTCCTTAAATTGAGGTCAACCAATATGGCTGGCGAATGAACGACACCGATCAACTCAACACATTTGAACGTTTCGAATCAAAGTATTCATAGACATGCCACTACTCTAGCCACCATATAAATTATGACATCGCGGTTATGAAACTCGATTACTGAATACAAGTTAACGAGATGTGAAATTATGCGGTTTATCACCAACAATGGTCAGGTGAGATTCCACTCGCTGGAGTTAAAAAATACTACACGAACAAATTAATTTGATGAATATAGATGTTAAGGAATTTTAAAGAGGCCGCTTCAAAATTCTTTACATCTAACTCTACAAATATCACAAAGAGCTGTATTTTTTTTTTTACATTGATTCCGGGTGAAATGAATGCAACGACCTAGGAAAGATGTTGATCGTTCCCGACCTGGTAGCACCTGCAAGCAGCATGTGGGGTCAATGCCCCCGGGCAATATTTTTTCATGTGCCCGCACTGGATTGTGTAGGTGGGACTTACGAGGGGCTACCGCCATTATGGGAGACATACACGAGTGACTCGTTAGAAGGGCCAATAAAACAACCCACATAGTTCAATGGCGTTTATGCCATTCGTTGTTGATCTGAACTACAAATCATCACACATGGCAGGCTTTTCATCAATTTAATGTGTTTTATTGCAAATAACTTCTGCTCCTCCCTCCTGTCATAAAAGCGTTTTCGATAAATGAATCGACCATGACAGAAGCTATTGGCATATCCGGCTGGTTTCGTACCATTGATGTCTTGGACAAGTTGACGAAGACGGGAAACATCCTCACAATGTGAACTGGTTAATGTTCTTTAACAGACATCTCGTAGGCCTAAACATGATCTAGCTATGTAGTGTAGTACAACCATAATAATAGCTAAACCAAATATAAAATTTTATAGAGACGGCGTCCGGATTATAATGTCATCCTAAAACGCGACATACACATTCCTTTAGCTTAGCGCAAATATTGCATCTCAACTTTGAGAGCTTTATAAATCTATGTTCCTCGTATTCAAAATTGGGATTGACTGTTACGATATGGCTACATGAGTGTCCGGTGTTCATATTTCACTTCCGCTGGTAGAGATTTCATCCGGCAATCCACAATGATGATAACTACAACAGGGAAAGTGCATGCTTGGTTTGACCCGACAACCGCATTGATGTCATGGTGAAAGTATTCTGGGCCGCACTTACCGCGTAAACACAGGGGCTGATGTCACATGCTAACAGGGTTCGGCCGAACGTAGTTCCTGATTTGACACCACGGTACTTTTAAAGGTAGTGTGTGTGTGTACCCTCACGTTAACATGTATGAAATATTGTTATTATCTTCACGAACCTTTTTCAGGCAAAGTGGACAAGTATTCTTGGCAAGGTTCAGTCAGCATTGATAGCAATTTAGAAAGAATATCTTACCCACCTTGCCTCGATTTCAAACTATTTGGATAATAATATCTGACGTCACCACGTGTACCATAACCTGATAACAAAATAAGCTTGATAAAATATAATCTTACAGTACACTGAAGTTGACAAAGACACTAATTAATCCTTGATCATTACTTATTTGACTCTGTCTTTTATGAAATCAGTAATTGGAGAAATACTACTTTCACTGCCACGGCACTTTTCCTCCATTACGTGATTCCTCCGCTACTTCAGTCCCTTCTTTCGTGTGATGACATTTTACCCCCTCCCATTCTATCCCTACCTTCATCCACCAGCACGCACCCATCCAAGCTCTCTCTCTCTCTCAAAGCCCCGCCCCACCCCTCCCTCCTGATCCATTTGGAATTGCCTCATGATTATGTGCTACATCACTATCATGATATTGAAATGTGTTTTTGTAGTTTCTTGTCTTGCTTTTCGCTTTCACGAAAAGTGCAATCCAGCTTTGATCCGTGGCGGCGCAATGCGAGGCTGGATGCACATGGTAAGTACCGTAAGCCATGTCGGCGTTATAGCATACCATGCTGTCTTGCTAGTCATTCATGAATGCAAACTATCATCGATAGGCGATAGCCCGAGCAGTGCACCGCGCAGCCCCAGACGCGAGCTGTCAACAGTACCGTGCGGTATGCAAGGCACACGAGAAATGCTCTACGTGGAACATAGCTGACAAATCATAGATGATTAGCCTGAAGCTAAAATGACTGGGGCCATATCATGGTGTACCCTGGGGGTTTGATTGGCATAGGATAAACTTGGCAGACATATCTACATGTACATGGCACTTGGCGTCCTTTTACCCTCCTGGTTGTTTTCATCATTACACACGACGCACTGTGGACATTTACTTCTGAGATGATTTGTAGATATTCGTATATTTTAAACAATCTCTGCCTTGATTTAGCCCACTGTATCCCTAGTCAAATATGGTGATGGAACTGTAAGTGTACGTCATGCAAAATAACAAAGTAGCAACTGCCTGTTAAATCAAATCTTCTCTACATGTTTATGCTGATACATACATGCCCTTTAATACCAGTCAAAATATAGATGATATCATTATCAATACAAAGTGCACGTTTCAATAAACCCATTATATGACTAACGCTTCCCAATGCTTCCTTTCAGAGAAAGTGTTGTGTCTGTGTAAACGGGTCAACCATTGTGCTTGCATGAAAGTTTGCATCCATTTTTTATATTCTTACAATACATGTACGTTGGAGTGTACTTCACTAAACACGTTCAGGTTCAATATTATTATTGACGGATCAGAGGAAACTACCATCTATACTGTTTGATGACGAGTCGATATAGCCTTAACCTTTAACCTTGGACTATTCAAGAGGCATATACTTAACAGAGTCATATCCTTGATGTGTAGCCTAGTGCAGGTGAGCAGGTTACAAGGACTTAACCCTCTCTACAAACTGCACTGACAATAAGAATGAGTGTTAAAATAGCATCGCACACGTTAAGTTTGGCGCGTTAAAGTTGGCTCGAAGGAAGTACTCGAAACCAAAGACATGTTATAGATTAACAGCAAGCATTCTTTCTTCCTCGCAGTACTAACATTTTATAAGTGAGACCTAGAAAAGTTACCTACACATAAACCAACTTTCTTACAAAAACGACTTGTAATTTACCCCATGGTCATGATGGTTATGAGAGATTAAAGCCCAGAATTGCGGTAAACAAGCCGGCTTGCAAACAATTCGTGGTGATCTCAAGCCTCAGATTTATGTGTCCCGAGCCCACGCGATACTATGCATGCATGCATCCAGCCCTGGCCCGCTGGCCGAAGGCCGGGAATGCAGCTGCTGAATGCCCCAGCTCGCCCCGGTGGTGATGGATCACCAGCTCCATATCTTCCTCAGATCACCAGACTGCCTCACGGCTAAAGACCGTGTTTTAACTGGGAGCTAGCCGGATCAGGTTTTGAAAAATAGCCATGTGGTTTTACCCCTTTTATTTGTGTGATGTGCTACTTCTTACTCTTACATTTACCGACTAACACTGATCTGGTGCCCTTGTCAGCGTCTTACATGACAGCATGCGTTTAGTTTGACTCTGTGAAAAAAAAGGCTGTAATGACATGTTGGGTTTAAAAAATAAGATGATTTGAAACATGGCTGTCATAATATCTATTAATGAACACAAATAGTTTTCTTAGCATCAAACTAACATTGAGGAAGCCTAATTGTAATTGTACATTAGCCTACACCCAAACATGATTAACCCGTGACCTCAATTCAATTTTTTTTATCCCCACCACGCCTGCGTACTCGCTGAAGTAATACCAGCTTACGCAAAAAACCCCATAATATTCAATGTTTTCTAGATGTTAATCTAGTCGATCAGGAAGTGAGAACAGTCGTGTTCCCATTTGAATTTCGACCCGTACGGCCATACATGGAAACACGGTCCCCGAGGCCGAGACACAATCGGAACGGGCCGTCTCTGAGAGTGGTGTTGTAATGCAATTATATTCGTGTAGTGTACTGAATTCTACATTGATGACCTCGCTGACAAATATATGTCTATGTCTGCGGAAGTATACACCGTATTATAGTCTACTTATCAGCCCTCACCAATTTGGTATCGGCCTAATAGGTTGGTGGATGACAGAACGGAACAGCCTCAACTTGTTCTTCAAAGCACCCTGTGAATAATGTTATCCAATGAGACACATTTGCACATCGATGAACACTTTCATGGAAACAGGAACGCAGTTCCCAAAGATTGGACAATTTTCAAAATCAGACGATGAACGGCGTATCCTAGAAAAACAAATAAAATATCCGGAAGAAGATCAAAAACTAGGGCTCACATAATTCTTAGGATTTTTTTTTTGCAATAACCAGGTTGTCACATGAGTAACATGAAACAGTACTTTTTACTTTTGTTGTGTACGTACATCAACAAGACAAATAATCAAAGGAGTATAAATACCACAAAAAAAAAAGCATTTGCGTGAAAGTAAACGTCTTCCAACAATCACGTAGCACACGTTTGATAACGCCCAGATTCTAGATGACATCCAGTAACCATTACCCGAAGTGAAGGAGGAAAGATGCGACCATCTGTTGTGGATTTGCCGTGTTTTCTCAAGAAACTCAATCACAGAAGTGTAAGAGGGTTCGCGCCCGAATGAAGGAGGCTTTTGAGAGGGTGGGAGACGTGTAGAGACGCGGTAAGCAGCGCGGAGTGTTTTTCCTTTTCCGTGCGTCATTTACAAAGCAATTGTCCATGGACGTGTGGAGTGAGACCTGTAGCTAGGCCCACTAGCTTACAGGACCGAGACGCCAGACACATCTTAGCGATCTAAAAGTGTCTTGTTGCTCTTGGTTGACTCCATTACTGGAAAAGTGGGGTTTGGGACTTTTTCAAGGGAGAGGTGGTGACTCTTTCGTCAGTTGATTTACCTAGCTCGTGACCTATAGGGCTAAAGCACGTAATCGACATTTGATATTCGCTTTCGTATTTTTTGTGATTACTACTTCGACCCGTGCAGGTTTCCAATAGTCCCTCCATAGCTTCACCGTTCTGTTAACCAGAATGATAGCAGTTGTTACCTTTCAAAAAGTGGAATTGTTATTTTTGTTCGTGAGGGTATCTTTTGAGAGAAAGGGAAAGAAATTGAAAATCATATCCAAACAAGCGATCTTATTCAATTTGAATAGACGTGTAGGAACCAAAATTATCATTTGGTAGCATTTATAAAGCGATACCATCAACGTTATTTTTCTACATTGTCTACTTGAATTCAATCGTGTCAGAATGACGATTAGCTATGGATGGTGGTAGTATTGACGTTCATATATACGGTCATCCTTGGGACGAAAATATGGCTTACTCACCTTCATAAACATGCTATAGGCATCATTCAGCCGAACTCCCAGGGTCTTCCTAGTATAAGCGGGTCAGTGCACAAACTTACCAAAAGTTTCAGTTTCACGTGGTTTTAGCATGTAAGTCATTGTGATAACACAACCCAACGTTATGACGTCACTATATACCTCATGAATTTGTATCGTAACGAACTTTGTATGGAGCAAGCAACGTATTATCGCAATGACAGGTGTGTGTGTGGGGGGGGGGGGTGGGTTGGTGTAGAAGATAATGTGGTGTACTCAGAATGTTTCCTGGATCCCCAGATATGACTCTGCACAGAGAAGAGGTACAGTATTGCCTAGAAGGAGAGTCAGTATAATATACCCCCACCTGGCTTTCAGATTTACATGGCTAATTCAAACATTGAGTAGTATAGTACTCACGAGAGTAGTCACTCTTGTGCTCTCCTCTGTCTTATGTTTGGGCAAGCCGGAAATTGAGAATGATTTGTCTGCTGTAGCGAGACCATTTTTATTGAATATTAGAGTAGGATTGAAAGATGATCATACGTTCTGGAAGCTATGTAACGACATATCTAGTCTATGTACTAAACGTAATTGGTGGTACATCTATAGGATAACCGATAGAGTCCTATCTTATTATTTACGTAAAAGCATTTGTCAGAAAATGGCGACGAACTTCAAATCTAATTCACCATGAAGTTATAAGTATATTATGTATCCCTTTTTATCACACACACTCTCTCTCTCTCCATCTTCCCCCCTCTCCCTGCTTCTCTCTCTCTCCCCTGTCTCTCTCGCTCTCTCCTTTTTTCACACTCTTTCCTGATTCCATTTAAATTTTCCTTGTATACATTTTGGTCGTGAGTTGAAGGTGATTTGAAAGACAGAGTCACAAGCTGTTCCGCCTGAGACAAGGTTAAAAAACAAATATGAGAAATGAGTTTCAGTCGTTCGAACCCCGCTTGGTTTCCGCGTGGGCACGTTCATGACGTGGCCTTCCTTCATTTGTAAAATGTGTCAATATGTGATTATATAGTATAACAATTCAACAAATCTTTCCGGTATAGAATTCAGCCGTTATAAACTGATCATTTGTCACATCTTATACAGTAGTGAGCTATTAGTCAACGGCTCACCGGTTCCTTCCGGATTTATTCTTTCGGAATAGCTCTGCATAATGCTCGTCAGAGAACGAAGTGAGAATAGGTGATGGTGAAAGATTAAAGAGCAGAGGTATGGCCGTTTCTAGCAAGTTGACCGTTGGGTCGTCGCTGTTACTCGCTATCACATTTTGAGCAACATCCTTGTTTCTTCTGCATAAGATAACTTAAAACAATTGCCGTCATCCAAGCAGCTTAAATTCAAACCCTGGCCAATAATAACATCAAAACTTTTGCATTTTGATTACAAAATCTGAGAGATAACAGAATGTCGGTCGAACCCCTGACACGCACCCCAAACTACCCCTTTTATGATCTGACCGGAGACAGCTTAATAATTTTAGTGGAAACTTTTCACATTTTTCTGAAGGGCAGAGGAGGACAGGGTACCCTGGCGGGCTCGTTGTGAAGGCGGTCCAACTCTGACAAGGACACGAACCTTCCTCGAGGGCTTCATCCATCACACCACTCTACGCAGACGACGCACCTGTTAACGTTAGCCGGATTTTGTCATTTGGCGGCGCGCTCGCTTTTCCCCCAGTATTTTCTCCCCGGTTTTCTCCACTGTTCTGGGCGGTTTTATTTTCCTTCCGCCTTCTTCCACCCCAAATATATATACCTACGGTTTATTTCGATAATTCGAAGCGGTTATCAACCCCTCACTATGTTTGAATACACCTTCTCCAAGGGCATATATTAATAAGTAAAGGAATCAACGTCGGTCTGGTTTTATTTTGGAGGGTTTGAAAGGCCTTGCACAGCAACTTTATGATTGTCCCAGGTGTCGAATGAATCTTGTGGCGAGATACCGAAAGTGTCTCCTTCCAAAGACGTCTTAAGCTTTTACCCAAACTTCGGAAGTATTTTGATCGTTCAAGGGCGGCCACCCGGCAATACACAACTCGTGGGTGGAGATCAGTTCCTGAACAGACCAAACAATGGAAAGCTTACAAGTTTGTGTTTACACTTTACGTCATGCACATGATACAATAAGTTACCACTACATTTCACTTACAGGTTCTTATGTTGATCCTACAAGCTTTCCGCCTGGTCTATGTCAGCATTAATTATTATTTCATGAATACCACCAGCATTCTGTCCGTGGACGGCTTAATCTCCTCAGTCCCATAAACACTATCTATTATTGTCCTTGACACCAGACTGGGAGTGTTTGGTACTGAGAAGGTATTGGCGTTCCTAGACTCGAAGGAGACACAATAATAGCTTCAGGACCGTCTGGTTGCTGAATGGACGCAGACTAAACACCGCCCACTGAGAGTCACAGAAATCGAAAGACATCTTTCATACCCACTGCACAAATTAGTTCTACTGTACTTGAAACGGGTCACGTAGATGGTCAAGACCTAGAGTCAAAGAAATCGAAAGAAATCGAAAGAAATTCTCTGCACAAATTACTTCTGCTGTATCGTTACAGTCGTTTCAAGTAAAGCAGTCATCTAAACCTAGGATTTATATAGATGTTTACGAGAAATGTTATCGCTTGTGATGGTATGATGCATTCGTAGATAAAAACAAGAGAATCTGAAGGCCATCACTTTTTTTCTATCTTCATCGGGAATTGAACTGCGGCACATTTCAACTAGACGCCACGGGTTGATGGGGGAGGAGAGGGGGACAGTGACCATTCCTCTTCCAGAAATGTTTTTCTGTTTTTCCATTAGCAATGGTTGGGTATGGATAGCCTTTGTTCCAAACTTTTAAACATTTCTACTCCAAACTAAAAAAAAAAAAACAGTCCAGCGCTCACAAGACCAGTCACTAGATCATTCTCCTCTTTTCTCAGTCCGTTTTTTCTTGAGCCGGAGAAGAAATCAAGAACGATTAGTCTACTGCGGCAGACCCCTTTTGGTTTATATTTTGGTTGAGAAACGCCCACTCGCCCGGGAGCCAGGCTGAGTATGGATAGAAACAGTCGTCTCGTTCTGCAAGCATTCCTCCATACCCATTGCCGCTGTCAAGACGCATTCAGAGGCCCTATCAATAATGCTACGATTTCACAAGTGTTTCGTGGTCTCCCGGTAATACGACCCGCCCCACTCTTTCCTCCAAGAAATGCATCTCTTGGGTGGGTTCGTACTCCGCAGAAATTGTCCTTTCTTGATTTCTCCCTGATTTTTAACCCCGAGGCACCTATACTCACAGTTTATCTCATTTTCGGAGCGAAAATTGTTCATATATATCTACAAAGAAAGAAAACTATGCCGGCGGTATTTTTCAGTTCACTCGATTTCCAGGTCTTCTACGGTATATGTTTTGCCGTTATAAAAGCTTAAGGCAGATTGGTTGACTTTAGAGGGTTGATTTGGAGTTTCAAAGTTGAAAGGGCACGTGACAAGGGTATCATTTGTTGTGAACACCCTTGATGTAATAAAGCCACTTGTTATTAAAATACACCTCTATATCCTAGGGCTCTGAACCTGTTACAATTGCCATATATAAAGTTCTTTCACTCAATTTTGTTGACTCCTTTCAGCTGCGAATTGTTGAATCAAGAACCACAAACTCGCAATCTTTTTCTCGTGAAAACACATCGAGCGCTATTTACTGTGAGAAAATAATAAACTTGATTATTTAAAAAGTGATTACTTGTTTGTGCGCATACTAAACTATCTGTTTGAAATGTAATATGAATTACTTCCAATTCGTTTCTAACTGAAGCGAAAATAGAATAACCCTTATGTACATTAAATTGATCATCAAATATCAAATTTAGCGATATTTCTCACCTTACACAAATATTTCATGCACGTTAAGGAAATTCTTCGATCTGGACAGATTATTGTTTATATCAAACATAATTTCGAGGAATGAAGCAACAGGTGGCGCTGACCGACACTCGACGTGACTGCACTTTAAAAATGCTATATTTCAGAATTTGTGTCTGTCATTGTGTAATATATGCATTTGAATTTTTAAGTGAGCATATTCTTAGACAGAATCCTTGTAACACTAGCTCGAATGCAAGCCTATTTAGGTTTTCGTTAGAGCAGTGCGTTGTCCTGACATACCAGAACACCTTGTTATTTGGGTTAAAAACTCCAAAGTTTGTAGAGCGTTCATTACAGAAGCTCTTCCTCAAAGGCAGCCTCAGCCGCTCCACGAGCCCCGTACGTCACACCTTCATCGCTTGAGACCGACACAGTCTCCCGCAGACATCGGTGCTTAAAATAAATCAATATTGACAACACGATTGCGACCCAAGACACCTTTGCGCTTCCATAAAAACACCATTTCAGCACCGATTGTTGGCAGCTCACAGCCATGCACGTGAAATTTGACAATTGCCACAATAACTCGCAAGTGGAACAGACTTGGCCCATTCAAACTCAGTGTCAGTACGCAATGGTTGGGAGCCGACCGAGATACGTCTTGTTTTCTTTACCTTTTAAGGGATGTGTCTTTTTGTCCTTCTGTGTATACAAAACAACCATTATACTACACAATGTTGACACTTCTGAAATATCAGGTCTATTTTGACATTTCAAGTCTTCCGACTTTTAAGTTATAAAGAACCTTTCAGTGTTACAAATTATATTTTGGCGAAAATGTACAAGTAAAGATCGATTTTTTTTAAAAAAAAATCTGCACGATTGTGATTGATAAGAATAGTTCTGTTATATCACATTAAATCATATAATCAACGTAGAGAGTCTGGCCTTTAAAGAACTTCGTCATAATACGAAAACGGGGAACACCTTTTGATAATCATTGTTTTTATCGTGTTGGCCTCAGAGGATCGCAGGTTCAAGCATGCATGCATGATTCTGAACAATCCACCATGTTCACCTGTTTTCGGTTCGTTCTTCAGCTGATTACTGTGCCCTTGTTCTCTTCCATTATCGGTCCGTTTCCCAATACGACCGTAAAAATCAACCTCCAAAAGTGCACTGCCTTCCCCTCTTGGCATTCCAGGCACTGAATAATGTGTTTCGCAGTCAAGTTTAATGCGCCTAAAGATGTGGTTTTATTTCATTCGACAGGTCAAGATAAAATAAATGCAGGACAAAGACAGTTTGATTGGGAGAACGGTAGTCACGGCGGGATATATTTGGAACATGTAATGACAACTTGTTTATTTGTAATCAATTATTTGATAACAAGGCGATTCGAAAAATCATGCATGGATGTGACCGAGAGCTGCTCTGAACAATACGATGATACGCCATTGCGTCACGTCTACCTGGATGTTGCAATGCAGATTAAACGTCAGTCATCGTCTTAGTCTTAGTCTAAATCTCTCTCTCTCTAGGAATTATATTTTAACGAAAATGACACACTTGTTTCGGGTTCAAAACTATGCACATTTCTCTTTAAAAGCAAATTATGTCAAATGCAGTGCATGTACAGTTGTCATTGGAGAGCTCCTTCCTCCCGGGAACAACGAAAATGACGTCAGTAATTTTTAAACCCATTAAACTATTTTGCGATTGAGGGTTTGATTGTTCTTTCTGTGTTGATATTGGTCTTGCGACTTTGAATCAAATCAAATCTTTTCTTCGGGGAATATTCTAATGCAATTCCCCCACAATGATACGATAATGGACTGCCTGTTTAATGCAACTACGACAGATCGTAACTTACGATCGTAACTTACCTGGCAACAGCTGCAAGTAGAGAGGGCAACGGTGAACGAGAATCAAATAAGACCAATCATCAAGAGAAGAATTGAAATGAGATAAACTACAAGGTAAGATCAAGCATATGAATACCACACGTTTTGCACTCGGACATATCTAACTTTGTACAATACGTCGGAAAAAAATACGCATCTTTATAAACGACTTTAATGATAAGGAAATATACTCGAGAGAACTTCCCTTTTAATGTATGCTAGTATAACAGGTATTTGCTTTGGCTTCCTGTCTGCCAAATGACAACATCAATGAGTTTTAAAATAATTCAATCACTCTACATTGGCAACGGCTTTGTTCCATAGCCAGATTGTTTGAATACCAGTCAAAATTTCCTCACTTCTTGGCTTATAGGTTATAATCTTGGTCAAAACTGGCATAAGATCCATAAAAGGAAAGTAACATACGAGAATCAGAGACAAGAGTTGCCTCCTTCGTAGCCTGGCTTCCGGGCTACTCGATTATTCGCTTCTTTTCTCATTACATGCGAGCCGGATAAGAAATCCAGGATGATTAGTCTACTGCAGCCAGACCCTTTAATCAAATGGGTTTGGTTTTGAAACGCCCAACAGCCTTGAGGCCAGGCTACTTCCTTCTAATGATTTTGTATATAGACCTCCTTTGACCTTGAAGTAATGTGTGTTATTTTGGGCGATAGCATGACGTCACAGATGATGTTGCAGACAAGACAGTTATTTTCCGGCCTATCGGTGAAGTCTCAAATACAATGTGTGTGGCGGAAACAGTACCCGACGACCTAGGAAGACCTTACGTGACACCTTGACCTCGTATTACTTAAAATGATATCATTTTTTTAGAGAAAGTATGACGTCAAAGAAGACGTTGTAGACAGTACTTATTCCGGTCTGTTGTACGCGACGATTTAAACGGTGATTTGTGTTACCATGGTTACTATAATCTGCGTTCCTGGGGTAAACGCCCCATTGGTAGAGGAAGGAGAGCTTTCCGGTCCTGTTTGATGGCATCAGCTCAGGTTCCGTCTCATAAATAGTAGCGATTAATCTGAATCGATCGAAACTCCAATCCCTTATGTGCAATGTACAGAGTTACATTACTATAATAAAGTTATCGTCCTGCGTAGGGTTGTTTCGTCTCATAAGCCTCTCATCACCATAGGCGCAATCGCTGCGTTGCCAATTGGTAGTTTCTTTACACATTGGTAGCCCGGGGGTTAATTCATGGCAACCATCTCACCCTAGACCCAATTACTAAGCAATCTCAGTCATTGCCAGTCTCTAAACCAAGTAATAGTTTCATCCAGGCAATGGCTCCAAAAAGACATATCATTTCGTTGAATTATTTTCATATGGAAGTATTTGATCTTGCTGCTATTGACACTGGCACTCCATTTTTGGAGTGGAATTGTACGTCACGTGAATATTGACATAGTATTCGTTTTCCAAACAAAGGTATAATGAGGTTAACAGGTGTAACCGATGTAGGTCAATATCATCACCGACTACCATTAACACCCTCAGTACCGACCATCGATAGTTCCATGTTCCTTCTAACACAATGTATTGTCTATATGGGGCTGAGAGAGTTAATACACTGCTCTGCTACTAGGAACGATGCTATGAGATGAAATGAGAATGGTGCTCGTCCATCCGATAGCATTGGTGGAGTGATGACATCGGGTACAAGGTCTCTTTTTGTGATTTTGTCTCAAATCCTTTCAAGCAAGGCTGTTTTGAGACGTAATGTATCAATACCAAGGATTATAACGTTCATTATGTCAAGCTTGGAACCGTCCACACCGTGAGTAGTATTCTGGAAGGAGCTTTAAACCAAAAACTGTCTTAGCTAAGTCAGTTGGTATTGTGAAACCTGGCTCAAGTCAGAAATCACGGTAATAGGCCAATCACAGTAATGGATTGGGGGAGACTTCAGTCGAAACTCCAGTAAAATATTCAGTTCGTTCTCAGAATACCACTCCTGCAGATTTCCTGCAAGTGACAAGCACATCTTCTCCTAGAAACACATTGAATAGAGTCGACTGTATTGTACGACCGTTACCCTGTACTACCAATACTATGATGTGGTTAGCTCAGGTATACCTTCAAATGAATACTGTATCAAGTCCATTCATAACTTCTGTCATTCATACCAAGTACATGTATATAATTAACCAGCTCGTCTATTATTAGTTAAACTCACTGTATGACTGACGTTTTGTGCTGCTGCCAATTAATACAGTAATTGATACAAATTGTCCGTTAATAGTGGCTATTGCCCATCAAGCATTGCAATATCAATTTACTCGATCGAGGGTTTTTTTATGAGTGTGTTTTCTCCCTGTATTGTACGACCGTTACCCTGTACTACCAATACTATGATGTGGTTAGCTCAGGTATACCTTCAAATGAATACTGTATCAAGTCCATTCATAACTTCTGTCATTCATACCAAGTACATGTATATAATTAACCAGCTCGTCTATTATTAGTTAAACTCACTGTATGACTGACGTTTTGTGCTGCTGCCAATTAATACAGTAATTGATACAAATTGTCCGTTAATAGTGGCTATTGCCCATCAAGCATTGCAATATCAATTTACTCGATCGAGGGTTTTTTTATGAGTGTGTTTTCTCCCGCTGGTGTGTAAACATGATCAGACTGCGACGCCGTGTTCAGCCTAGACAAATAAAGGTCTGAATCGTCCCTTTCTGCAAGCCTTCACACGAGGCGACCATGAAGAACCTGTTGAATTGCTCCACGTATCCATGAAGGGTAAACTTCCTGATCCAGAACTTTGAACCTCAGGGTTCGTGCAAGGGATAAGCAGGAGTTTAGGATCTTCCTGAGCTCAATGCTTTGCAGAATAAGAAATAGCAAATGCCACTTCTTCTTTTTTTCATTCACACCATTCGTTAAGACCGTAGCCTGGCCTTCAGGCACTCTGATTATTCTTTCTCAAAATATTAAAATTGAATATCTTCGGGTCTAGGACAGACAAGACTAATGTGCCTCTTAACCCGGTTTGTTCGGGTGAGCTTGGGAAACCCAAGCGAGAGTGACTAGGCTTCTGCAGCAAGACCCGTTTAACCCTTTTTTGCGCCAGATAAATAGCTGCTCCATGGAACGTATGTGCATCGTGAATACAAGTCCCATGTGGAACACCAAGATTTAATGTAGGGTTTGGATAAGACATGCCTGGAAGCAAGGTCAATTAGGCCGTGTCGTGATTCCAGTGTTCGTGATATTCTAGCAGCACAATAGGCGGCTATGTATGTGCGAATATAATTCGCCACGATTTGTCGTTTCCTAAAACATTCTCTGGTTGACTAGACCCATTCATCATGACAAGGAGGGTTTTCATTGCTCTGCAGTTCTCAAAGGTCAAACACTCCTTTCATAGGACGCACACATTATACCAAAAATAAACCCCAGTATTTATGAAAGGTATTGTGATGTATTTGAAAGCGTTCCCACTAACAATGGCCGTTTTGATAAAGAGTTCGTCAAGATGTGAGATTACAACCAGTTGATAAACTTGTCATATTTTGTCGAGACTGTCATCCTTCATGATTAGATTATGAAGTGTAAAATTGGCCCCAACAATAAATTGGAATTAGACATATTTGAGTATTGAGTAATCCAATGATTGTAAATTGATTGTAATGATTGGAAATTGATTACTTCCGAAAATAACTCCCACGTAACATAGCAAAACCTTGGTAGATACCACGTGGAAATAACTCGGCTATCGTCATTTGTCGAACAGATCCATTGTAAATCGAAGTCAAGCCATTGTGGTATTTTTAATATATTCCAATTCATTTACACGGTATTTTCATAGGATGAAATTGAAAAAGAAGGAGAGGGTGGTGATAGAAGTTGTAACCTAGTAACAAAGTAGTTATACAGAAAACAAAATAAAAGGTGTAATGACCGTCCATATAGTCTGAGTAGTCTAAGGCCTAGATTTCACTCTCGTGGGTTTCTAGGAAGTAACCGTTAACGTGTTTTCCCTCTTCTGTTTTGTGAAAACGTGAAAGGGGTATATTTCATGAAAGGCTGAATTTCCTCTGGTATCTACCAAACGATTGATGGTGTTATGATAGGGTGAAGGGGAGATAAGAATCTCTTAGGGCCGAGATAGTGTCCCGACGATAGACGGGCTTTGTCACGGCTGCATTTATCGTCTCCCCAACGACACCCTCTGAGAGTCCAGTGGGGAGGTTGTGGGGGCGACACTTGTCGCGGTTTCGCTTGGGGAAAACGGATGGGGACAGTTTCGCAGGACAAAGACCCCACTCCCATCATATAACCTTTGCGGCAGGTTCCACACTTCCCCCATTAGTTGTTGTTGCCATTTTATAGACAGACGTGACAGAGGAGACAATTTATTCTAGTGACTTGACACATAAACATGATTTTATCATCAGTGATATCTGGCCTTCATATTGGTAAACATATTTTTATATTGCCGGAAGTTTTCGTGTACATGACACATTTTGTAAAAGGGCGAATTAATACGTCGTTCTGTGAAGCACTTCCAAGTTCGTAGGCCTGTCAGGGTCTGAATTCTGGATACGGAAGTTTACCCTATCAGTACGATAATTTGATGTGCATATGTTGTGTAGTAAATCATTGGGATTTGAACAGTTAGGGACTAAAAATGTTAATCGCTCTACTTGATGAGGCTTCAAACGCGATCAACTCTGTGTCTCATCAACCATTCTCCATCATAACTATTCATAACGATATTCAGCCTCACTTAACATTGTTTGGACTCATATAAAGATAGTAGACATAGCATGACAATACAGGGTGTTGGCCTATTTATGATATAATCGGAACACTAATTAAGGACTGCTGTCTCGTACTTGTAAGTTAGACGTTTTACTTCAGATGATCATTGATAGACTTCGGTCAAGACAAGACATGATGGTTGGTTCATCTTCCTTTACACGCATTGGAATGAGATACCGTGGTTCGTGTATTGGATATGCAGCGTGTGATGACGTATGGCCCTTATGGTGTTGATTTGACTCTCGGCAAGCTGCCCACGATGGAGGGGCAGCCAGCAGGAGAGAAATCCTCCTTCAGGCCAGGGTGGACTTTTTAACTCTTTATCCGCCACTGAGATATCTTACCATTGGTAATACACACCATTCGTATTGGAGGGTAGTTGCAGTCTGCACAGAGAAAGAGAGACTACTTTACTTACAATCGTTATTATGGTGCGCCCCCGAGAAAGAGAAGGAGGGGATTTGGGGTGGTGGGGGGGGGGGGGGGGGGCAGAGACGGAAAGAGTAAGAGTAAAGAAATAATGGAAAGTGACAGGAGAGAGAAGAGAAAGAGAGAAAGGGGGAGAGAGGTGGTATAAAGCAGAGACAGAAAAAGAAAGAGAGGGGCAAGGGAAAGTGATGGGACAGAACAGACAGACAGAGAGAGAGAGAGAGAGAGAGAGGAAGAGAGAGAGAGGGGGGAGGGAGAGAGAGAGAGAGAGAGAGAGAGAGAGAGAGAGGGGGGGGGGGAGAGCATGGGGCGGAAGGAGTATGTGAGAGCAAAAGGGTTTAGAATATGGGTGGGGAGAGAAAAGTGCTTGGGTGGGAGACGAGGCAAGGGGAAAGGCAGGGAGGGAGCAGGGGGTAATGGGGAGACAAAGCAGCTGGGAAGATCATAAAATCTATTGCATATCAACACTGTAAGATATGCAGCACAAAGATTTATGACAGCACGCATCATTCAAAGATATGTGTAGATGCCATCACAGGATAGCCTCGTTTACAGACTTTTGGACATGTTTAATTCAAACTTTAAAAATGGAATCTAGTCATCATAAGACTAGTGATTATTTCTCCTCTTTTTTCTCCCTGTGTCCAGGCTAGCGGGAGAAGGAATTGAGAATAATATTTCCCCATTTATTTTATTTACCCAATTATAGAATATTGTAGTTTGGATTAAAAATGTCTACTACCCTGGGAGCCAAGCTATCATACTGGTGACCACGAAGTTGTGACATTGGCAATATACAGTACACACAGTACGGTAGATGGATAATGACCGACGCAGTAAGGCATGTTATATCATCAGTAGACCAGCACAGGTCAGTCCTTGGTCATTGTTGACAGGCCTATGTCCACTCTTCAGTGATAGCCTTTGTGCATTACTGAAGCAAACATAGAACATGCACAATAAGAATCTATATTGAATTCGAGTATTTCTACTTAATGAAGAAAGAACTGAACAGTTCAACATTTTGACATGATGTTCAAGAATCAAAGGGGTGACTTCCGATATTGATAGAAGTTTCCCTATTGCTATTACTATTGGCCATTATGACTGGGAAGAAGAAAATAATACCTCCGTCGTATTTTCGATTGAGGGTGAAGCTTCCAATGGCTGTCAAATACCAAGATATGGTCACGTACAGAATACCTTTATGCCTAATACAAATACTCAAGTTTATCCGCACAATCTCTGCGGTTGTGGTATACACATGCCCACAATGTATGACATGTGTATGACATCCTGGTACCGCAAATTGTCAAAGTGATTAGGCTACATTCAGTACAGAGTGTACATGTTATTACTCTGACATATTATCTTTGTGGTCATAAACATTGTCATTTTTCTTAAATCTTACAATTTTAAAAGTGAGTGAAAGGTTATAAACTGACCCTTCAAATCTTTTCGTTTTTGTCTCTCCCTTCACAACATCCGATCCATTTCAGTATACTCTCAACGTGGATCGGGAACCGACTTGAATGGTACAGCACGACTGAAGCTCCGTATCGCGGGGAACAAAAGCCGCGGACTAAAGTGAACTTTGGAACAACCAAGGACTTCAACACCTGCGTCAAAATACGAAATGCATATTGTGAACATAAACTAAATCTACGGGGGACCCCGACTGAGTATATTTATGTTTTGCTTGTAATAACAGTCAATGGCAGGTAGAACACAATGCCCTCCCCTCAAAATGGTTGTCACGTCTGCTTTCCGCACTGGGATTGCACACCACTCGTGCTCCTACCCGCGTCTTAGGTCCCGCACTTATATAAGAAACAGGGATGTTGATAAAATTAATGAGTGTCTGGGAGTACGACCCCCCCCCCCCCACACACACACACACATACACCCCTCCCTCCTACTTAAGTATTCAGGGGCAACATCATTGTGCCCCTCTTTGACATAATTGCGAATCCCAAATAATATTTTGTTGCATATGTTCCCCCCCCCCCCTCCTTCGGATTTTGTTTTTGTTTGGCAGAATGAAGACACCCCCCCCCCCCCCTTCCTCGAAATGACTTAAGCCCTTATGAATTAAGGGCTTAAATCGAAGAATTAAAACATGACGTCCGAGAACTAACCTGTGGTTTCTGTTATCATACATACTTGAGCTTTGTACAAATCACAGTTAGCGAAAAGAAATCTGACAGTGCTGCCAGAAGCAGAGGTATGATTTAGGCTACATCATGGTTGATTAGTGGTATCATTGGTCCAGGTGTCTATGACAGGAAGTTTTGCTACCCTGCTGTGCTAATCATACGTGCAACATTTCTTGTGATAACGGACTACGGGCAGTGTCTGGGTACGGGGCGCGAAGGGGGGGGGGGGGTCTGGCGCACCCCCTCCCCTCTCGAAACCCGTTACAAGGGTTCTCCATATTAGGGCATTCTATACACAAATGCATGGATTTAACTCTTCATGCGCCATTGGAGCATTTTGGCAACCGAACTACACGTGAATCCCATAGAAAAGTAGTTTCTTTGGCACACAAATGGTTAACATGTACACTGATATGAGAATGACACGTTCCTTAACTCTTTGTGTGCCATATAAACCTTGTTTTATGGGAATTGTGTGCAAAAATCACATGTGACACTCAAATACGTCAGCACCATGTAACGTAAGCATGGCACATGTTTGTAAGAGGCAAACGTCCATAACGTGACATAGGCCTATATGAACCATTCCCCTTCTGTAACATCGCATCGCGCGCATGAGACCGTTGGTAACCCGTGTCATGGTGTGGAATTTCAAACACGGCATGGTCATGATGACGGTTTGGATGTCTGGAGATCGCGGTCTATCTAAATGTGTGCAGACGCGACGGTATACCTGTCTCACAGATTATAAGGCCGTAATTATCCTCCCCCATCTTACATCCATATCGTAGAGTGACGTAGCATATCGTCTACTCCTAGTAGTACCACAATGCAAAGCGACTCCCCCCCCCCCCAAAAAAAAAAAAAAAAAAAAAAAAAGACAGACAGACAGACAGACAGAGAGCGAGAAACCGACCTTTCTCGAGCCTTTATGTTTTACATTACTTCAGGATGGGTTAATCCGATTAAGACCTTCCTAGCTAATATTTGTCCTGGGATTGATCTAGTCTGAAGTGTCAAACAAACCCTTTGGTGTGTATTGTGTTTATGTTTTCTTCTATTTCTCTCTTGTTATTTTTAGACTGTCAACGACTACATCAGTTGTCAATACCAACGCCAAAATGTCCAGGATCTGCCAGGATTTTGTAACAGGGTATTTCGTTTCACTGGTAGATTTTTGTAAAGTGTGTTGAATACTCCTCACATGTTTCACCTTATTTTGAGGTATAATGTGGTAGTGACGAGAATAAAACCAGATAATAATTACAAAAAAAACTTGTGCTTTTTCTAAGTTTGGGTAAAAAAATAAATGTTTTGTCTTTTCACGGTTTCCGCAAATTTCTGCATAAACATAACGATTATATATCGTCTTTTCTTCGATACCTGTTTGTTTGTCTCGTCTCACATTTTCAGGAGAAAGGATGGCCGAGGGTAACCCAGTTACCTCCAGATGCCTCTGCCTTATAGCGTAATTACGCCATTAGGCCGCCGGTTCGTATTGTGTATCGGGCTATGTATTGGGGATTAGGTAAAGAATTTTAAATGTTGTCGCCCAAATTGGCGGTGATCATATGGATCGGCCACCCAAAGTGTACTAACAACTGCAGCCTTTCAACCCCCCCCCCCCCTCAACCCTCCCCCCATCTCTCTCTCTCTCTCTCTCTCTCTCTCTCTCTCTTTCTCTCTCCTTACGTGTATTTGTGTATACTTCATTCATCCCTCTTCTTTCATCTATTTTACGCTAAAACATTAACATATGTGACGTAAATTATACCTGCAAATGACCTTAACTCGTCATTGTTGTCACGCTACGTTACACTGCATTAATATGTTTCAAACCCATTACGGGCATTAGCATGGTCAGTATTTAGGAAACAACAACCCGAGTAACTTCCCGCATACAGGCATTGTGGAGAGCGCAATACTACTAACAGAAACTTTCTTTTTCGCGTACAGAACAATTTGAATATCGTTTGTATCATGAGCACATTTTGATTTGTGCGAGGTAACTTGATCAACCCTCAGTGAGCCAAATAAACTGCTGCTCTAATGTGTGTATTAAATGCAAAAAAGTAACACACACTGAGTTAATGACACCCCGCGACTCGGTTCGTAGCATACACAACTGTTTGTTGTAATTTCAGTGACTTCTTAAGAAAAATTCGAACTACCCCCATCATTAGTCTGTGCTTATGACCTTTTATCAGGATGACTGGTTTATTTGTCACGGTTTTGATAAAGGAGTTTAGAGAGGAGGTACTTGTGGGCGCAAGTAATGGAGACATAATACGACTGGTAGTTAAGGTGTTGCATGAATAGCAGGTGTCGAATGTTTTCAGTAACACCTCTTTATAGGTTCCCTTTTCGTCACTGTCTGTGTGTATGTCTGTCTGTCTGTATGTCTGTAAGCCTGTCTGTCTCTTTCTCTGTCTCTCTTTCAATTTCACACATTCTTTCATTCTCTCTACTTTCTTTGATTTTCTTTTCCCATTTTTATTTACCTCCCCACTCTCATCTCGTTTTGGTTTACATTAAATTTAGCTGATTAACTGATTAAGTAAGCCTAAATCTCACCATTATCTCTCCCCGTCATTTGTTCTCTCTGCCTCTCTCTCTCTCTCTCTCTCTCTCTCTCTCTCTCTCTCTCTCTCTTTCGACATATCTCTATGTCAAGTATATGTGCCATCTCTCTGTCTCTCTCTGTCTCTTCTCTTCTCTTATCATTTCTTCTCTTCTCTTACACACTTTATATTTACGCACCTCTTTCCTCCCCTTACTTCCGCTTTTTACTTTCTCCGCCAAAGTTTGAACTATCTTCCCCTCTCATCTCGCGTGCAGAGAGCCGTTCTTAGACGATCATTAATGCGTCTGGCAAGCTCCACTTTTCACATTCCAGTCGAGCTGTAATTCCCAAATCGACTATTACCCTATCAGAAGAAGAAAAGGAACCAAACTCCATCTCATTCAATCGTTCCTTGATATTCTTTTATGTTCTTCCTTGTCTCCCTGTCTCACCGGAGTCCCTACCCAATTTGACTTATTCCTGCTACCGTGTTTGTAAATTGTTTGACAAGAAATTCCTTTCTTATAGTATGAGCATTTGTCATTTGGGTCTCGGGATATTTCAACGGGCGATAGTATACGCTCTGCTGACATGGCTTAAGTCAGCAAATCCACGCAGCGTGGGGTATAAATGTTTCTAACAACTCAGAGAGTTTGTCGTCTAGATGGTGGGGTTTTGCGGATAAAACGCTCTGACTTCTGTAAATGGATATGTTTCATAGAGCACCATGGGCGAAGTAGAATGAGATTAGAAGGAACAAACATGAATTTCGTAATTTTTCAGATTTTGCACTGATTATAACAACGAAATTTAAGTATTCATTCTGACCTTCAACGAGCTAACGAGTTTCCAACCATGCGATTAATTTCATCATCCGGTGAAGAATACACTCACGAGTGAAATTACTTACCAGTTCATCCATGAGTATTATGGAATTACTAAACGGTCATTATAAGTATTAACATTGATCAATGTCCGAACGCTTCGTACATTTCGTAATGATGATTTGATGTGATTCAAATATGAAGCGTTTTCCTCCATTCATCATTATTTACTATACAATAGCAAAAGACGTTTATTCCACATGAATGTTTCAGAACCACGCAGACCATTGAACATATTTACTGGCTGCATTCAGCTGTGTTCATAAACTGGTTCCATTTCTTCCTTTTGCCTCGAGTATAAAATGATTTACTGTCTCGTGTCGGGGTTACGTTTTGACTAGACATGTAATTGAGTAATTTTCTAGTCGTTTAATGTGAGTCTGTTAAGATTGCCGCCCAAGCTATAAAACCAACTGGACAATGCAGTCCACCCGTGGTTTGATGAAAGGACGGGTAAACAAGTCAACGACCACACTAAACGGGAGACATCTTCGTAAATGGTCCTTTTCTGTTTTGTGTTCTACCCATATCCTATTTTGTTCTCTTTCTCTTGATTTACCCCCCCCCCCCCTCTCTCTCTCTCTCTCTCTCTCTCTCTCTCTCTCTCTCTCTCTCTCTCTCTCTCTCTCTCTCTCTTTCTCTCACTATCGCCAACTCCCGCCCCATTTCTTTCGTTCTCAGTTAAATCTCCGGTATTCTTCTTCCATTCCATTTAGTATTCTTGTTCCTTTGCTCCCATGCTTTGTATATCAGTAAACAACGGGCATGAGAACAGACTGTACAAAGGGAACGAAGAACATTTTCACAATTAGGTTAGATCCATCATGCGACCACCGTGAATCACATTGGCATTTTGTCATGATTGTAGTTCATTGATTCACTCACTCATTATCTCTTTTCCTCTCTCTCTCTCTCTCTCTCTCTCCCTCTCTCTCTCTCTCTCTCTCTCTCTCTCCCTCCCCCCCCCCCTCCCCCCCCCCTCCTCTCTCTCTCTCTCTCTCTCTCTCTTTCTCTCTCTCTCTCTCTCTCTCTCTCTCTCTCTCTCTCTTTGTCTCTATCTCTCCATGTCTCTCTCTATGTCTATGTGTCTCTCTGTCTCCCTCTTTATCTATCTCCTCACAACTTTCCCTCTTATTTATGTCATCTCCCAAAACTTTACCATTCTGTTTCATAATGGCATTGTTAATCAACACACAGCCTCACCCTGTCTGTACTTCTTAGAATCGCACCTCATTCCCGTGTAATTTAATAACCTCTTAGATCTCTCTGTACCAATCCAGGCAATTCCTATTTACCTCTCTTACATATCCTGCACCTATCGTTCTCAGAGGGTTATATGTATCAGGAGGTCTTTATGGACGTTTCAAAGTCGTTGTTTACCAAACAAAAACCTCTGTATTAGTCATATGTCCTCTTACTGGTGTAGCTTCTTCTTTCTGCTCTCCTAACCCTCGGGTTCACTCCCGGTAGCTGTCAATCGGTGTCAATGCGCTGGTGCTTTCCCGTACTCTAACCGTGGCGCCTATTCGTGCATGAAGCTACCATGAATCAACCATTCATAACCTGGAAGATAGAGGCGGGGGAGTGCCGCGTGTGTCTCCACTAAGCCTAGGCTCTCCTTTATACTGACGTGTACCTTGACGTTGACACTATAAACTTGGTCTACCTGGACAAAAACCAGGGAAATACCACATTGAAAGCAGCTGATTGTGCTGCTTGAGCTGTAATTAGCGTACTTCATTAACTTCATTAATCACCTATTCACGCTCTTGAGGGAGATTAAGCTAATCTGCTAACAATACACAGTAATCAGCTTAAGACCCCGTGTGCTTTAGACGTCATAATCCTAGAACGTGTGGCTTCTTTAAGGTGCTTGCGCGAAGTTTTACAGGAGGGGTGGAATAATGTACCTCTTTTAGAGCCAATTTTCCTCCATTTCTCTTTCGAACGTCGTTCTTTTCCTTTTATTCGTCAGGATATTACGAACGATTTGAAATGTACCGAGACGTTTGTCAAGTATTATAATAAACACAGAGAAACTACATATTTTTCAGTGATTAGGGAGTATTACCAGGTCGAAGAGTTGCAATTTCAGTCAAATTGTAAAGTTGTGGCGTGTAAGAGTTATTCGCCTTTCGAGAGAAAGTACCGAAATTCGAGAATATTTGAGGTGTTTTTTACTCGTTTTTCTATACATGTACATGTAAAATCACTATTGAAAAGGCTATTCCGCCATTATCTATATACAGCATATACATATAGATCAGTATATACATACTGGTCCATTTCAGACATCTCCCATGTTACACACAATATCGCAAAAGATTCAACAAATACCACACCTTTATCTAACTTTTACTATATTGAATCTTCCTTAGAGCATATTCAACCAATGCCTTGATCCAACATTGACTCAATGAAACTGATGGGTGAATATAAATCAAGCCAGCTCTATAAAACAAGAAATTAATTCCGGAAGCAGGTCATGTTTGTTCACGGATGTAACATAATGGCTACCACTTATAGGACCTCATGTGTGCATGCTCGACATAACAATATGATTATGCCCAGACCAAACAGCAGGTGCGAGGCAATAAAAGTCATACAGGCGTGTGATTGCTAATACTACATGATTTAGCGAGTAATCTCCCCACGTGTAAATGTACGATTAAACGTAGTATGATTTGACGTTTCTCGTTTCTCTTTCCTATAATATACGTTAACCATCCATGTACCAGATAAAAATGCTGGTCTATGCGATATGCGTGCATTATTTGAGAGACATGCACACAATAATTGTGTCCATGATTGTAACAAAAGAGGCTGAAAACAGAGGTCAAAGTTAACACTCAGGATTGATCATGGCGCAAAAAACGACAATAATTATCAATAGCGTGCTTTCGATCTGCGACGGGAAACGTTCGGTACGGGGAAGTCAACAGACCGTGGCGGTACTAGAGCTACGTTCCCGTCCCGCCCAAAAGCCCTTTCGATCGACGGGTACGGGGCCTTACGTACGGTTACGTCAGAGTAGTGCGACTACCCTCAACGTTCAGTCCCTGGTTCAATCAAATATAGTGTAAACATCAACATGGCGAACTTACACAGAGCGCAGGAGGCGATTTTCGCTGCCTATGTTTGTGACATCACTTACCGATGGCATTACACTCGACTCCATCATCTCCAGGACAGTTTTCACGCTTGTGCAAGGTTCAAAACTTTACTGTTTACACTCTACTTGGATAACACGTGTGGTGGATGCTAGCGCGGCATGTATTATTCTTTACATTCAATCGCACGTAAATCGTCGCTCTGCGTTGCAGGTTGGACCGGACGCTATTTTGCTCGATGACCGTCTCAGATTTCGCGGTACGGAGAAATTTCAGGAGGTCGCGCATGCGCAGATCGATTTTCGGCTCAAGCTACCGTACCGAACGTCCTCCGTCGCAGATCGAAAGCACGCTAATGTCTTCTCAGCGCCACGATGTAAGGAAGAGGCTTGGGCAAAGTCAAGTCAGGCATGTTGACATTTCTGCTCAAACAACAAGAGAATGTAAATTGTGCGTGTATTTGTTTTAGTCAATGCTATACAAAGCAACAATCACGCAAAGGAAGATGCTGTTATAACATTAAAATACTTAAAGTACATGCACACAGATGCAAAATGTATCTGCAAGTAGAGCATTTGGGCAATCCCGTACAATAGGGGACCAGGGTATCCCACTCGTATGCATACCATTAGCTACACCATATAGAATCGTTTTAATTCCATTTAGTGCGGTGCTGCATTTCTACGTTTGTGTGATATGAATAATTGCTCTGTAGATCGTGTTGGTGGGGGGGGGGGGGGGGCGTAGATTAGGATGACTGTTTAAGTTTACTTACTAGAACAATGTCTAGTTCATATTCAAATAATTACATGTAGTAATTGGAACATGGTCTAACATGTACATCAGTGTGACAGTAGAACATAAAGGGTTAATACCGCATGACGCCGATTGCGCACGCGGCTGAGCCAACTCACCTTTATCTGTGGACGTGCTCTCGTCGATGTTGTAGAGGATGGGGACCTGGGCGAAGTAGTCATCGCTGGCCCCTGCCGTGGCGGCGCAGTGCCACCTCTCCTGCTGGTATCGCTCA
Organism: Arbacia lixula; assembly: GCA_963669155.1. Taxonomy (NCBI): domain Eukaryota; kingdom Metazoa; phylum Echinodermata; class Echinoidea; order Arbacioida; family Arbaciidae; genus Arbacia; species Arbacia lixula. The sequence goes on along the minus strand of OZ022577.1, from coordinate 26,775,667 downwards.
TCCAGCAGGGCCACGGTCTGATTGTATATATCCAGTACATCCTCGGGCACGTCTGTCGGCCCGAAGTCCGTGGGCGGCTCGGTCAGGCCCAGCTTGGTTAAGATCTGACCTTTGATGGCGGCGATGCGCCGGTCCTGGTACTGCTGGAGGTCGAACTTGCACTGGGCGCCGGCGCCGAGCCCGTCGATGGTGAGGGAGAGTACTGCTAGGCTGAGCCACGACGCCGCGAGGTAACCGCGCCTGCACGACGACCATGGTGATGATGTCGACGGCGACGAAGACGACGACGAGGTTGTACTGCTTGATTGAAACATTGTTTTTACGATTGGTATCATATAATTAGAATTAAAACTACAAACGCGTCAACCTGATAATATAATAATCTATAATATATAATATGGCCGCTTGCGTTCGACAACTTCTTATGTTTCTATGGTCGTTAGACGTGATGCGATCCGATTGATGGAAGCGAAATCAAACTTCTGACATATCCATGGAATGGTCAACAAAACAGGAAAGATAAGTAGGCCAAGAAAGAGACCAGAAGGAGGTGTAATGGCCTCCCAAGAGAAAGACTGGATTGAAAATAAGGAAAGAAGGAATTCACACGAGGAAGAAAGTCCCAAAATCAAACGTCAGCTACCAAGATGGTGTGAAGACGTAACTTTGCAGAGCAAACTCATAGCGATTCCTACATACAAGAGAACAAACAGCTTGAAGACAGTTCCTTTCAACTCTCAGTCTATATCCACAACCGCATTATGTGAGTCCTCTTCCAAGCTGAAAATGAAGCACATCTGTCTCCGAATATAATCATAAAATGTCTTCCCCCAAAATGCTCTTCCCAATTACAACTGCTCTCGCTTCTCTTCTCGTGTCTTCCCCGGTCTTGTCTTCTCTGACTCTCCTTCTCTATCGTCGCCTCTCAACCTACTACTGCGCTCATGCTCCAGCGAGCCGAGCCCTTTATACCGGTGGGGAGAGGGGAGGAGGAGTCACCGGCAGACTGGTATAACTCTCGTGGTGGTGGTGGGTAGCCAGACTCATAACGCTCAGACCGTTCTGAGTTTCTTCAAGCGAGACACCGTCGTCTGCTGAACGCAATGCCAATACAGTCGTATCGTCTGCTACGCGCATGTAAGCGGGAAGAAATATACGTAATATTACTGCGATGTATATCAACATCCGCGACCCATTGTATGTCATTGGCACGCTCAACTTTAGAGCGTGCACGCGCGGACGACTGGATCTGTATGGTTTCCAGAGCTCGACATGCGCCTCGCACGTACGACCAATGCTTATTTGGTTCCGAGAAGCACCTTGCTGTAACGCACGTGAGAGCCTGATGTCAACCGGAACACAGCGGCGACTGAGAGAAAAAGTGCACTTTGATCTCTACGCGCTGACTGGCTGAGGAAATCGCTGTCGTAGTGTGACGTCATCAAAAGTTTTGTCGGTGTCTGCTGTCTGTCGCAGATCTCCCTCTTACTCCCACCAATCCTTACCCCTCTTCCTCCCACCCCTCTCGCTCTCACCATCACAACCCACTCTATATCCCTCTACCCCGCCTCTCTCTCTCTCTCTCTCTCTCTCTCTCTCTCTCTCTTTCTCTCTATCTCTTCATATGTATGTCTCTTCCCAAAACAACGCCTGGATACATTCGAATGAAAGTGAAACACAATCCCAGTGAAAACAATAACCCAAATCATACTATCCTGTATGACGTCATTGTATCTCTCTGTGGGTCATATCTCTCTGTTAGTCTGCCTCTGTCTATGCTTGCCTGTCTGCGCGCTCCTCTCTTTACACCCCCCCCCCCCCTATCTCTCTCTCCCTCTCTATCTCCCCCCCCCCCCCCTCTCTCTCTCTCTCTCTCTCTCTCTCTCTCATTCTCTATCTCTTTCCCCCACTCACCCCTCCCTCTATTTCTCTCCCCGCCCCATCCACCTTTCTCCACCTATCCCTTTTTATCCCTCTCAGTAAAAAGGTGAGACACTTCTGAAAACAGATCAACTCGCCTGATAACGCATGGACGGAGAGCACACGTAATTTGGAAGATTTACTTCAGGGTTGTGACGAAGCACGAAAATCAAAATATTTGTTGAAGAGTAAATATGAAAATATTTTGCTTCTTGCTGTGCCATTCGCCATGATCGTCGAAAGATCAGATTATTCAACCTAGCGTTGATAGCAGTATGTCGGTCACAGTTAAGTCGTGAAAGTAGACTGGAATTCATTAACCGTTTTTCTTCTTCTTCTCCGTCATCTTTTACTTCTACTGCTACTTCTTCTTGCCTGCTTTATTTTCACAGCCTTCTCCGTTCGTTTTCCATCTTCACTTTTCAGCTGTTGGACGACGAGAGGGCGCTATTCCGAGTTGTAACTTTCCCCTGCAATTCAATCCAGAGAACCCAAAGAAAATCGTCAATCGTGATTACTTTAGTTTTGTAGTATACATCTAACAGTAACACCAATGTTGGCATATACATAAAGACCCTCAGACACCGTTTCACTGAAGAAAATTAAACTCAACAAGTAAATTATACTGCACGCTTGGAAGGGTAATCTTAAACATAGATGCAACAATCTGTTTAAGTTTTTATGGCAAATCATTACATCGCCTGTTGTGCTACTGTAGTCTTTGGCAGAGGTAAGACGTAAATTGTTAGGGAGTTTTCGATTACATTGGCCATGTTGATGTTTAATATTCTTATATTGTAGTCATCCAGAGTTCGTAGTACTGTGTCGATAATATTATATAGTACAGTATGATATCTTTGATATCTATTTTAAATTTGTGTTTTAAATCCAATACCAAGTTATTATTGTATGTGTTGTGAGAACCAATGAAATAAACTAAACTAAACATCCACAGCACGGTTGGCGGATGTTGTGTGCGTGTCTTCCGGAGGGAGACATTTTTTGCTGTCCGTCCGTCTGGAATTTTAAGCCAAGGACATATACAACAGACCTGACAGATTCCGAGAATTTCCGATCAGACGAAAATATGGAAACAGTGATGATGTCTTCCTTGAGAGACCGTAGTTACAAAACACAACCTATGGTAAATATGTCTTTGATTATTGATCATAATATGATAATGCATAAATCCATACTTTTACATATGTACGTGTCATTATCCATAAGCCAAGCGAATAGCCTAGTGGATAGTATTGTTACCCGACAAGCAGCAGATCGCTGGTTCAAGTCCCACAAGCCCTCTTTTTCTTTGTTTATATTCTAACAGATTGATCAATAAACCTGATTACATATGGAGAGTAACAGAAAAACAAATATTATTATATAAAAGATTCCAAAAGTAATAGAAAGTACAGTACACTGTAAAAAGCAAGAACCTACAAACCTGACCGGTGAAGCAGGATCTATATATACACTTAGGATTGCGTGAGTGAAATTTTAGATTATGTGGTGATCCTAAATTAAAGTCAAGACAGATATTGTTTATACAAACAATATGCGTGCGTAGGCTTCTTTAGGAAGTGCAGTTGCGTGGTTCGGTGTGGAATAGCTTCGTGAGCACATTTCTTCGCGAAATCAAGAACAAGTTTCCTGCTTTGGTAAGAAAACAAAGAAGGGACCACGCATACTGCATTCGAACCATTCATAAATCATGGATACGTATACATGTGACAACTTTCCTGGTCAATCGAGATCTTGTCCTGTGAGAAATGAACCTCATCCGATTTCAGAAAAATTATGGCAAACCCCCTTATACCACCATAATGAAAAGTATTATTAAAAAGGAGACCATGCAAATACGAAGAACTCCAGACTAGCTAAAGGTTTGCCCTTGGTGGCTCATAAAACCCCTTTTCTTCAGGTTTAGCGGGAGCTTTCATCGCCTTGGCTATGTTGGCGGTTTCTCGTTCCAAAGTCATTCCCAGATTGTGTGCATTGTGCAGCTCAAAATAGATTTTGATTGGTCTGGTGTCGTACATGAGGATGGAGGAGAGGGAGAGAGGGAACGGGAGAAAGAGGAGAGAGAACGACAGAAAATGGGAGAGAAAATTAGAGAGTGAGGGGGAATAAATGTGCTTGCGTTCGTGTGTGTGTGTGTGTGTGTGTGTAGTGTGTGTGATTCGGGAGAGAGGGAAAGACTGACTGGGAAAAAGACAGGTAAAGGAAAAAGAGAACGTGAGAATCAGAGGTATAAAGAGAGGGCAGAAGGGAGAGAGAGAGAGAGGGGGGGGAGAGAGCGAGAGAGGGAGAGAGAGAGAGAGACAGACAGACAGACAGACAGACAGACAGAGAGATAGAGAGAGAGAGAGAGAGAGAGAGAGAGAGAGAGAGAGAGAGAGAGGGGGGAGAGAGGGGGGGCATTAGTTACTTTATACCACAAAATGTGCTGACTTGGTGGGAGATTTCGAGGAAGTTGCACTTTTTGCGTAAATAGTTTTGGTGAAGTCTGAGCTTTGACCGAGTGGAGGTGAAGAAAATGAAAAACATCCGAAATCAGAAATAAGTCGATGTAATCATTTGGTATCGGTATCATTACGGACATCCGGTAAACATACAATCACGTCTCTAAATTGACCGGATAAAAGACAGAAAAACGGAGAGTAAGAGGAAGATAAAGAAAGAAAAGTATATGTATGAAAATAGAAAGTAATGAGAGAAGGAAAAAGATTATGACGAAGAGAAGGGAAAAGAGAAAACACTGAGAGTATGATTAAGTTTTCCAAAGGAAGAAAGATAATTTACAAGAATAAAAATAAGCAGACATTAAACGACAAGAATAATATACAGTTCAACAAGTACAAGAAGAAGGCGAAGACAAGGTAGAAGAAAATAATGAAAAGGAAACAGAAGAAGATGAAGACAGAGAAGGAAAAATGAAAAAAGATGTTGGAGTTGATAGGGAATAAGTTGAGGATGGATGGTGATACTCATAATGACGATGATGATAATGGCGACTAAGAAGTCACAACGAAAGATATGGAGCATTAGTAAAAAAAAAAAAAAGATTCCGGCGTTGAATTACAAGAATTGCCAGGTTTGAGTAATGTTCCGCTTTCTGAGAAGTAATCAATTAACACACAAAAAAACAGTCATGACAAGTGCGTAATTTTGAAGATTTGAAATAAACAAATAAATTGAATAAAAACATAATTGTTAATCCTTCTAAGTGTGGGTGGGTGGGCTGAGATAGGAAGGGAGAGGCGTACAAATTTAGTCAGCTATCGCTATCGGCATGATCGATTTCTTTTGCGTGCGCAGTGACATTTTGCGGATTTCCCGAGTACCTTTGTGTTGTTGACAAGAGGACAACCCACGAAGTAAACATGCGGGACTACCACCACTAGAGGGAATCCCTGTATGAGTCATTGACAAAAGAAAGCGTATTTAGAGGGCATGGGCGTATTTCAACGTTAACTTCAAACAGAAGATGTGAGTTCTCGCTCAACCAGTCACTTTCTTTTCTGTTTGCCTAAATTTGTCTCCCCTCATATTTTTAACTATCCCCTGTCATTATACAACTTTAAACTCTTAACTGGGACTTCTTCGCCTACAACAGATCTTGGTCTACTTTGTTGGTTGTTATTTCTCGTCTTGTTTTACCTCTCTTTTTACCTATCTTTTATCTCACTTCTTCATCTTCTTTCTTTTTCCTATTTCTCCTAATTCTTCTTCTCCCTCCAAAGTCTCCAAACTTCTCCTGTTTTTACTTCTATTTTTCTTTTTCTTCTTCATCTTCTTCTTCTTCTTCTTTTTCTTCTTTCTTCACTTTCTTCTATTTATCTCTCTTCTTCACCCCTTTTTCTACGTGTTATTCCCTTTCTACCCCTCTCTTCTTGATCATATTTCTTCTGTCACTTTTCAGGGGTAGATAATACACCCGCAAGGCGTACAATTGTGAATCCTATGTTGCAATTAAAAGAAAAAGACACTTCATTGAGATTTTACATATAAGTAATCATCTTATAGGAAACATTTTATGAAATGCCGGTTCTTATCAATACAAACAAGAATTGACACTTTGCTTGTACTTTTAACTCGACAAACTCAAAAGACACAGCATTGTAAATCGGATATGATACTATATAGACCCACAATATGGTAATCAATCGAAACCTGTGTTATGGGGTCACACTGGAATTACATCTCAGGAGAAATCATGTTTTAGTTGTAATATACCCGGTTATTGACCAACGGCCTGAGTCACGCATGCCTTGGGCTATTTTGGCCATTTCGCTATTTGTCATGTAAACGTCTTGGGGTTTTCCAGCTAAGAAACTCCGTAAGTGTTTTCCTAAATTGTTGTTATCGGGTCAACAGTAGCTTTAACCTAGTTCACCCGGCGGCTCGTTCAGCCACAAGCATGACAAGTGGCATGGGGATTTGCTTAAGAGTATTCTTGAAGAGGATGGGACGACTTGAGTCAAGTGACGAGAGTATTCAACAGATGGAAGGAATAGCTTCACGGAGTGCGATAGTGTAGTTGAGGGGAGGGGTGGCAGTTAGGGGGTAGGGAGGGAGGGGTGGTAAGGGGAAGATGAGGAGAAGGGGACGGAGAGGGGTGGGCGTTGGGAGAAAGGGGTGTACATTATGAACCAACAAACTGACAGGGGGAAAGCTGAATATGGAAATAAACGCTTTGCCAAGACCAAAAAACAAAAGGGTGACTAATTCAATGCTATCAACACAACTCAGATGACAGTGATAAATAGTGTCAACACGAATTTATCCAATTTGAATCTATATCTGAATAGACTGCGGTTGCGACTGAATGGTCAGTGGATGGAGCGTATTGATGTATTCGTTTTTACATTTAGGTTAATCTTTAGATAGGGGTTGTGAGAATAAGATCAGCGTAAAATAACACTTATAGATCACACACTTTGAACAATGATACGTTATCACACTCGTGTCTCTGATTTAAAATTAGATTTCTCAAGATGACATAAAAAGAATCATTCTATCATCAGACGGCCAAGCAAACAGTTGGCGAGATAACAAAAGTGACATCATAAGTCCCTTGTCTCCGTGTTATCAGTTGTTTAATATCAGCGAGACGAACCTCATGAGGACATAATCACTGCACCTGAGTACATATACTTTTATTCCTAAGAAGTGTTTATTTTGCCTACTTTATCTGATGTGTCATCGTTTGGTACTTCACTAAGTGACCCCTGGTACCATTATTATTAAGTGGAAGCTGCAAACGGAGCGCGATCTTTACGCATCCATTTGGGACACTAGTCCTACGTTTTTTATCTAGTGTGTTTGGTTGTTAACCAACAGTATTGGTTATTGCTGGTACGGCTATTGCTTCATTAAAATTATTGATTGTTTGATTGATTGATCGATTGATTAATCAATTAGTTGATTAATAAGTTGATTTATTGACCGTTTGCAATCTTTAAGTTCTACCTCTTTACTTCGGCGTCATGAATTATGACATTACACCACAAAACATGTGTCTGAGGGACACCAAGTGGTATTGTGGTTATCTAGTAGGGTCTTTGTTCGATCATGTGACGTCTTCATGGGTGCCTCCTGGCGCCTTGGCGTTACCCATGGGAGTTCGCCCTCGCTCTTATCATACATTCTTATAATTCTTCCCTGGGTTTAATTTATCGCGGAAAAACGCCCCTCTTGCCCTCACCCTTCCTGGGTTTTGGCAGGCCGCCCCTCACCGCATACTGCGCTGCCTGTGGATTCTTGTCCTCCATGGAGGTGGGACTTCCGGTAGTTTACAAGTTACATGATTTACAAAGAGGTTAAGGATGGGCAGTCACTCTGAGCTTCGCCGTAATTCTACTTCTCTGGTTAGATTTCGTATCATTGCTTACTAATTAAGTCAGTAATGATCAAATCATAGGTTCAATTCGTAAGAAATTAGCAAATTTCAAGCCAGCCAAATGTGGTTTCGCCCCATTTCAGGTGAAGAACAGAGAAGGCAGTGTTGACAATCCAGTTATGGGGTAAACTGTCAGTATAATGGTTGTGGTTTGATATAGCTTTCGACATCCTTCCACAGTGATGGAAACAGCTTAATCAACGATGTTAGATGAAGTCACGCTATCACAATCCTCCGCACTGAAAGCCTCAAGCTTATCCCAACTTCCACCGCCTCATCCTTTTATCACATTACCTTTGTCTGTATCTTTCTCTTTCATTTTCATCCTGTCCTGTTCCAATTTGTTTCAGCGCCCCCCCCCCCCCCCCCTTCCCTCAAAACAGTAAGTACATCTCTCCCTCCATCCATGTTACTCTCACTATCTCCCTCAGTCTCTCTCATGTCTCCTTCTCTCTCTTCTGTGTGTGTGTGTGTGTGTGTGTGTGTGTGTGTGTGTGTGTGTGTGTGTGTGTGTGTGTGTGTGTGTGTGTGTGTGTGTCTTTCTCTCCCCCCCCCCCCCTTCGTCTACACTTTCCCCTTCCTCCTTTTGCCGTCTCTCCTTTCCCTCCACCAAATCCACCAAATCCACCAAATGAACAGATACATTGCCGATATATTTTCACATCCGCTTTCGTAGCAGTTTCGTGCATAGGACTATTAAAGAAGACATTATGATGATAAAACTGACTGCAGTCCTCAATTTCAATGACGCTTTTCGTGGTTGTAAACTAAAACCGCGCGCACACCTCACGTTATGCTATGTTGCGAGTGAGTGGGGTATCTCTGCTTGAGGTGATACTGCGGTGTGCCAACACGGAAATCATCTGGTGGGGCTACAGGTTAATATAAGCTGTCCCAGAAATAGCGCGCCCTTTTCATGCTTTTCTGCGGCTTTAGCGGTTTGTGTTCACGTTCTTTATTAGGTCGCCAATGACATTCGGCAGGTTGTGATAATAAAACGTTGACATTTCTCCATTTCACTTGACTTCAGTAATCTCGCGCATTAAGTCACACGCACTTTGGCAATTTACTGGGGATGGTATAGGCCTCTGGTTTATTATTTCCCCTTAAGATATTCATGTCGAATACATTTCCACCAACCGTGACTTTAGCCTGAAGAGGAAGAAATCGATTCTTCAGACCCAGATAGATGTGCTGTTCTCTCTGAATCTCGAACTGAAAATCTGAAACCATGCAAGTTACAATAACAACAAAGATGATATGATTGATAATAATTTTACCACTACTACTACTACTACTACTACTACTACTACTACTACTACTACTACTACTACTACCACTACTACTACTACTACTACTACTACTACTACTACTACTACTACTACTACTACTACTACTACTACTACTACTTCTACTACTACTACTACTACTACTACTACTACTACTACTACTACTACTACTACTTCTTCTTATACTACTACTACTACTACTACTACTACTACTACTACTACTACTACTTCTACTTCTTCTTCTTCTTCTTCTTCTTCTTCTTCTTCTTCTTCTTCTTCTTCTTCTTCTTCTTCTTCTTCTTCTTCTTCTTCTTCTTCTTCTTTTTCTTCTTCTTCTCCTTCTTCTTCTTCTTCTTCTTCTTCTTCTTCTTCTTCTTCTTCTTCTTCTTCTTCTTCTTCTTCTTCTTCTTCTTCTTCTTCTTCTTCTTCTTCTTCTTCTAGTACTGCTGCTGCTACTACTACTACCACTACTACTACTACTACTACTATTTCTACTACTACTTCTTCTTTTTCCACTACTACTACTACTACTTCTACTCCTACTACTACTGCTATTATTTTTGTTACTTCTACTGCTACTACTTCTACTACTTTTTATTCTACTACTACTACTACTTCTACGACTACTACTACTACTACTACTACTACTACTGCTACTACTACTACTACTACTTTTAATTCTACTACTACTACTACTACTACTACTACTACTACTACTACTACTACTACTACTACTTCTACGACGACTACTACTACTGCTACTACTACTACTACTATTACTACTACCACTACTACTACTACTACTACTACTACTACTACTACTACTACTACTACTACTACTACTATTACTACTTCTACTACTACTACTACTACTACTACTACTACTACTACTACTACTACTGCGTCTACTACTACTACTACTACTACTACTACTTTTACTACTACTACTACTACTACTACTACTACTACTACTACTACTACTACTTCTACTAGTATTATTACTACTTCAACTACTAATGGTAATAAAGGTAATAATCACAATAATGATAACACGTATGATAGCAGTGACATTTACAATAGCAACATTAAAGGGTTACCAAATGCCAAAAGATCAGAAAAAAATGACAATGAGGTTAATATTTTACCTTTATATTTTTATAGACAGACGTACATATTACACAAATTGAAAGCTTCTACCAGATCTGCCAATATGTTACAGGTTCAAAGCCAGTGCCATTTTATTTTTTCTCAACTGGAGAGTCCACCTGTTTAGTTAGAAATAGTTCTTGTTACACTAACTACAATATCAATTTATCCCGTTCCGACAGCCAATTTAACATAAAAACATTCCACACACCTTCCGATTCTATAAAAATATAATTAACTTCGAAATCTGTTTATTTGCTTAGTATTAATCATGGCTTCTTCGGTTTGTATTCTTCTCATTATTTTCACATTTCATTAGAATATTTTACGATATGGTCATATTTCTCCTCGTTCTTTATTATCGAGAATACTGTTATTCATGAGTCAGCAAGCCATCATCTTTACTGATAGTTTCTTTCACGGGTTGACCTTGAGAATCATCCTTATATGGTCACAAAGAAGCACGAAGTCATATTATGCCCACCCTAAACTTTTCTGAATAAAACGTGAATTTAGCGAAGTGAAACCACAATTGGAGGTGTGGAACAGAAATTTTGCATCATTAACATTTCTTCACCTCAATAGTCGAATTAAAGATTTCCATGATACTCAAAATATGTCAAGGGCGACACGATGGTGTTATTTAAGATGACTTTCACGGATGTTACATGCCTACAGGAATAACCTTTTTGTAAAAGATAGGAATTTGATATTGATAACAACTTTGTTCAAATAAAAGCAGAAGTATATCAAAAAGTAGACTCGCTCAAGCTTTGAATGATTGTGTTCCTTTAACCTGTTAAAGTGATGTCATGTTTCAACATAAGAATGCTGAAAACACTCCGAGCATTTCCAAAGTTCCCTTTCGACTATTCAACTCATTAGAACCGTTTCGATTCGACGAAGATTTCATTCATGAAGAGTAATCTGCGGATAATCCAAAAATGCCAAACGGATATCTCTGGTTTCCATGGTTGAGTTGAGTCGTGGTTGCTATCCTGCTAAAAACCTTCTATGCAAACCGAACTGACAGGTGTGTGTGCTCGTTCCGTCTCGCTAGAAGTGATTTCAAAAGATTTTCATGACAATTATAAATAGTAACTACAAATAACATTTGTTTCTTTCATATCCTTTTTCAGACCGCCAAAATGTGCTTCTTCTAATACTAATACTTCCAATGTTTCATTGTCAGACTGTAATGTGCTCTATTTCCCCTATGTTTTCCATAACATCACATACGTTTAAGTCATAGATTTCGTGCAAACAACATATTTCCTTCGAACAGAGAGAAAAGAGAACACTTGTGTAGGAGTTCGCCAACGTGTCATGGCTGCTTTGCTACAGATTAGTGACATTCATAAGTGGATAATCACCATAATCACTGTTTATTGTCGCTATCTTGAGGTTTGTCAAATTCGTCATTTCAAGCGACATGGATGGCGGACGAATTACTGTAGGTGCGATCCTTTTTTGTCACATCGAGATAAGAAAAGAAACTATCTTTAACTAATTGTCTGTCTGTCTGTATATTGTCTCGTATCTTCAATCTGAGTCCATCAGTTCCTTTTCTCTGTCTTTGTCGGTATATCTACGTGTCTTTCGGTCAATCTTCACTTCTCTCTCCCTCCCTTCTCATTATCACTCCCTTCCTCCTTCCTTTTATCTTTTCCATATCTCTTTCATTTTCTGCCCACTCTTTATTTTCCACCTCTTTCCAAAAGAGTATGTGTGTGTGTGTGTGTGTGTGTGTGTGTGTGTGTGTGTGTGTGTGTGTGTGTGTTTATCTCCTTACCTCTCCGTCAATCATCATTCCCCCTTTATCACTTTTCCTCCGTATGTGTTTGTCTGTATGTCTCACCCCCTGTTTTACCGCTCCTGTCTTACCCCTCCCCCCTCTAACTCTTTCTTGTTCTCTCTATTTCTCCCTCTTGTTCTCTTTTCCTTTCCCTGCCACTGTCCCTCTCTCCACTCGGCATCATTGGATACTTCATCAACTACAAATGATTAAAAAAAAGATTGCTGTCTTTTCTTGAATATATGTTCGACGTCAATTTGATATTTGTATAGACACGATACAGAGCTGTCCTTGTCATCAACAAATGGGCACAATACTTCCCGCCGATTTAAACACAATATAAACAAAAATATATTTATTTAGATCCTATCGGATTGGTAAGTCTATTTCTCTCCCTTGAATAGTTTCTATTGTATTCATTTGTGGTTAATTCATTTGTCATCTCAAGGGCATCATTCATTGGTGACCATGTTTGTATACACACACTGCAAGGGCTCACGGCAATGAATGTTTCATGGAACTGACCAAATGACCGAAGACTGCAAAGTCACATTTGTATCAAGTCAGATTTTAGTAGCCTATCTTTGTTATTATCTGACATCACAGTTTATATAATTTGCTTTCACCTGTCACAAGCCATTGCCAATGGGCAGACACTGCTTGTTATCACCATTCATTCTTTGACATACCATCTGCACGATCATAAGGATGACTAAACATCAACACGAAAATTGAGGTGAGTCACTATTCACTATCTGAACCTTCTAACCACCGTAACGAAATCAATCAATAAAGACTTTCTACATGATAATTATATACGGTTACCATAAAGTTAATCCTTTGATTGTGGAATGTCACGCAATAAATCACACCTTCATTCACTGAGTTATGGACTACTGGTCAACTTTATCACCGACCCATAAATAGCATGGACGGCAGACGTACAAGTGTCGGACAGTCATTCAGAAAATATGCGGGAATCCGACACCGAACGGAAACATAACCATGAAAACTGGCGGGCCATGTCAGGAGGACAAGTGGAGAGACAAAATATTTTTGTTTTCTTGGATGTGATCTTGGGGCAAAGCTAGACATTGCAGACATACGGCAGACGTGACGTAGAAAGCCAAGGGTAACCCCCGGCATCGACTGTTGACAGAGTTTGGGGGTGGGTGGATGGTGAGAGGAAGAATAGGTGGGTGAGCACGTGGTAAGGAGAGAGAAACAGACAGACATATTTACAGACATGCATGTATGTATAAAGATAGACAGAGAGAGAGAGAGAGAGAGAGAGAGAGAGAGAGAGAGGGGGGGGAGAGGGAGAGAGAGAGGGAGAGAGACGGAGAGAGAGTGAGAGAGAGAGTGGGGGAGAGGAAGAGAGAGAGGGAGAGAGACGGAGAGAGAGAGAGAGAGAGAGAGAGAGAGAGAGAGAGAGGGGGGGGGTGGGGTGGGGGATAGATAGAAAGAGAGAGGAAAGGAGAAAGGAATAGGGAGAAAGAATAGAGAAGGTAGAGATAAAGCGAGAGAGAGAGAGAGAGAGAGAGAGAGAGAGAGAGAGAGAGAGAGAGAGGGGGGGGGATGGAGAACAACCGGAAAACAGAATAACATATATTTATTCATTCATTTATTTCCAGTTTTAATTAAGCAGTGTGGCCTCTTCAGTTATAAAACTGCTGTTATTGAGGGCCCTGACGGATGAAAATACATTACAACACATAAGAACATCACATAGTAGTAACAACACATAGTAACATCAACAATTTCATATCATATAATGAAGATTGTAATTAAAGATATATTAAAGACTGCAGTCTATGTGACATGTATAGTAAAGAAAGAGGGTAGAGAGAAAGGGAGAGAGAGGGGGGAGGAATGTGGAGAGAGGGAGAGAAAAAAAGGAGAGAGATAGAAAGAGGGAGAGAGAGAGAGAGAGAGAGAGAGAGAGAGAGAGAGAGAGAGAGAGAGAGAGGGAGAGAGAGAGAGATAGATAGAGCGAGAGTCAGACTCGAGACAAGTCGTCCGGAGGTACGAACGCCCACGCACTATATTAGTCATCAATTAATGACTCTCAGACAAAGTATGGCTCCCAATTTTCGTTCGAGAGAAAGACAGTGAAAGAAAACAAAGAAAGTGAGAGGGGTGGAAAGTAAACACGCATTGTCACTTTCAAAGAAAAGGGAGACAAACAACAAATCTTCAACGAGAGAATACTATATGACGATTTTTTTTTCATAATCAAGCCGTAAATATCCCATATGATTATGATGATTAATGATGGGGGATTCGCTTTATCGCTTGAGGTAAAATAGTCTGCAAGGTGGAAAGCATGTGGCTGTTGTGTCGTCGATTTCTAGATTTCTCTTTCTTTCCGGTCTAGGCGAGTTCACACCATTGAAAGCAAAAGTTTGTTCACTTTTCAGCAGTTCTATCTCCACTTTTTGTTATTCATATTGTTTAAGTTATAGTAATGGACATTCGTATTGCGCAGGATGCATTACCATGTACTTCATTTACATACATGCTATTATGTAATTTTCAGAATCAAACAACAGCGAGCATCTTGTAGGATTCAAGAAACAATTTAAAGTTCACAACCTCATTAATTTCCTCTTACTTTGCTTAAAAATGATAATACACAGTTTGTTTTGCACTTCTACTTTCAATATATATTGACCCTTTGGTACATCACATTTTCATTTTTAATGCAAATGAAAAACAATGACCAGTCCTTTCAAGTATTTGACAAACAACGACTTTTTTTTTTATTTCATGTAATGAATCTTTCAAAATATTCAAATGATCCGACGGTCGGACACCAAGATGAGCTATTGATTTCCTTGATGAATAAAGAAAGTCAAGTGGGCTAATGTCAACTTCTAAGACGGTAAAATGTTGCGAGGATGACTATAATGCTCCTGAGTTTATGCTGATGTCAGACCATAATGTTATCTAAATGATTGTTTAGATGTTAAAATATTATCCTTCGGGCTACGAGATTTGCGTATGATGCACATACTCATCAATGGTGTTGTTTAATGAATTGTTTACCTTATCATGTTTACGACTCGTTCGCAAGCTTCTTTGAATAATGGTCTAGTTTTCGCATTCATTTGTTTATGTGATTTCCCCCGTGTAGTTTGCTTACAGCGCCTCCATTGCCCTTGGAAGATACAAAGTCATGTACCCTACCCCTGTCTGTGCCATCGCAAGGTTGAATTATTTGCCTTATTTGGCTTCTAGGCTTCTAGACATTTCTAATTCAACGAAAAAATACAGAGTCTAGCATTCACAAACCTAGTCAATCGTTCATTCATACCCTTTTCTCCGTCCAGCCGGAGAGGGCATAGATCATGATTAATCTACTACAGCCAAGACCGTGTATTGCATATTGCAGTTTGGATTGGAAATTCCCAACAGCCTGGAAACTAAGCTAGGTAATTATGCACATCGCGTTCAGCAGCCAACGCTATTCCATTATGACGTATGTGTAACTAAGACGCATATTGGCAACCGTTTGGCGCATGAGCAGTAAGCAGTAACGCAGATTCTTCATGACCAACTTAGATGAGAAAATGAATTTGACTTATGTGCAAATACTGTACATTAAAGATACAAGCTCAAATAAAACCCAGTACCACATTCTTTATATTTTCACTTTAAAAAGTGAGTCGTTCATTATGTTTGTTTCCTGTATCATGCCAGTAATTCGTTTCTTAGCAAATTGGCTACTTATATTAAGCGCACATTTCATTATGACGTCATACGCGCATAAGGTATATCAGAACACGCCAAGGGTGCAATGTATGCTAAAGTAAACATAACGTGAAACGGGGTTATTACAGAAAACATCAACATAGCAGATCTGAAGATTTAAATTACTGATAGTCAGATTTGTTTCCAGCATTTCGCCTTACAAGTTCTCTTTATTACAAGATCATGGGGAAAAATCGCTGGCAAAGTATTAAGAGGCGCTTGCAAAAGAAACACAAGGTAACATATCCGTTTTCAAAAAGTAAACGAAGTTTAACAAATGTCATTTGCCGAGGGTGAAATTCCTTTCTAATAACCTCTTCTCTTAGACATGGATACTATGTAATGCATGGTACTATTGTGAAATGATCAGCTATGGCCATGTCAAATAATGTGCTTGTTTTAAATGTTATGCCAGTGGCTATCTCATGTGTAAATAAACAAACATGTATTTTCAGTATCATGCTCTAACATGTGGTTACAATGGGGTGCGTCGTGCGCATATATATTTATTCATATATTATTTTTTTCGAATGATCGATTTAGGACATCAACTCAATATCTTTTTTTTTACATTTCTTTCCAGACTAATAAAACGATCATACATTTAAACAGTCATTTATAATACAAAAAGGTGTTTCTTAAGGCACAGCTTCTAAATCAATATCGCCATAGTCATTTTGGTGATTTCTTTCTAGTGCTTGCATTTCTATCTAAAGCGTTACTTTTTTTCATTATAACGTGTTTTTTTTTTTTTTTTTTTTAGATCGGGCCGCTGCCTGTGCAGAATGAGATGGAAGCCGCACCCCCCGTGGTGCGTACACCAGCGCAACTTGATGCCCTGTTTACTGGCAACGCACTCCCTAAGCCCCCAACACATGAGGAGGCTATAGCTGCGAGCCCGCCTTTATCCTTCGATATCGTCGAAGATGCTACAGACGTGGATATCAAGAAGCAGGTCAAAGGGGATGGAGATCACACTGCAACGACTAGGAGCCCTTCACCTCCTTTGAAAGTTGAAGACATTGAAGATGGCGAGGAGATTGAGAACTTGCCAGGTATGTATAAGATACTTACACTGGATTCTATCCTCCAAGTTAGAGAGACGGTGGGAGTGAAAGATAGATCGATGGAGTGGTCGATGGGTGGACAACAGATAGATAGATATACGAGGAGACAATGTGTATTTCATTCAGTAACTTGCTTGTTTATTGAACTGCTCAAATTACGCATAACGCATTGATATAACATGATAGGCAATATTATTCTAGCCGATTATTATTTTTTTTTGTGTATGTAGAAGCTCTCAACGATTTCTGTGTGTATGATTTTCCACAAAAATCAAGACGAAATGTCAGTGTTCATGCAAAGTGAAACCTAGAAATTATAATAAAAAAAATATACTCCGTGCATGTATTTTAATGTGGTCCATCATAATTTCGTTTTGTGGTGGGTCTAAAAGATATAATACTTAGCGTCTTTGGGCAAATATATATAAGAGTGGGGCAGTTAAACATGTTTACTGATGGAAAGCAGTCACCGCTATGGTGACATGGAATCACGTGATGTTTAAGTGCCCAATGAGCAGCCTCACATTGCTTAAGATGGATCAATAATATCATTGACTCTTACAGACCGTGTCTTATGCGAGACCATCGACCCCTATAATCACCTATTATGAAATTCTCCTTTCTCTAGGAGGCATGTTATTTGAAAGTGTACCGTGTATCATTTGATGTTACTTTTTTAATATATTTTTGAGTCCTCATATTTTGTGGATGCGACAACGAACAACGTCTGAACAATGTTTGCGTAAAACTCGAACATTATTTTTTGTTTGTTTCTAAGTATTCATACTCTTTGAAGCATGCCACACTGTACTTCATATGCATGCTTCATATGTGCTCGGATAATAAATGACATGAATAGACGAACAGAATTTTAAGTGTAAATATTAACATAGTTGCCTTGTATTATGCTAGACATTCCGGGGACCTGCTCGTACACCATTTACAATGGTTTCTCGCTGAAGAAGCCTCTACAGGCCGCCCGCCTGCAGGCTAAAATGGAGACCGCCCGGGCACGAAGGCAGGTTAGTAAAAGCTCCGGGCAATATTTAGCAGAAACGCTATCTGCTTTAATAGAAAACGAACCTACACATAGGCCTATTGCTAATGCCTAGATTTTTAAATTCACTTTTTCCTCCTCCTTGTCGATAGCATTTCTTTTTCTTAAAGGGCATATACTGTACTGGGAAGACAAAAAAGCCTTCAAAATGTAATTGTTAGCAATCTTCTCGCCAATAGTCTGAAATTCATGTATTGTCTATTTTAGAAGCTTGCTGAAAGTTATTTGCCCTCAAATGATCCACATATGGAGTAATTAATAATTAATGATTAAATCCTCAAAATATTCGGGCCGAACATTTTGAGGATTTGTGATTTAATCACTCATTACTCCAAATGTAGATCATTTGAGGGCAAATAACTTTCAGCAAGCTTCTAAAATAGACAATACACGAGTTTGAGAGCATTGGCAAGAAGATTGCTAACAATTACATTTTGAGGGCTTTTTTGCCTTCCCAGTACAGTATATGCCCTTTAAATGACAATACTTTTGTTTGCGTCTTGTAGGCCTAATTTAATGGATATCATAGTGATTATAGTATGGTGCATTCTCATTTGTCAAGAATCAAACTGGCAGTCATGTGAACATGACTTAATCTGATGGTTTACATGGTTTACGTTTGTGATTTGTTTGTCGGTGTAGCCTTTGTCTTATCTCCAAAAACAATGAGATAATTGTCTTTATTCAGCTGGTATATTCGATCATTTCGCTGACGATAAAGGAAATACTGGCTTTATAAGTTATTACTTTGCTTGCAACTTCACTCCAATGCTGATTACTTGTTATAGGGATTAATTCAATTCATTGTCAAGTATGCCTCTCTCTCACCCCAACCACCATTCTTAACCTGCATTCCTCTTCCCCCTCTTTTTCTCTTCTTGCTCTATTGCGTCATCCTCTTCTTCTTTACCTCCTTCTCCATCTGTTTCTCCCCTTCCACCTCCCCTTCTTTTCACGATCTTCTTCTCCTCTCCCCCTCCTGCTCTTTCACATTCTTTCCCTCTTCCTCTTTTCATCCTTCTCTTCCTCTTTGCAGCTGATCGAAGCTGAGTTGAAGATCATGCTCGCCGAGCGCCTGGATTCCCAGTACATCCAGCCGCCACCATTGCCACCAATAACAAGTTAAACACCCGAAAGGCATTCATTTAACAACCAATCATCACATCAATGCAATTATTGCATTCAAATATTTAACTACTCGCACACGCACGCTAGGATCTTTGAAATCAACTTTGATCGATGTGTATGCGTGATTTAAAAAAATCTAATTGGCTAACAGTATTTCAAATGTAGCAAAATTGTTTATTGATGAATGAGCGTATCAAAACATATCTAGTCATACATTGGCAATACATAATTCAACTGGATTACTATTCCGTAGCACCAGATGGTTTTACTGATTACTAGAGTTAGGATTTTGCAAGTTAGAAAACAAATTAAGTCCGGATTTTAACTAACATATGAATCAGTATGTGTTTTACAGTGGACAAGATTAGCCGTCCATTGCACATCTGCGCCTGCGCCCATCTGATACAATCGCAACCCATAAATAATATTTCGGATGTGCCAAATGTACATCAAGGCAACTAATCTCTGAATGTGGTAAACAGCATCACGGTAGCTAACTGGAGTCGAGTCTGCCAAGACATTGGCCAAAATCATCAAATTGAGAGCAGCAAAGGCTAAGGGCTCTTTGCACTTAAATTAAGTTCCGGTAGCTCATTACTTGGAATCATATGGCAATAATTCCACTCAATCAACTAGAAAACAGATCAAATAAACATGCAACAAATACCAACATAAATACTGAAAAATATATTTTGATAGATATAACTATAAGTAAAAGTTTTGGCAATCTTAAATCACTTTTTCACGTTGTGCCATGCAAGCTGAAGTTTAATTGACATTGTCGTCCAAATTTGATTAATTGTATCATTGCATCAAGAAGCGTTGCCACAGCTTCAATAATGATGTAAAAGATTCATGTACATATGTTCCAAAAGCAAATGTAGGAGGAAACACCAAAGCAAGGCTATGCACTGGTCTTGTGAGATCCTATCTGGTCACTTAAAGTTTCATTGTAGCAAAAATGTTGAGCTGTAATAGAAAGTTGTAAAAATGTGTCTCGCGGATATCCAGAACATTCATAATTATTTCAAGGTTTCAGGAACTGTGATTGGACAAACTTAACAAGCAACAAACAACGCAAACCGTCAATTCTGATCCTGTAAGTTATCAATTCACTTGGATTCCTAATAGAAGGGACCATCTAATACTGTTTAAAAATATGCACTCAAAATGAAAGTGAAAGTCAAAGGTGAAAAATTATAGGCTAACTATTAAATAAAACAATTAAATATAAATGAATATAATTTCAGGTGAAAGAGTACTAATGAAGGAATTGTAGAATCATTCCAACAAACACATAAGTATACAGCAACGTTAATAGTTTGTGACAAAATTTCTAAAGCTAATTATACCACGTTCGTATAACGTGTAACTACTAGCGCTACATGTACTACTGCTATGAGTACTTCTACTTCATTACTGCAACTACCACCACGAAGTATAACATCAATAGCAATAGTAATGATATATATATATATATATATATATATATATACAATTAACGATGTCACTTCCCGTACTGCATGGGTAAGCAATAGGAATACACAAAGAAAATAAACCAAAATAAACTTTTATGTAAAACACAAGTAGGATAAGGCGAAAAAACACCCAAAATAATAAAAACAATACGAAGAACAAAATAAAAAATCCATCCCCTAACAAAAGAGCAAAGCAAAATGAAAAAATTAACCCAAAATGATGATATGTCGAGCAAAAATTAAAATTTATAAAATCAGGGAAAATATTTGTTCTGAAAGAAAATTATATACAACGTCAGTAGGGAAAGTCGGAAATCATAACCTTGAATACTGGTATGGAAGTTAAGCCGTAATTTATCTTAATCTTAAGACGATTATAGGATATTTAAATAGTACTGATAAAAGTCAATAGGCCTATGCCTGAAAACGAAAGATCGCATCAAACAGATAAATCAACTTAACTTAAAGCAGTAAAAACAATTGTAACAACAACTGCTACAGCAATGTAGTGAACAACATCAACATAAATCAACAAAAGAAACTGAAATAAACAGTATCCTCTGCAACAACGGCCGCTGAAAGAACAGCGACGACGGGCAGCTGTTGTATTACAGTAGCAACACAATGTTGCTGCAACGGCTGCCGCAGGAACAGTGACAATAGAAGTCATCCCGTTACAAAAAGATAAGTCAACCATAATTAGTGCTCATGTTTTTGTCGCTTTTAGTGTCAAACTACTGCTTTTTGCTTGACAAATACGTTTCATAACCATTCTTCGTTGAAATTGGACATTGTTCATCCCTCCGCATTATTTTGTTGCTGCTAATCCAGCAGCTGACGTTGCAGCAACATTTATTGCTTTTATTCATGCATCGGCGGTTGCAGCAAGCTATGTAGCAATAGCGTCAGCAACATCAGTAGTCGTATCAAGAAATTAAATACAATGAACAATATCGACAACCGCTGAGAGAACAGCGATAACATACAGCTGATGTAGTACAGTAGAAGCACAATATTGCTGCAACAGCTGCTCCTTGTAGAAGAGCAACAACATTTTTGCTCTAACGGCTGCTGCAGAAACAACAACAACTTAAGTCGCTACAACGGCTACTGCTTGTACAGTAGCAACATAATGTTGCTACAACGGTGGCTGCATGTACAGTAGCAACTGAAGTTGTTATAACAACCATTGCATAGGTATGAGCAAAAAAAATGTTGCTGCAATAAGCGCTTCAGGAGGTTGTCAACAAAATATTTCTTCAACGGCGGCTGCAGGAATAGCAGCAACTCACGTAGCTACAACAGCCACTGCTTGTACAGTAGCAACACAATGTTGCTACAACGGTGGCTGCTTGTACAGTAGCAACTTAAGTTGCTGAATAGCTGCTGCTCGTACAGTAGCAACACAATGTTGCTGCAACGGCGGCTGTAGGAAAAGCAGCAAATTATGTCGTTGAAACAACCACTCCATGAATGTAGCAGCAAATGTTGCTACAATGGCGGCTGCAGGTACAGTCGCAACATAAGTTGCTCCAACACCCATTGTATGAACAGTATCAATAAATGTTGCTGTAACGTCGGCTGCTGGAATAGCAGCAACACAAATCTGTAAATGGATGAAAAATGTGAAATCTCAACGAAGGATCATTACGGAACTAATTTGTCAAGCCAGAAGCATTAGTTAGAAACTAAAAGTAAAACGCAAAAAACAAAATATTTATGGTTCATTTAATTTGGTGTAACGACTTTAAATTCCTACGTAAGAGGCAATAGTTAAATAAATGACCAACACATAGCAGCACTATTTAATCGTTTTAATATGTGCATATACAATGGAATTGACTGTTCATGCAAGAAGCAACAGTAAAATAACTAACCAACCCAATTGCATAGAAACTACATTCATTCATTCTTTCTTCAAACGTGTAAAATGTTTAACAACAAAGACGTGTTTTGAAAACTTTTTAAGATGTCAAAATCACGCCCCTGAAATAGGAAATGAAATTAAAAAACTAACCACCCCTCAAAAAAAAATCTACCACACAAATTGATAAAGTATAGAACGAGTAAGAAGAATAGAAGAAAGAATGAGCAATACTAGCGAAGCTGTTGTTGCGGTCGGGCGGGGCAGCATTAGACATAAAACTTATCCAATGTTTTTAATGATTTATTCATATCATGTCAAAAAAAAATTACATTTTACGAAAGTAAAGTTTAGTAAAAAAAAAAAATGTCAATATCCTATTAAAGCATTTAAAGAAGATTTTGGTTCACGCACACACAAAAATAAATCATGGAGGGCAATTGGGATAAGTGGATCAGTAAGAATCTAGCATCAACAATTGAAAGTAGTACGCAATAAAGCAGTCGACATAATCGTATCAACAAGACAACAATAAGAATTTCAGAATAATTTGCAATGCTACATATTAATTGTTTAACAAGATCAGAACAACACTTTGTGGTGGTAGTAGTAATGTAGTAGAAGTACTCTGATCAGTAGTACATGTAGTAGGATTGAGGCAGAACAACAACAGTAACTCACTCTGTACATGTTGTCATCAGGCCAGCCCAAGTTTTCTACTGGGCTTATTGACCTCCTTTAACAGCTTAAATCTTTAAGTTAAAACTTCTTCCTTGAATTCTAGCATACAATTGTAAAAGAAATAAGCAACATATCAAGAAAAGCCAAGAACTGTCAGTGCATAATCTTTCCTAAATATGTATTTCAATTTATTCTACATTCATAGAAGTATTAAAAGCATACGGTGAATGAAATGATTCAATTAAATTTGATTAAGAACTAAACAATTAACAACCAAAATTAACCTACTGTGCATGGACATATTATCAAGCATGCTTATTTCGCAACTTAAGAAAAAATAAGCTTTAACTTTTGATTAATCATATCAAACATGAGTTAAAACATCTGATACCTTCAAATAGAAGACTAAGAATGAGTCAGTTTTGGCACATATAGGAGTATATACTATGTGCTGCTCACTTGTAATATACAATATTTGCAAATAATTATATGGAACTGGAATATGTCTACATATAGGGGCACCGCACACTTTTTCACAGATCGACTTAAATACTCCACGCGCTACCGTGATGCCTGCTGTTAACAGCATACAACACATATCATTTTATCCCCTCGATATTAGATCTCAAGATCAAAACGGGACCCGACTCTTCTTGTCCACTGTAAGACACATACTGATTCTACAGCACAAACCAAAACAACTTCCAATGCCTCGCCAACAGTGTGTAGGAAACTGCATATAGGGTTTAACTACTTATTATGATTCAGAATAAAAGGCTGCAGTATTATTGATGACAAATCTGAATCGAGAGAGAATGTGCAATCACTCATCGAAGCCTTATTGAAATATATGAAATACGAACTAATCATATGCTACGCTATCATATTTTTGCGATGCCTAATGCCGCAATAGTTGACTGAAATAATAAAATTGTATTCCTTAAAACCCGTCTCCCTATGTGTTTTTTTAAAGTCAAATGTAAACATTAGTTTGATAACGAAGATTTGGGTACAGTCTTGTGGTGTGCAAGCGGTACGTTGGAATATGTCATCATGAACATGTATTTACACAGACTGCGCGCAATGGTATTGTGGCGCTATTCTGGAGTACATTGTATTATCATTAATCAACAATGAACGTGTCAGGATGTTGGATGCTTTGGTAGTGCTGTTACGTAACATATACTCGCAAAATGTACATATTTCACATGAACACTCTATTCTTATTATAGATATGAAGAACTGCACTATATTCCCCATAAACTACATAGTTTTATTTCATAGAAGGTAAACTGATTAGTGTCCGTATTGTCTATAATTACCCACTTATCACGAGTACCAGTGTTCTGTGGATCATGCATAATTGATATTTACTGTACTAATCTTAGCACTCACTCTCTGCAGCAAGACCATTAAAAACAATGCAAGACATTCAATTACTTTGATTAATTAATTCAAATTATATATTGTAGTCAAGCTTTTACAAAAAAAAGAATACAGTACTGACTAGTTTACTAAGAGAATTTCATTGATGATATAGAAATAGATGGAAGTATACACAAATAATTCAAAAAAATAAAAGTAAAAATTGATTTCGTGAATTGGACAAATGACTCTTTATCGTTCCAATTTGGTAATACATCTGATTGAGTGTACTACAGTATTAGACATAAAGTCACGAAACCTTGTCAAAGTGAGGCATTCATAACAGAAATAATTTTTCTGAAATTGCAATTAGAATCTGCCTTGCTTTTGCTGGAACTAAACACATTTATAGGGACATACAATTTGGTTAGCATGATACATGTACATCAAATATTTGAGTGTCAAAGCGGACGGAAACAAAATAATGGTATAACAGGCAAAATTAACACCATTTTAGAGATTGTAGACCAATAACCCTCCTCCCCGTTCAAGAGCATGAAGCTATGGGAATAGTTTCTCAAATGATTATGCCATTAATAGTGAGGTTTTAATCTACAGTTCTCACACAGTGTGTATGTTGGTTCATCTAATTACATTTTGGCTTAGTGGGAACCACAGTGCATTAATGTATCTTCAGGTAATGTTGGAATGCAAACGGTAATGGAAGGATGTAAAGTTGACACATGCATCTCAAGGTGATATCTTTCATGGCACAATTTACTTAGGACCTTACACGCCCTGTAGTATGAACATTTACTCCACTGTTTTGAAAGAAAACACATAGATCCCACAAGAACTACATTTAGGAGCACTTCCCCAACTTCCAAATGAATAATAGCTGGACATGAATGATGAAACAATACCATATATACTATAGCTTTCTTTTCTTAAAAAATTATACATAAACTAATTTACAAAGAACGGGCAATTTTATGTACTGTTCTCTACACATTTTTATCCATTAGCACCTTTTCTCCGTCCAGCCGGAGAGGGCATAGATCATGATTAATCTACTACAGCCAGGACCGTGTATTGCATATTGCAGTTTGGATCGGAAATTCCCAACAGCCTGGAAACTAAGCTAGGTAATTATGCACATCGCGTTCAGCCAACGCTATTCCATTATGACATATGTGTAACTAAGACACGTTTTGGCAACCGTTTGGCGCATGAGCAGTAAGCAGTAACGCAAATTCTTCATGACAAACTTAGATGAGAAAATGAATTTGACTTCTGTGAAAACACTGTACATTAAAGATACGAGCGCAAATAAAACCCAATACCACATTCTTTATATTTTCACTTTAAAAAGTGAGTCGTTCATTATGTTTGTTTCCTGTATCATGCCAGTAATTCGTTTCTTAGCAAATTGGCTACTTATATTAAGCGCACATTTCATTATGACGTCATACGCGCATAAGGTATATCAGAACACGCCAAGGGTGCAATGTATGCTAAAGTAAACATAACGTGAAACGGGGTTATTACAGAAAACATCAACATAGCAGATCTGAAGATTTATATTACTGGTAATCAGATTTGTTTCCAGCTTTTCGCCTTACAAGTTCTCTTCATTACAAGATCATGGGGAACAATCGCTGGCAAAGAATTAAGAGGCGCTTGCAAAAGAAACACAAGGTAACATATATATCCGTTTTCGAAAAGTCACAAAGTTTAACAAATGTCATTTGCAGAGGGTGAAATTCATTTCTAATCACCTCTTCTCTTAGAGATGGCTACTATGTAATGCATGGTACTATTGTGAAATGATCAGCTATGGCCATGTCAAATAGTGTGCTTGTTTGAACTCTGTTATGCTAGTAGCTATCTCATGTGGAAATGAATATACATGTATTTCTAGTACCATGCTTTAAAAATGTGGTTACAATGGGGTGCGTCGTGCGCATATATATTTATTCATATATTATTTTTTTCGAAATATCGATTTAGGACATCAACTCAATATCTTTTTTTTTACATTTCTTTCCAGACTAATAAAACGATCATACATTTAAACAGTCATTTTTTAAAAAAAGGTGTTTCTTAAGGCACAGTTTCTAAATCAATATCGCCATAGTCATTTTGGTGATTTCTTTCTAGTGCTTGCATTTCTATCTAAAGCGTTACTTTTTTTCATTATAACGTGTTTTTTTTTTTAGATCGGGCCGCTGCCTGTGCAGAATGAGATGGAAGCCGCACCCCCCGTGGTGCGTACACCAGCGCAACTTGATGCCCTGTTTACTGGCAACGCACTCCCTAAGCCCCCAACACATGAGGAGGCTGTAGCTGCGAGCCCGCCTTTATCCTTCGATATCGTCGAAGATGCTACAGACGTGGATATCAAGAAGCAGGTCAAAGGGGATGGAGATCACACTGCAACGACTAGGAGCCCTTCACCTCCTTTGAAAGTTGAAGACATTGAAGATGGCGAGGAGATTGAGAACTTGCCAGGTATGTATAAGATACTTACACTGGATTCTATCCTCCAAGTTCGAGAGACGGTGGGAGTGAAAGATAGATCGATGGATAGGTCAATGGGTGGACGACAGATAGATAGATATACGAAGAGAGAACGTGTATTTCATTCAGTAACTTGATTGCTTATTCATTTTTTTTGTGTGTTCGCATGTATAGAAGACCTCAATGATATCTGTGTGTATTGATTTTCCACAAAAATCAAGACGAAATGAATAGATATAGGAGGAGACATTGTGTATTTCATTCAGTAACTTGCTTGTTCATTAAACTGCTCAATTTACGCATAACGCATTGGCATAACATGATAGGCAATATTATTCTAGCCGATTATTATTTTTTGTGTTCAAATTCAAAAATTATACTCCGTGCATGTATTTTCATGTGGTCCGTCATAATTTCGTTTTGTGGTGGGTCTAAAAGATACAATACTTAGCGTATTTGGGCAAATATATATATAAGAGTGGAGCACTTTACCATGTTTACTGATGGAAAACAGTCACCGATATGGTGACATGGAATCACGTGATGTTTAAGTGCCCAATGAGCAACCTCACATGGCCTAAGATGGATCAATGATATCAGTGACTCTTGCAGAACACGTCTTATGCGAGACCATCGTCCCTTATAATCACCTATTATGAAATTGCCCTTTCTCAAGGACGCATGTTATTTGAAAGTGTACGTGTATCATTTGATGTTACTTTTTAAATATCTTTTTTAGTCCTCATATTTTGTGGATGCGACAACGAACAACGCCTGAACAATGTTTGCGTAAAACTCGAACATTATTTTTTTGTTTGTTTCTTAGTATTCATACTCTTTGAAGCATGCCACACTGTACTTCATAATGCATCGTGTTATTTTGCCTGGGGGGTGTTTCACCAAGCTGTTTCTAAGTTACGAACGACTTTACGAACGACTGGTCATCCCTTCTTGTGCTAAATCAGATTCTCAATTAACAAAGTGTGGTATCGCATTTAGCACAAGAAGGGATCACCAGTCGTTCGTAAAGTCGTTCGTAACTTACGAACAGCTTGGTGAAACATCCACCAGGATAATAAATGACATGAATAGACGAACAGATTTTTGAGTGTAAATATTAACATAGTTGCCTTGTATCATGCTAGACATTCCGGGGACCTGCTCGTACACCACGGGGTACACCATTTACAATGGTTTCTCGCTGAAGAAGCCTCTTCAGGCCGCCCGCCTGCAGGCTAAAATGGAGACCGCCCGGGCACGAAGGCAGGTTAGTGAAAGCTCTGGCCAATATTTAGCAGAAACGCTCTCACATAGGCCTATTGCTAATGCCTAGATTTTTAAATCCACTTTTTCCTTCTCCTTGTCTTTTTCTTAAATGGCAATACTTTTGTTTGCGTCTTGTAGGCTTAATTTAATGGATATCATAGTGATTATAGTATGGTGCATTCTCATTTGTAAAGAATCAAACTGGCAGTCATGTGAACATGACTTAATCTGATGGTTTACATGGTTTACGTTTGTGATTTGTTTGTCGGTGTAGTCTTTGTCTTATCTCCGAAAACAATGAGATAATTGTCTTTATTCAGCTGGTATATTCGATCATTTCGCTGACGATTAAGGAAATACTGGCTTTATAAGTTATCACTTTGCTTGCAACCTCACTCCAATGCTGATTATTTGTTATAGGGATTAATTCAATTCATTGTCAAGTATGCCTCTCTCTCACCCTAACCACCATTCTTAATCTGCATTCCTCCCCCCCCCTCTTTTTTCTCTTCTTGCTCTATTGCGTCATCCTCTTCTTCTTTACCTCCTTCTCCATCTGTTTCTCCCCTTCCCCCTCGCCTTCTTTTTAAAATCTTCTTCTCCTCTCCCTCTCCTGCTCTTTCATCTTCTTCCCTCTTCCTCTTCCATCCTTCTCTTCCTCCTCGCAGCTGATCGAAGCTGAGTTGAAGATCATGCTCGCCGAGCGCCTGGATTCCCAGTACATCCAGCCGCCACCATTGCCACCAATAACAAGTTAAACACCCGAAAGGCATTCATTTATCAACCAATAATCACATCAATGCAGTTATTGCATTCAAATATTTCACTACTCGCACACGCACGCTAGGATCTTTGAAATCAACTATTATCGATGTGTATGCGTGATTCAAAAAAAATCTAATTGGCTAACAGATATTTCAAATGTAACAAAATTGTTTATTGATGAATGAGCGTAGCAAAACATGTCTAGTCATACATTGGCAATACATAATTCAACTGGATTACTATTCCGTAGCACCAGATGGTTTTACTGATTACTAGAGTTAGGATTTTGCAAGTTAGAAAACAAATTAAGTCCGGATTTTAACTAACATATGAATCAGTATGTGTTTTACAATGGATAAGATTAGCCGTCCATTGCACCTCTGCGCCTGCGCCCATCCGATCTTCCTTTGCAAAGGGGGAGATACAATCGCAACCCATTAATGACATTTCAGATGTGCCGAATGTACATGAAGGCAACTAATCTCTGAATGTGGTAATCAGCATCACGGAAGATAACTGGAGTCGAGTCTGCCAACACAATGGCCAAAATCATCAAATTGAGAGCAGCAAAGGCTAAGGGCTCCTTGCTGTTAAATTAAGTTCCGGTAGCTCATTACTTGGAATCATATGGCAATAATTTCACTTAATCAACTAGAAAACAGATCCAAATAAACATGCAACAAATCCTAACATAAATACTGAGAAATATATTTGGATAGATATAACTATAAGTAAAAGTTTTGGCAATCTTAAATCACTTTTTCAAGTTGTGCCATGCAAGCTGAAGTTTAATTGACATCATCGCCCAAATTTGATGAATTGTATCATTGCATCAAGAAGCGTTGCCACAGCTTCAATAATGATGTAAAAGATACATGTACATATGTTCCAAAAGCAAATGTAGGAAGAAACACCAAAGAAAGACTATGCACTGGTCTTGTGAGATCCTATCTGGTCACTTTCATTTTCATTGTAGCAAAAATTTTGAACTGTAATAGAAAGTTGTAAAAATGTGTCTCGCGCATATCCAGAACATTCATAATTATGCACTCAAAATGTAAGTGAAAGTCAAAGGTGATAAATTATACGCTTACTATTAAATTAAACAATTAAATAGAAATGAATATAATTTTAGGTGAAAGAGTACTAATGAAGGAATGGTGGTATCATTCCAACAAACACATAAGTATACAGCAACGTTAATAGTTTGTGACAAAAGTTATAAAGCTAATTTTACCACGTTCGTATAACGTGTAACTACTACTGTTACATGTACTACTGCTATGAGTACTTGAACTTCATTTCTGCAACTACCACCACGAAGTATAACATCAATAGCAATAGTACCGCATGGGTAAGCCATAGGGATACACAAAGTAAATAAACCAAAATAAACTTTTATGTAAAACACAAGTAGGATAAGGCGAAAAAACACCCAAAATCATAAAAACAATATGAACAACAACAAAAAAATCCAACCCTAACAAAAGAGCAAACCAAAATGGAAAAATTAACCCAAAATGAAGATATGTCGAGCAAAAAATTAAATTTATAAAATGAGGGAAAATATTTTTTTTAAAGGAATGATGTACAACATCAGTACGGAAAGTCGGAAATCATAACCTTGAATATTGGTATGGAAGTTAAGCCGTAATTAATCTTAATCTTAAGACAATTATAGGATATTTAAATAGTACTGATAAAAGTCAATAGGCCTATGCCTGAAAACGAAAGATCGCATCAAACAAAATCAACTTAACTTAAAGTAGTATAAACAATTGTAACAACAACTGCTACAGCAATGTAGTGAGCAACATCAACATAAATCAACAAAAGAAACTAAAACAGTATCCTCTGCAACAACAGCCGCTGAAAGAACAGCGACGACAGACAGCTGTTGTATTACAGTAGCAACACAATGTTGCTGCAACGGCTGCCGTAGATACAATAACAATAGAAGTCATCCCGTTATACAAAAACAAATCAACCATAAATAGTGCTCATGTTTTTGTCGCTTTTAGTGTCAAACTACTGCTTTTTGCTTGACAAATACGTTTATAACCATTCTTCGTTGAAATTGGACATTGTTCATCCCTCCACATGATTTTGTTGCTGCTAATCCAGAGTAGCCGACGTTGCAGCAACATGTATTGCTTTTATTCATGCATCGGCGGTTGCAGCAAGCTATGTAGCAATAGCGTCAGCAGCATCAGTAGACGTATCAAGAAATTAAATACAATGAACAATATCGACAACCGCTGAGAGAACAGCGACAACATACAGCTGATGTAGTACAATAGAAGCACAATATTGCTGCAACAGCTGCTCCTTGTAGAAGAGCAACAACACTTTTGCTCTAACGGCTGCTGCAGAAACAGCAACAACTTAAGTCGCTATAACGGCCACTGCTTGTACAGTAGCAATGCTGCAGAAACAGCAACAACTTAAGTCGCTATAACGGCCACTGCTTGTACAGTAGCAACATAATGTTGCTACAACGGTGGCTGCATGTACAGTAGCAACTGAAGTTGTTGTAACAACCATTGCATAGGTATTAGCCAAAAAAAAAATGCAACAAGCGCTTCAGGAGATTATCAAAAAATATTTCTTCAACGGCGACTGTAGGAATAGCAGCAACTCAAGTAGCTACAACAGTCACTGCTTGTACAGTAGCAACACAACGTTGCTACAACGGTGGCTGCTTATACAGTAGCAACTTAAGTTGCTGAATAGCTGCTGCTCGTACAGTAGCAACACAATGTTGCTACAACGGCGGCTGTAGGAATAGCAGCAAATTATGTCGTTGAAACAACCACTCCATGAATGTAGCATCAAATGTTGCTACAATGGCGGCTGCAGGTACAGTCCCAACATAAGTTGTTGCAACACCCGTTGTGTGAGAAGTATCAATAAATGTTGCTGTAACATCGGATGCTGGAATAGCAGCAACACAAATCTGTGAATAGATGAAAAATGTGAAATCTCAACGAAGGATGATTATGGAACTAATTTGTCAAGCCAGAAGCAGTAGTTAGAAACTAATAGTAAAACGTAAAAAACAAAATATTGATGGTTCATTTATTTTGGTGTAACGACTTTAAATTCCTACGTAAGAGGCACAATGGAATTGACTATTCAAGCAAGAAGCAACAGTGAAGCAACTAACCAAAGAAACTAAATTAATTTATTTTTCTTCAATGTTCAACAACAAAGACGTGTTTTAAAAACTTTTTAAGATGTCAAAATCACGCCCCTGAAATAGGAAATGAAATGAAGTATTGAATGAGTAAGAAGAATAGATGAAAGAATGAGCAATGCATGGGAAGCTGTTGTTACGGTCGGGCGTGGCAGCATTAGACATAAAACTTATTAAATGTTTTAATGGTTTATTCATATCATGTCAAAAAGTGACATTTTACGAAAGTAAAGTTAATTAAAAAAAATGTCAATATTCTAAGCATTTAAAGAAGATTTTGGTTAACGCCCATACAAAAATAAATCATGGAGGGCATTTGGGATAAGTGAATCAGTAAGAATCTAGCATTAACAATGGAAAGCAGTACACAATAAAGCAGTCGACATAATCGTATCAACAAGACAACAATAAGAATTTAAGAATAATTTACAACACGAACAATTTCAGTTGTTTCACAAGATCAAACCAACACTTTGTGGTGGTTGTAGTAATGTAGCAGAAGTACTCTGATCAGCAATACATGTAGTAGGATAGAGACAGAACAACATCAGTAACTCACTCTGTACATGTTGTCATCAGGCCAGCCCAAGTTTTTTACTGGGCTTATTGATAGCCTTTAACAGCTTAAATCTTTAAGTTAAAACTTCTTCCTTAAATTTTAGCATACAATTGTTAAAGAAATAAGCCAACATATCAAGGAAAGCCAAGAACTGCCAGTGCATAATCTTTCCTGAATGTGTATTTCACTGTATTCTACCTTTATATAATAGAGCATACGGGAATGAAATAGTTCAATTACATTTTATTAAGAACTAAACAATTAACAACCAAAATTAACCTACTGTGCATGGACAAATTATCAAGCATGCTGATTTCGCAACTTAAAGAAAAAAAAGCTTTAACTTTTGATTAATTATATCAAACATGAGTTAAAACATCTGATACCCTTAGAACACTAAGAATGAGTCAATTTTGGCACATATAGGAGTATATACTATGTGCTGCTCACTTGTAATATACAATATTTGCAAATAATTATATGGAACTGGAATATATCTACATTTCATAGGAGCACCGCACATTTTTTTTCACAGGTCGACTTCAATACTCCACGCGCTTCCGTGATGCTTGCTGTTAACAGCATACAACACATATCACTTTAGCCCCTCGATGCTAGATCTCAAGATCAAAACCCGACTCTTCTTGTCCACTGTAAGACACATACTGATTCGACAGCACAAACCAAAACAACCACCAATGCCGCACCACCACTGTGTAGGCAACTGCAATACTCTAAGGATAGTGACTGATAGGGTTTAACTACTGATTATGATTCAGAATGAAAGGCTGCAGTATTATTGATGACAAATCTGAATCGAGAGAGAATGTGGAATCACTCATCGAAGTGTTATTGGAATATATGAAATATGAACTAATCATATGCTACGCTATCATATTTTTTGCGATGCCTAATGCCGCAATAGTTGACTGAAATAATAAAATTGTATTCCTTAAAAGCTGTCTCCCTATCTGTGTTTTTTTTTTTTAAGTCAAGTGTAAACATTGGTTTGATAATGAAGATTTGGGCACAGTCGTGTGGTGTGCAATATTGACATCATTAATCAACAATGAACGTGTCAGGATGTTGAATGCTTTATTGCTGCTGTTACGTAACATTATGCTCGCAAAATGTATATATTTCACATGAACACTTTATTCTTATTATAGATATGAAGAACTGCACTATATTCCCCACAAGCCACATAGTTTTATTTCATAGAAGTTAAACTGATTAGTGTCAGTATTGTCTATAATTGCCCACTTATCACGAGTTCCAGTATTCTGTGGCTCATGCATAATTGATGTTTACTGTATTAATCTTAGCACTCACACTCTGCACCAAGACCATTGAAAACAATGCAAGACATTCAATTACTTTAATTGATTTATTTTATATATTGTAGTCAAGCTTTTACAAAAAAAAATTACAGTACTGAATAGTTAACTAACAGAATTTGATTGATGATATAGAAATAGATGGAAGTATACACAAATAATTCTTGAATTTGATAAATGACACTTTATCGTCCTAATTTGGTAATACATCTGATTGAGTCTGCATACAGTATAAGACATACAGTCACGAAACCCTGTCAAAGTGAGGCATTCATATAAGAAATAATTTTTCTGGAATTGCCATTAGAATCTGTCTTGCTTTTGCAGGAAATACACAGGACTTTTGGTTAGCACAATACATGTACATCAAACATTTGAGTGTCAAAGCGGACGGAAACAAAATAATGGTATAACAGGCAAAATTAACACCATTGTAGAGATTGTAGACCAATAACCCTCCTCCCCCCTCAAAAGCATGAAGCTATGGGAATAGTTTCTCAAATAATTACGCAATTAATACCAAGGTTTTAATCTACAGTTCTCACATAGTGTGTATGTTGGTCCATCTCATTACATTTTGGCTTAGTGGGAACCACAGCACATTAATGTATCTTCAGGTAATGTTGGAATGGACGGATGTAAAGTTGACACATGGATCTCAAGGTGATATCTTGCATGGCACAATTTACTCCTTACACTTCCTGTAGTATGAACATTAACTCCACTGTTTTTAAAGAAAACACATAGACCCCACAAGAACTACATTACGGAGCACTTCTCCAACTTTCAAATAAATGACATGAATGATGAAACAATACCATGGAAACTATAGCTTTCTTTTCTTTCGAAAAAATTAACACAAACCATTTTGCTGAATATAGAGCTAAAGAGGAAAAATGTGTTACACAAATCAGTCAAATAATGCAAATAATTCAGGAAATAGAATCCACTTCCTCCCATATTGAAATTGTATGCAACACTATTCAAATGGAATATCTAGTTATGTGGAAGTTTGTTGTCCTTTCAGTTCACCCTCTTATATATATAGCGTAAAATAATCAAATATAAAATGACATATGGACTGACATAAAATCCCCATGTTGGTACTTACGTCCCCCCCCCCCCCCCATTTTTTTTATTGGCTTCCAAACAGAATTGAACAACATATGATTCCATTAAGTAACTTTGACATTAGTCATATATGACATAAAATTTGTACATCTTTTCACCATGTTCACATGTAAAGAGAAATGATTACCGGTAGTCATGACTCAACATAAAGAGCCACTTTCTGATGTGTAAGACTAGTTTCTCTTTATGAACAGCAACAAGACTTTTTACCTATTTTAAACATTATTTATTGCTCAAATTGTTTCAATAATGTCTTGTTTTGATATCTATGAAGATTAATAAAATATTTGCATAAAAGATACTGTTGAAGTGTTTTCCTTTTGCTAGCATTAACAAAATTTCCAATGCCCCCAAATTTACACAGAAGCGGCAATTTTATGTACTGTTCTCTACACATTTTTGTTCATTAGCACACTCTTTTCATTGCATCTAAGGCTTCTAGATTTCCCAATAAAGCAGCAAAAAATCATATACTAGCAATGTCTTTCTAAGCTTCATTACCTTACTGTCACACTACAGCACGACATACAGTACAATAACAAATTGATAGTTACATCAGAACTAACATTACATGATTCATACAAAGACATACTTTCTCTGATAAGGGAATCAATCACACACATAAAATAATGACCGCATTAAAAAAAGGGAAATGACAACTGCAAAATGAAGTAACAGTTCCAGCTTCCACTAGCAATATTACCTATTCAAACAGCTTACAAATGTCCTACACCATTTTTTACTAGTATCTTTCAGTGATGAACTATGAATAAGATATTTAATCTGTCATGAACACATGAACACATAATCTTTAATATGATGCCTGTGATACAAGAAAATTAATATATGTTTGACAAGACAGACAAAAAAGTCTTAAAACAATCTACATTTTGTTCAATTAAGTATATTGCCTGATAGGGCAATAAACTCAAAACATACAATAACAATAATTACAGTGATTGAATTGTCATGCTCACATTGCTAAATATACATATTACAGCTATGCATCTACCCACTGATCACACATTGAGTCACAATTATAGGTGCTTTGAGCTACAATTTCTTGCAATAATTTAAAGGAAAATCAGAAATGTACATACTTATATAAAGAGTTACCCTTCATCCAATAAGGAGAGATACGCACACAACACAAAAATAATATTCACATAAGGCTGGATAACTGGATTTGTGCACATGATTCAAAACTTATGTGATATAAACAAGTTATACAATTATAAAGTATCTACATGTACATCAGAGATAGGACTATTCACAGAATCTACAAGGATATATTGCCACAATTGCCTAGTGAGGAATACTGAGTAACAAATGAGTTTATATCATAAAGGAAATACAGTTATATCAAAAATCTTCTTTATCTACATAATAATTTACATTATCTAAAGATTAAATGATTATCATTTTAAGCTCACTTTATCATCACTTCAATACAAATATACTAATTTAAATTCAAGGAGCTCTTCTTATACAGTTTGATTAAATTCCAAAATACCAAAATTAATTTTTTTTTAACCATGCTTGTGCCCCTAAGGGCAGCAGTTCACAACAAAACTATACAGGATATCCAAAATGGTAATCGCAAAAAAATTTGTTCAATTCCTGCTAAATAATAATCTTAAGTATCAAATCATTGTGCATTGCATTATATGTATTAGATCAAAAAATTAATGGGCAAAGTTACTTGAATATCTAAAGTTAATGTAATCCTTAATACCAATAGTTCACACACATAGTCAAGCTATTATTTTCACTTTGGATGATCGCACATTACCACTAAAAAGTTGAAATTTAAAATAATTTGAGTCCATTGAATTCATCATTCAAAAATATTATTAAGACTTAACATTAAACAAAGATTCCTTCATAGGGTTTTTGTAAGTTCAAGCAACGTAAAATGACATTTCAAGTCATTCACATTACCTCACAAAATTTATATGGATATTTACATTTAAGATGGATTTGATCTCACTACATTGTAGACATTTTCTTACAAATATCATGAAAAAATGAATGGAAGTACATTCTAACTTTTCTATTTCAGTTGTACAAAATTTGAAAGAGCTTGTAGAAGAGAGAAAGAGGCAATATGGAATGCAGCATCATTACTGAATGTATCATAAAATGCAAGATGTGATAATTAAAAAATACAAATCATAATTACTTGTAAAAATAATTTAGATATTTTGACTCACAATAGAATAATGGAAATAGTGTATATATTGGAAGATATATGTAATGCAAGGTTATTTAGTGGAAATAGCATATATAAAGAGTGAGCTTTTACCTGCTTAGCATTATACCATGTTTTCTTATTTAATGATAAAAATGTCACACAATATCAATGGTAGAATTTGGAAGCCTATATATACCATGTTACTGAATCATCTTCAACTCTGGAAACCTCTTTGTCCCATAGGCAATAAACTGTGTTGTAATTAACATGCGACAATGGTACTGAGATGGTTCAATGGGGTTGCTGTTGACGGCACTGTCATTGTTCATGATTCTCCCATTAACAAAACATATCTCTTCACACATTGACCATCACCCTACAACAGTTAACAATACAAAGCTTCAGAGGCCTTAAACAATGCTCATGTTGTTCCCTCGCATAACTTTTTTTTTTTATTGAAACCTGTATGAAACTAGCTTTTACATAAAAGACACCCTGCTCATAAAGACCACATTTCTGGTCTCCCTTGAGTGGCCTTTCTATGCAGATTTGTGGAGCCTGAGATTAGCTGCAAACTGATTATAATCACTGACTGCAATCCACTGCAATCAGCTGTATACGTTCTCACTTTGATTGCAATCAGCTTTGAAGTTGAACTGAGGTTCTGTTCTTCTGTATCTCTGCAATGCACAAATACACACATGCAAGAAATCAGGGAGTTCTATGTTTGCTGTGCTTACTTCTTCTTCTTGAAGATGCTGCTGATGGAGGGTTGTTTCTTCTTCTCCTTGCCCTCCTTCCCCCCAGCCCCGCCCCCAGCACTGGATGACAATGACCGCCCCTTCAAATCCACCACATGGATTGGGGGTGGGGGTGCGGCAGTCACTCGCCCCACCCTAGGTTTCTGGGCCACGCCTGGTGGTGGGGAGGGCGTGGTCTTGGAGGGGCGTGGTGATGAGGATGGTTGCTGCGGATGTTCAGGGTGGTGGTGGTTTCCGTTCACCCCATTGTGGGGTGGAGGCCCATTCCTTTGGCTGGATGATGGGGGTAGGGGGGCTGTGTGGGATGGGCGAGGACTAATCATATTCTGTCAAAAACAATGAAACCACAACATGCACAATAGTAATTTGAACCTACACCTGTTTGCTACATAGTAAAATAACTCATGGAATAATGTTTTTTTATGCTAGATTTTATATACAAGGCAAATACTAGTTTGGAAGAATAGCACACCTCCACTTCAATGTAATGAATATTGGTATTGCAACTCTCTTTCCTGAGCTCTTTGTATCAGCTCATGGTCATGGTAAACAACCCCTTGATCAGCTAACCAGTCAGTCAGGCTGCTAAATGTAAGTAATCTTCCTTCTTCCAATGCTTATTTTCCTCATTCAGCTTTCTTCCCCATCAAAGCCAACTTTTCCAAGCCACTTTTACACAGTACATGTTCCCCTCTTAAAACTAGAGCAATTCGACTGCCCCGCAGTCGATAAATATGCCTCTGCCTCTTTGCTATTCTCAGAAAATGTGTATGTTTGGTGGGCAATGTACCATTGCTCCTATGTGAAATGAAAATATCACATTCTGTTTTTTCAAGTTTAGCCAAGTTTGGCAATGTTCATTGACTTTTGACCTCTTACTTCTTGACTTCCAATCTAACCAGTCTGTCTAAGTCCATCCTTGTATCAAGTTTGTTTAAAATTAGCCAATATTGGGTGAAGTTCATTGACCTTTGACCTTTCAGGAATTTTACCCAAACTTCACCAGTCTACCTCCATGAAGTGATACATCTCTGTACTATGTTTGGTTTGAATTGAATC
The DNA here is from genome assembly GCA_963669155.1 of Arbacia lixula. Classification (NCBI taxonomy): domain Eukaryota; kingdom Metazoa; phylum Echinodermata; class Echinoidea; order Arbacioida; family Arbaciidae; genus Arbacia; species Arbacia lixula. Next base: position 26,736,434 of record OZ022577.1, on the reverse strand, counting down.
ATTAGTATAGGATTCAATTTGAAAAATATATATTTCAGGGCAATTTCTAGCCAATTTTGGCAAAGTTCATTGACCTTTGATCCCTGACCTTTGAGAAATTTCACCAAAAATGTCATCAGTTTAGTAGTGATCCATCTTTGCACCATGTTTGGTTGGTATTGCTCCATTGGATTTGGATGTATTTTGAAAATTATCACTTTGGGGCAATTTTTGGCTAATTTTTGGCAAAGTTCACTGACCTTTGAAATCTCAGGAGTTTTACCCAAACTTTCACCAGTCTACCTCCATGAGGTGATACATCTCTGTATCATGTTTGGTTAGAATTGCGCCATTGGATTTGGATTTGGGTTTATTGTGAAAAATATCAATTTTGCAAAGTTCATTGACCTTTGACCTCTGACCTTCCAGCAATTTCACCAACAATGTCACCAGTCTACCCAAAAGTAGTGATCCATCGTTTCACTATGTTTGGTTGGAATTGCACTATTGGATTTGGATTTATTGTGAAAAATTGAAAGTTTGGGGCAATTTCTAGCCAATTTTGGCAAAGTTCATTGACCTTTGACCTCTGAACTTTCAGGAATTTTACCAAAAATGTCACCAGTCTATCCCCAAGTAGTGATCTATCTTTGTACTATGTTTAATGAGAATTGCATCCTTGGATTTGGATTTATTGTGAAAAAGGTTAAGTTTTGGCAAATGTTCACAAATTTCATTGACCTTTGACCTCTGACCTTTCAGGAATTTTACCCAAAATGTCACTAGTCTATCCCCAAGTTGTGATCCATCTTTGTACCATGTTCAATGAGAATCGCATCCTTGGATTTGGATTTATTGTGGAAAAGGTCATTTTTGGGCAATTTTTACAAAGTTCATTGACCTTTGACCTTTGACCTCAATCAGATTTGACCCCAATTTTACACACTTCATTAGTTTCATGCAATGCATACATGTACCAAGTTTCAAGCAAATCTGCTTAACGGTTCTAAAGATATTGCCTAAACGGATTCGGGACGGACGGACGGACGTACGGACGGACGGACGTACGGACGGACGGACGGACGGACGGACGGACGGACAACCCGAAAACATAATGCCTCCGGCCACTTCGTGGCGGAGGCATAAAAAACACACACATTCAAATGTCTAGTGCTAATCTAAGCTTCTTTTTCACGATGGCTCTCTCATCGGTTACCCTGTCAGTCCAGGGAATTCTCATCATCTTTTGTAAACAATGCACAGACACATTATCAAACTTTTTACTTGTTACAGGATAGCAAAGACAAGTGTTGAAACTTACATCTTCATCTTTAGAAGCACTTGGAGATGTTTTGGTCTCGGGCAGACCTGGCGGTATAAAAATACATAAATGAGCAAATAGGATACATGAATATGCATGTAAGTAAACAAATAAATAAATAAGAAAAGAAGAACTCAAAACACAGTAATTCCTTTAACTTTTATCACTGTTAGGCAGCTATCATGATGAAAGGAGCAAAGTCATATAAGATCATGAAACCCCTTCAATTAGCATAATAAATGACAGCATGGTCTTTACCAATATGGCTTGCTTCTTCTCTGAGACAAAATTTACTTTACAGAGCTTCACGTTGACCTGTTTTGCTGTTCCACTAGGGACGTAGCGTTGGTCAATGAAGGGTAGACTGCAACCAATGGAGCGGTCACTAGAGCTCATGTATGTTGAATCACACAGGACTGGAGTAACACAGCTGTACACGCCCATATTGCCCATAGCATCTTTCAAACAGTGACAGAGATTTTGTGAATCTATACCTGGCCTGATCTTTCCCAATGTGCATTGGGAGCAGTGTGGTAAAGTGGCGAGAGCTCCTTGACTCTTGCAGAGAGAGATCCTGGGATCGAGACCATAGGTGAATTGTTGCTATTCTGAACAGGGTATAATTTGAATAATAATTACACACCTGGTAGGTCATCATCATTGTCGCTAAAATCAATGTCGTCATCCTGGAATGCTAGGTCGTCATCATCTAGGGGGAAGTCCTCATCATCGACTAAGAGATCGGCTGGAATGGAAAAGATTACAGTCAAACATTTCAAGTTAAACTTTGCAGCACTTCTACCCTTGATCTTGTAATTTCAAACATTGTGTTCTATACAATCAATAGATTATAACAGCTTAGTCTCTCTCTATGAGCTGTGTACACACATCATACCTAAATCCCACACAGCACACATGAGACATGTGAGTACCACAAAGACACAGCTATTCGCATAAAGAGAACTGTATATGACAGCAGAGTATATATGCATTTATCTCTTAGTGGGCCATTATTTTCATGAATTCTGTAATCTGATTGGTCAATTTATCTTTGATATAAACCCGTATTTACCTCATGTACTTGGTTGAAAATATCAAACGGGTAATGTGAGCCCGTATTACCTGTTTACGTTTGGTTGTTGTTATTGTTTTAATGTATTACCATGCAATTTCATCATTGTGCACATGCGCAGTGGCGATTTCAACCACTGGATATGAACCCGTATTCCGTGAACGTGAAAACAACACGCGCAAGCGCATACACATGCAGCTAGCTTGCGTGCACACGCGCATACACCGCGCGCTGGATCAATCGGCCCAGAGCAAAAAGGTAAACGCTGCAAAAAAAACAGTCCTGCACAATAAATGCACGGCTGGAGAAATTAGCAATTAATGCATAATCAAGTAACTTGCCTACAGGAATGCTATTTGTTACATTCTTTCAACCTGTCTTATAAATACACTTAAAGAGATAAAACCGTCACACCCTGCTTGTTTTCACGAAATACGGGATATATCTACGTTCTGGTTCCATATTCCATTCGCCCTCTGGCCTCATGGAATATGGAACCAGAACGTAGATATATCCCGTATTCCGTAAACAAGCAGGGTGTAACTAATAGTATCTCCTTTCAAGCTCCGACTTGATTATGGACTTGTTGCATTTGGAAAGAGAATTCTTATCAAATTTTTAATGTTATGTATTGGTTTTGTCACAAATTTGTTCTAAACCTTCATGGAGCATCAATCTAGTGAAAGTTGGACTCATGTAGTGATGACTAGCGCGTCACCACAGACGACATGATTTTGCCATGATTTTGCAGTCAGCAGGAAATGTGATGTCAACTTCTTACACAAATACAAGGACAGGGTCTTACGATTCCATCAGATGCAGAGTCATACAACTAATCAGATAATGTCATCAGCCGCAGCCTTAAGGGCTACATTTTGAACCATAGACGTACACTCACAATCATTGTCATCGGTATCACCTGCTGCTCCTGAGGTGTTTTCCTCGACGGAGTTCTGTCGGATGATCTCCTCCAGCTGGTCGGCCTCAGCCTTCTGGATGTCCGGCTCAACCACGTCAAAGTAGGCTGGCAGCTCAATATCAGCCATAGTGATGCTGATCCGGGGGATGAGCATGCGTCTTCCAGACGGCCGGGGAGATACCTCCTCCTCCTCCTCCTCTTCCTCTGGTTTCACTTTCACTTGTGCTCCTTTGTACTCCTTCCCTCTCTCCTCCTTTTCATTTATGTGCCAAGTGCCATTACTACTACCTTCATCACTTAATCCACTCTCCCTGCAATCACCGCTTCGATTAAAACGATCTCGCGCATTGGACTGTGGAAGCTCTGACCTTACGTCATTGTGGTGCTGTTGGTGAGATGGGTCGGAGCTAGAATCACTCAATGATGCTCCCTTTGTAGAACGGAGAGGTGGTCTACGCCCCTTAGGGACTGCTCCTGACTTGATGTGGGATAGAGGAGGAGGGGAGTGGGATTGATTTGTCCTCTTGGGTTGGGGGATTGCAGCCTCTTGGCTAGCTGAGTGCGTAGATGATATTGGGTCATCGGTTGAGTCAATGTCCGAATCTGTGTGGTCGTCTGATACAGCAGGAGCGGGGCCCGACATATCCTCCATCATGTCCGCAAAGTTCTCATCTTGAAGAAGCTGCAGAAATGTAATCAGTCGAGAAAAACAAATTTGGGGGTATTAATACATTAAAACTTGATATAGCAATCACCTGTATAGCAAGACAACGTTTGTTGTTTCTCTTGAATATTTTACATTGAAACCTCTCTTCAAATAGCCTGTACAGGAAGACCAAATTTCTTCCTATACAGGCTTGAGTGTACATAGATGTAACATTTTTGTAGCCTTTACTTGCTAAGTTTGACAGGGCAATGTTTCTTAGAAGAAAGGCACATTGGAAAAAAAAGAGATGAAATCTTTCTCACGTTTTTGCGTTCCTCCTCTGCTTCTTCATCCTCCTCCTCGATGGTGAACTGGCTGGTGAGAAGGCCCCTTCCCTTGGGGGGCGCCCCCATCTTCTCCACCTTGTCAAATTCCCGCAGGACGTCATCCAGTGTTGTCTGGCGGTTCAGGCCAGTCACAGCCTCCAACTGTGAACATGGAGGGGATATACAGACGTTTAGTAAGTGGACTGAAACGACATTGACATGTATGGAACATGTAGGGGTCTTACTAAAAGCCACCAACAGCAACTAAGAGTTTGTGATTGACATAGCCCTTGCCATGTATCACTGCCAAGAGATTTTAATTGAAATGCTCAAACTGATTTATTTTTCAAATGAGCGGCCATTATTGGTTCTAGTGAAACGCATGGTCATGAGGTAGCCTCAATACAACCATTTCCTGCAAGGCTTATTTCCTTGGAGCCTCAAAGTATCAATCTGTCATCCAAGCCTTATAATGAACCAAGCAGGAAAAAAGTAGAACATTCCACAAAGACCCAACATGATATGAAAACGGGCATCATGTTAAAGGAGATGATAAATTTCTCCAACTTTTGACTAAACAAACGATATCTGAAGTTGCATTTGCACCATTACATCCAATGAGATCATTTGTTTATATTCAGACATCATTACAGCACTACTAGGGGAAAAATCTTAATTTGAGATTACTATAATTATTCTGCAGAACAAGATGTAACTGTAACTTTGTAACTTGATGCACACAGGGAACAATTTTCTTACCTTGGTTAGCCTTGTGAGGGCAGCAAACTTCTCTTCCTGCACTTCAATCATCTTCTCAAAGTCCTCTTGTTTCTTCAAAAGTTCTTCAATATCACAAGAATCATCCTGTGTAGCAAACGAAAACAACACATTAATTTAGCTCAAACCATTTTGAGAGCTTTCTCTTCATCCACTGTATGGAGCTGAACTGACTGAGTTGGTGGTCAACCAAATATTTTAAACATACAGTAAAGGAAAAAGATTAGAGTTCCAAAATTCAATGGCCAGGAAGATTTCTGAAGGACACACTAACAGATAATACCCCCTTTGTGTGTAGCTTCCCATGTGGGTCTTCCCACCCAGTATTTACCATGGTGAAGACTACAGTAGACTCATTGATTAAGGACAGTAAGTAGAAAAGTAGAGGATAGAAAAGGAAGAGAGAAGAGAGCAGAAAATCTGTGTGAGGATTAGGAAAATATCCTTTCTTAAAAGAATCATTGGACCATGGACAAAGTATCCCCAATCGCTTTCATAATTTTTTTCTTCATATCATGCAATTCTTTTTTAGAAACAGCCTCTTGCAACTTGAGGACAACATTCTTTTTTTGATCTCTTCACAATCTTTTTATGGGATATCTTGTCTACTACTGATAGTCTGTTCTGCATCATTGTATCATTGTATACTTGTGTTTACAGAGGGAGGTAACAAGCACTGGCTGGATAGGGGTATAGTTGGGGATTTGACTCTCCATATTGTGTCAGCAGGTGTATTGTCATGCTAATGACTTCCAGCACTAGAGATTCGCCGCTTGAAAAAGGGATTATCTCCCTCCGAGGTGGCCAATGGGGCAAAATGCAACAAAACACCACCAGGAATAGAATCCTTTTAAACTGAGGTCATCAGTAAAAAGGGGCCAAATCCTAAAATCCAATTGTTAACATTTGAAAGTTTGATGGCTTTAATAATGATAAGTATGGATGGTAGCTTGTGGATATCAAGCAACAGGGAAATTACCATTACAATAGCTTTGCATAACGTATGTTACATAAAAACATTAAATGTTGTGATAAATTAGTGAGAGGATTATGTAATGTTCAATTTCAAACACATTTGATAATAATCCAAATTGCCATTTGATCAATCAATAAACAATCAAAACCAGTCAGTACATTAAACAATCAATCATCTGAGCAGGAAATAACTCAATGTCTCTCTCTGTATTAAATAACGTTCAGCTCAACTTTTCATTATTCAATCAATCTATAAAAATATACCAATAAATAAATAAATAAATAAATAAAAAATGTCAATCAATCCACCATTCCATAAGGAGTGTCAATCAATCCACTATCCAATAAGAAATGTCAATCAATCCACCATTCAATAAGAAATGTCAATCAATCCATCAATCACTTAACATTTTTCATTATTAAATCAACCAATGAACTCACCAGGAAAGACTGGTCCTGTAAGATGGAGTCCCTATTATTAAGCCAAGACTCTGCAGACTCCAAGTCTCGTTGCAGGAGGAAAGCATCCAGCTTGGCCTCATAGCCAGCCTGCCTCTCCTCACTCTTTGCCAAGAGTCCACTCCAAGCCTGCTCCAACTGCTCCACCTTAGCCTCCACCTGTGGACAAGTTTCAAATTGATTTCAAACATGATTTTGCCAAGATTTTGCAGTTATAAGGACCTACGAGAGGAAATGTGACATCACACTCTTGCAAAATTCCCATGATTGGGTCCTGCCATCAGCCAGTTGCAGAGTTTTACAACTGATCAAATTATTTCGTCCACATTGGCCTTTAACCCTGTGTGCCAGATAAACTCCTGCACTATGGAAATCGCATGCATTAGTGACATACATGAAGTACACATGTAGAGAGTTACAATCCACTGCAACATTTCATTAATAATATAGTGCCATTGTCATTGGGCTTAAAAAATCATGAAAGTTAGAAAAATCTTGAAGTCAGAAAAAAAATCTTGAAGTTAGAAAAATCGTGAATTTAGGGGAGAAGGACAATATGACCATTCGGCTTTTGGTACAGTTGCTAGGCAACTTTCGCACTAACTTCGCCATTTTTTAATGATAAAGTTTCAAATTGAGTTTTACCCCTTTGTGTGTTACATGGACATTGCACTATGAGATTTGTGCACATGACTGAAAAAGGGCACCCATGGCACACAAATAGTTATAGTTTATTTTTTAATCTTGTCTTTGAGCCTGAGGATTAAGGCAGCATTTTGATATCTCTTAGAATGTCCTGATATTTGTTCACATATTTCAATGCTTAATGTTGAAAGATCATGAAGGACAGAATAATGCAAGCCACAACTCATCAGAAGCTGTGATTTCCAAGGCAAAACTCCCAACCTCTCTCATTCATTGTGACATTTGTAAGGGGCCAATTCTCCATGCTGGGTTTTAACATGCACTTACACCACACATTTCCTATTGTTGACATGTGTTACAATGGGTCCACAAATGATGGACCACCCATAGAGAATAAGCAACTAACCATGCATTTTATGTCACAGTTATTAAAATCATCCAATGTAAATGATACATAATTATCCATCTATCTATCATTATCGTCTATTATCTATTATGTTTGCCTGATTCTCCAAATGATACAGAAACTGCACTTAGACTGAAAAGCAGTAATAGCCTACTTCTGAGAGAGGTAATAGACTGAACGGTTACTGTACATTTCTTCTAAAACCAGTAAACAAGTTGTGAAAAACACACCTTTCACAAAGGCAACAATTTATTAACAGGAAACAAATAAAGAAATCTACACTCAAGATTTGAAATATACACTGTCCACAAAAGCAAGAATTTAGAGGCAGGAAGTATGCAGAGAAATCTACATTAAAGACTGCAGAATGATTGACAGATAATTACACTAAGTAGGCTATTACAGAATGTGTAACAAAGACAGAGAGCTTTCAGTGTATCTAGTAATTTACACTCAATGCACACCAGCTCAGGAAAGAGCACACATTCTCAAAATATATACTGTATTGAGTATGGAGTGATCAATGTCGATGCTCTAGGTATAAATCAATCCTATAACGCCTTTCACATTGCTCGTGCACAGGCCTGGGACAAACTTTTTTTTAATTTTTTAAACATTTATTGTGCCTCACTATTTCTCTCCATCCTCTTCTTCCTCCTGTCATTTGCACTCTTATCTGACTGACTGTTTGTATGTCTGTCTGTCTGTTTGTCTCTTCTTTACTCTATTTCTTTCTCTTATTTAAGCTAGGAAATATTTACCTCTTTTGCCAGAAAATGATCTTCTTCGATGAGCTTTTTGCCCGCATCCACGAAGCTGGCAATGTTGGGTTCATGCAGGGATATTTCCAGCTGTGTTTCAGAGTGTTTGTTAATGAGGGCCTCTGAACTGCTGACATCATGGGGTGTCTCAGCCAATGATAACAGGGCATTCATCTCATTTATCCAAGTACTGAGGTGAAACAAAAACGAAATAAATTCATTTCACAGGGTTTCACTTCAGGAAATATTTGTGATTCAGTATTCATTGTACAATCATGTAATCAAAACAATGAAATGTCATCATATACAACAAAAACAATATTACATTCACATGATATCATTGCATCATTTATCAAATTCCCCAAACTTCTTTGTATATCATATCACTGTTTTGTACAGTTCTGAATGTGTTAAATTCAGGTACATATTTTGAACAGTTTACTTGTTTTAAAACATTGTATGTATGAATAAATCAATTAAATTATAAACTACACTTTTACTGTGTATTGAACTTAATGTTAAAGGTCATCACATTTTACCAAGTTTGAAGCAAATCTGGTGAACGGTTCTCAAGATATTGTGCAAACAGATGTGGAACAAACGGACGGACAGATGGACGGACAAGCAAAAAACATAAAACAAACACTAACCTCAATTCCCTGAACTCGTTGAAGTAGAGTTGCAGCTGCTCTGCCTGCGTCAGCCTGTCTTTCCTGCCTGCTGCCCTCTCTAGCAGCACGTTCCAGCCGGTCACCATCTCATCGTTCTCATCACTGATGTGCTGGTAGGCGTTGGGGTACTGCTCGACTAGCTCAGCTGCCATGGCAGAGGTGCAGTTCACCTTCTCCTCTACAGCCACAAGGTCTCTCTGAGTTCCAATATTTTCAAGATCACTTTATTAGTCATTCAGAAATAATAAAGGAATATAAACATACAAATCCCAGGTCATAACTCAATTACTGTTAAATGCTGGGTGAAAAACACACAGTCATAACTAAAATATGGTAGAAGATGAAATAGAATATTGTCTATTTGTTCATTTTAGAGCATTGAAACTATAAGAATTTTATATTTTGATGGATCTTAATGCTGGCGTAGCTGAAATCAGCTGATTTTAAAAAGACTTTAACAATGAATTTTAAAGTAAATCATAATTATTTGCATTCTCTATTAAATCAAATTGAAGTTGACATTGTTTATACCAGTGTCATATAATCAACTCTGCTTGAAGAGAATACTTATGTTATCACAATATTTGTATCTTTGTTTTTTCTCATTGTTAATTGCCAGTATGCAGCTGTTTGGCTGAAACTGAACATCATCTGATATGAACGAGAACGATCGGTAACAGTCTGAACAATTTAAACGTACCTCAAATCCATTATGTCTCCTGATGAGAGCCTGGACACTGGGCAGGTCATGACCGTAGTCCTCGCTAGACACAGCCTTGTCCTTCTCCTGGATCCAGGCCAGAGTTTCTGCAACGTCCCGGTCAAACGCATGCACCACACGCACATCAGCAAGGGCCTGCATAGAAAATAACAACAAGATTTTGCAATGATGTAAACACACAGAAAAATCTTATCTTAATTTGTGTTTCCCTTCAACAATGTTTCCCATTGAAACCTGAATCAAAGTAACATGCAGATAAAGACCACTTGCTCATTAGGACCACATGACTCGTCTCCCTTGGGTGGTCTTTCTACAGAGGTTTGACTGCAATTCATTCTGACCATCCAGAGCAGCAGCTATCTCGCACAGAATGAGGGAGGGACGTCCAATGAAACCTGCTCTAGTGACCACCTGAATAGAAAGTCCACCCACTCATAAAGACCAGATTTCTTGTGTCCCTTGAGAGGCCTATCCATACAAATTTGACGGTAATTCATTTGCAGAACATTGAGCGGCAGTCTTTCTCAGTCTGGCTCAGGATGAGTGGCTGGCTTATTTCCACTCAGATACTAAGCAGCTTCACTTTTGAAGTAATCTACTGTACAGACAATGGGCGAAACACTATAAATAAACTTGTAATTCCTTATAGGGTGCAATTAAGCCACACCCCTTCAGTTACTGCAGTTCAATGGCAAATGTTGACATTCTAACTAGATCTGTGTTCCAAAAGCCCACAAAACTAAATGTAAGCAATGGGTTAAAGGAACATGTCCATAAAGGCCACATTTTATCACCCTAGTGTGGTCTTTCTATACAGGTTTGTTCTTACCTGCGTCCTGGCATTGGCAGCTTCCTTGAGCTCGTCCCACCTGACCTCCAGCTCCTGGCACTTGGCCATGATGCTGTTGTCGTCGTCGATGCCCTCGTCCATGAGGACTTTGGCCCTGGTCTGGATGGCCTGGACACGCCCCTCCCCACCCAGGATGTCTCGGGTGAAGCTGTGGAACCGTGTCTGCAGGATCTGGGAGACGGAGCAGGAAGGAGAGTTCTTGTATTTTGTATTTATTAATTTATTCTTTCATATAAAAAACACATCAAACATGATTGTATAACAAATTACACATTCTATATTATGGCTAGATTGTGACTGAGCTTACTATTCCCCCCAATGGGTCAGTGAGAAATTATGACATTGCACTGAGTCCTTCTTGTGCCAGATAAAATGGTTTATTATGGGATTTGTATATATTTACTTGTGAAACAATATATGGTACATGTAGCATTTAAAGAGTTAAACAGAATATTCTATTAAGAGGAAGTACCTCAACATGTTCCAGGTCTTTGCCGTAGTCCTCGGACAGTGCCAGGACCTCTTTCTCCTGGATCCAGTCCATTGCTTCATCCATCTCTCGCAGGAACTCAAACTGCCTGAGGTGACCCTTTAGTGCCAGTTTCCTGGTCTGCAGTAGGCCTAGCAGTTCCTGGTACTGGCTCTCTATCTTGGTCTAAGGTGAAGAAAACATAAAAGGAAAGATAGGAAAAGTGCGAATTGACACACCAACTACTGTGTAAATTTTTAAAAGATGGATCAACCAAGACTGCTGTAATGACAAATCAATTATCAATAACTGTTGCAAACAATTCATTTTTTCTTTACTGTTATGATATTATTCAAATGTACATGTAATTGTTGAGTACTTTTTTCCTCTCATGTTAGTATTGTGTATGTTTCATGCATTACCTTTTAATCAGCCCTAACAGGTGCTTGAACCTTCTCGGTTAGCGCCTGCATTTTACTATTAGTGTAATCATCTATTATATGTAGTATTTTTAAGCGAATATGAATATAAATTTGAGTTTGAATGTTCCAATCCTGGCTGCCTGACCTGTCTGTCCTGTATCTGCTTCCCTTCTGCTGAGGCAGCAGCCACCAGATTACTGGCTGCTGTTGCTAGGGCCTGGAGGGTGCCAGCGTAACTCTCTAAATCTAGCTCCAGCACCTCTAGCTTCTTCAGCAGGGAGACCACCGAGTCCTCATTCCTCCCCAGGTCAGGGCTCGCCAAGAGGGGGCGCTTGTCATTCAGCCACGCCTCCGTTTCCATGACCTCCGAGAAGAACTGATGAAAGAATGACATGCAAAAGTGATCAATGTGTTCATATTGCTTGCAGAATTATATAGAGTAGCAATTGTTGAAAATGTGGCCTTCATGTGCAAGCGCAGGTGCACTTTCCTGCTATCATTTTGTAAGCTTTAATAATGTACATCTGATTTTTTTCCCTCAAGATACTGATTTCCTTAGGTTTTTACCTCCCTTAAGTGATAGTAATATGTCTTTGCAAGTATTTCAACCTTTAAAGTGGTAGCAAACCTGACTTTAATTTCACATTTAAAAAATTATTACATGGCAAAACATACCACTAAACAACAATAACAGGTTTCAACATGTATAGAAATGTATGCTCTTTCACGTGATGAATCAATTATAATTCTTGATGTTTAAATTCATGGCCCTGAGCCACAATGGTTGAAGTTTGTGAGAGCAGTACTGACCTTCTGGATGTCAAGCGCAGCACTGAGCTGCTTCCTCCTCTCCCCTGCTGCCTCCTTCAGCTGACCCCATCGCCCGTTGAGATGGGCCTCTTGCTTCTTGATCTGACCAGCTGCATAGTGGTCAATGTCCAGTAAGTGGTGGGCAGTGGTGGACACTGCAGCAATCAGGGGCTCATGGGCAGTGATCTCACTCTCCAACATCTTGAAAGGACAAGCAGATATTACATTCAATTTCATGTGGTGTTTATTTACAAATATATAAATCAGTATCCTAATCTGACCAGCTGCCTAGCAGTTGATGTCGAGTAGATTTTCTTTTAATGAAATTAAGTATTTATTTATTAATCAGTACATGACAGCTAGTTTCTTCATCTGACCATTCATAACATCTCCAAGCACAGCAGCTTGAAAACCTACCTGGTGTCTCTTGACTAGGTTCTGGACTTCACTCAGCGACTGGCCATAGTCACTGGATGATGCCAGTGCCATCTTCTCTTGTATCCATGACAACTCATCCTCCACATCTCTGAGGAACTTGTAGAGAGTGAAGGCATCCTCCAGCTGTTTTTTCCTCTTCGAAGCAAGCTCTGTCACTGCTTCGTACCTTTAAGACAGAAGGATGCATGTTTTATTATGTCACCCGTTACCACAACATCACAATAAAATCACAAGACAGGATTTGTTATGTTTTCATTGCCATTTTAAATAATTGCAATAATTGCCTACCTGTCAACTTGCCAAAACTATGCATATGTAGAAGATCTCCATGTTGTAGTCTTTCTCTCTCCCACCCACTCTCTCTACCCCCCCCCCCCCCTTTAGCAATACATAATGTATAATTCCCTTCTGTATTGTTTGCCATTTTCTCTCACAGCGGGATGCATTTTTTCGCAATGTGTTTAATTTGTTTCCACATTTTCTATGTTTTTAAATATTTTAGCTGCCTCTTTTGGTAAAATAGTAGTTGTTTTAATGATTACCTTTTCAAATATTGTATTCAAGTTAAAAAAACATTTCATTTATATATTCCCTCTCCCCCATAAACAAAACTCTTGCTTTAAATCATTGATTCATGAAAAAAACTCAAATGCAAATAATGGATGTAATCTTATCTTAAATGTGAAATAATAAGGAATTATGTTTCCCATCACAACATATGACATGACTAAAATGCATCTTACCTTTCAAATGCTGCATCTGTCTTGTTCACCATGTCATCAGCCAAGAAGTTTTCTTCTGCTTTCAGTGTGTCAGCTGTTTGTTTGGTTTCAATCACCTTCTCTTCATACGACTCAATCTCCAGCTCCAAAGCCTATCCAAGAGAAGCAGTGCACAAGCCAACATTTTTTCTCTCTCATGAAAGCCTTATTCGACAGAACATTAGGACGTACCTACATGTATGTAAACAGTGGACTCTGAGATCAAGCGCACAGTGATTACAATTGTTGACTATAATTCATTCAATCAAATGCAATCAACTCATACAATGTACTCATACAAACTGATGGCAATCATTGTGCATTTGCAGTTGGAGGGAGATAAAACCTTAAAACATATTAACAAAGCCCTGAAGAAAAAAAAAAGGAAAGAAAAAAAGATAAATAGTTTTGAGGGGTGCAAACTTAGAAGAGCCCTATAGAAGAGATATGCTTTTGAGGCATGTAAAGCTTTTGCATCCGGGAACCAAGCGGCGCATGTCTTCAGTCTATGGAAATGAAACACTGTAGGAGTCGACAGATAACATACCTGATGTTTCTTAAGAAGCTGCTTGACACTAGCCATGTCCTTGCCCAGATCTGTAGACTGGAGCTGGTTCTCCACCTCACTCAGCCACTCACAGATGTCATCCACACTACGCTGCAGCACATGGGCCTGTGAGACGATGGAGTTAGAAGCAATATTATCACATCTACAGGAAGCACTGTGAGGTGACATAAGCCTGTGCATATAGGGCCCTGTCTTATAAAGAAGTGCAATTGATATAAAGCGTAACTCGGTACATTACAGATCTGGGATCAGACTTGAGATAAATTTAGATCAACAGACATGTGTTGCATAATTCAAATCAAGAGTGTAATATCACATATGTTGCCTTCCTTCTTGTAATTAGTAAAAAAGCATCTAAAATAAACCAAAGCATGAAAAATATTCATACTTAAGATCAAGAGTGTCATATCATAAAAATCTCCTTCCTTCTTGTCATTTGTAAGCAAGTGTCTGATATAAAACTAAGCATGAACCAAAGTTGCATACTTAAAATCAATAGTGTCATATCATATATATTGCCCTCCTTCTTCTTACCTGTAAGAAAGTGTCTGACATAAAACTAAGCATGAAAAAAAGTTGCAAACTTAAGATCATGAGTGTAATATCATGTTAATTTCCCTCCTTCTTGCCATTTGTAAACTGCTGTTTAACATAAAACTAAGCAAGAAACAAGGTTGTATACTTTGTAAGCCTGCTGAAGGTGATTCTGTTTCCATGCACACCGATCCATTAAATGCTGCCACCGTTGCTCAAGTTCAGCCAGTTTCTCTGTGATCTCTGTGGCCCCATGGTGTTCTTGATTAATCATTGCTTGGCCAGTCTAAAAAAAATAAACAGAAGCCATCATTCTTGTTTTAGTCATGGCACAAACACATCAAAGCAAATTAGTATTACTTCTCATATATTTGTGATATTTGTGATATATATGTGATTTTAATATGTTTTCTAAAAACTGTGATCACTCAGGTTTTCTCAAAAGACAATACGAGAAATGCATACTTCTACTAGTCAAAAATATTTTTTACTCCAAGGTTTGAATAGCATTTAGAATATAAATGTTTTTTGCATCAAACACTGAATACACTGTCAACATACAAGAATTACATGCACCAATTTCACTTTTCAAGTTCTCAGAAAAATTAGACATATAATAGGGAATTTATTAGTCAGTTTA
Organism: Arbacia lixula; assembly: GCA_963669155.1. Classification (NCBI taxonomy): domain Eukaryota; kingdom Metazoa; phylum Echinodermata; class Echinoidea; order Arbacioida; family Arbaciidae; genus Arbacia; species Arbacia lixula. The sequence continues at coordinate 26,721,264 of OZ022577.1, read as the reverse complement.
ATAAACTGTATTGACTAGCCCTGTAATTTTGTTCATAACTTCAAGGAAGATAAGTGATGCTCTGGGCATTGTCATGCAGTTCCAGTGTGTACCCATCTTTCCCCTATTCACAACCAAGGGTGCATTGGGACTAGCATTTTAATATTAGACTGGCTGAGGGTAGTGCACATGGTCTGTGTGATTGGGAGATCATTCTTATCTTAGGTAGGAAGAAAGGGAACTATCAGGAGAGAAAAAAGTCCACCAGTTCCTGACCTGTTGGACGGCGTCCACTCTGCCCCTGTTGGACAGCACCTCCGCGCCAAAGGTCTGGTGTTTCTGCAGCTTGCTGGTCAGGTTGGACGGATCACGGAAGGACTCGTCAGAGGCCACCTGGGTCTTCTCATTGATCCAGGACCCTACCTCGTACAGGTCCTGCAGGAACTGGTGCATGTCCCTGGACTCAGCCAGACGCTTCCTTCTTGCCTCCGTCTCCTGCCATAGCTTGTCCCTCCTGCAATCACAAAACAGTCTCAAGTGTTTGCCTGCCACAGGTGCCTATATTCACAATTATTACACATACAAGCCACTTTTTCGATGCAATAAAACCTTGTATTAATTTTTCTTTCCAGAGGTTTCTTTGCTGGCATGCAATATTGTTAGCATATTAGTTGTCCTATGTATTTTATGTTACCAGTATCAATAGGGAAAATGAGTGCATTATTGTTACAATATTCCACTCTCGCCATGACAACTGCGCATGGGTTTGATTGCGCGCACACATTTTTTAACATGCGCGAGGCAGATTTGATAGAGGTGAGTAAAATGCTGTTTTTCTTTTTCTGACCTTTCAGAGATGGTTTTGCACTTGGTCTGGACCCAGTCTGCATTGTAGTGACCGTCGGACACCAGCTGAGTGGCAAACTGCTGCAGCTCCTCAATCTTCTCCACCTGGCTCTCCAGAGTCTTCTCAAACCCCTCGTGTTTCCTGGCCAGGGATTCAGCCATTGTCAAGGAATCCTACAAAGGAACAAAGATACATGACATTAATTAACATTCGGGAATCTCCGTATAACTTCGGTAAACAAGCACGCAATTGTAGTGATACGGGTGACTTTACATGTCATATGTGTTCATTTTGTGTACATGCACCAAAGCGTGTCAAAGACTATTGCTAGTGACACACACGCTCGAGATCGACGCTAACACAGTTTTGCAGATCTTGAGGGTGGGGTAGTGCCGGCACTGAGGTGGGGCTGATAAGGCCGCCACCGAACGCCGTCGATTGCAGCGCCCTCTATAAACGATATCACACCACAAAAGCTCAGTGACGTGTCCCTTTAAAAAATAGCTCTTAGCCTGATCATTGACTTATTATGGCATGGACTAGTAGAACCAAGAAGACTAACATCACTTAGTAGGTACTAGAACAAAGAAACTTACCCCAGGAATTATTCAGTCAACGAAATCACAAAAGCCCATATAGACGAGCTGGCTCTCTGCCTGATCAATGAAGTTCTGGAGTAACTGTAAGTCACACCATGGGCTACTACAATACAAATGACTACCATCTCCTAGGAAGATGACTCAGTAACCTACTCCAGCATCTTCCTGCCTGATGAAGGCCTCTTTGTGCCTGTTCCATGTAGTCCGGGAGTAACTGGAGGTCACACCATGGACTACTACAATAGATGACTACTACTGTACCTCCTAGTAAGATGACTACTATTTCCTAATATGATGACTAGGCAACCTACCCCTGCATCTTCCTGGGTGATGAAAGCCTCCTTGGAGGACAGCCAGCTCTCCGCCTGCTCCATGTACTCCTGGAACACCTGGAGGTCAAAGCACTGGGCCAGGAGCGTCTTGCGCTTCTCCCAGGCCGTCTCCACCTGGATCCGTCCATCCTGGAGGTGCTCCAGGCATTCCCGGATCTCCCTGGAAGCGTAGTGCTCCTGGTTGACGAGGGCGGAGCCGGTCGCTACCAGTGAGTCCAACTTTGCATTCCGTCCATCAATCTCAGCCTGTTGAGATGAACATGCACAGAAGAGAAGGTCAGGTTTCACACGGTTCCAATAATTCACATGACACTTATTTCTTGTTCCTCTAGTGCCGTTATCTATATATGACGTAGGCAACCACTCTGTGCTAATCATCTCAGTTCTGCACGTATTTGACGAGTCCTAAGGTTGACATATTACACGCATATACATATTTCATGTTGTCTTTTTTTGGGGAACATGAATAAATTGAACATGAATTTCATGTACTAAATTGAAAGTCTTTTATCAAATGAAAAATAACAAAAATTATCAACATGTTAAGCAGGGAGAGATATATAGCCAATTCTATAAATCACTGGAAAACAACAAAATGATATCAAACATTGTTTGTAGTAAATCTTCTTCATGTACCTTTATCTCCTTGTGCAGTTCACATAGGTTTTCTGCCTCTGCGGGGGTCTTCGCCAGCTCGCCTGACTCCATATGATTCAACGTCTGCTTCGTCCAGTTCATCTAGTCAGCATATAAGAGAAAAAAAATGCATTGTAAAAAGTATGTTGTATAAAGCAGGCACAGAATTTACAGGTAGGCAAGAAGGGACAGAGTTTGATATATTCTAATTTGTATAAATGATAACAACGCCTATTATCAATCTTCCCAAGGGTTATTGTAAGGATTTAAAGACTAATTTACAAGAAGGATCAAATAATAAAGCATACCATTAACAAAAATTAAAATGTGAAAGTCTTTGGGATGAAATACTGGTATAAAATAGTGTGTATTCAAAGAAAGCTGAGGGAGGCCACTTATGTAAGGATTGAGTAATGAAGCCTCTCTTGTAAGGCATATGCTCAAAATAAATGTGTAGGACAATCGTAACATCAATGTAAAGGACAATAAGTAATTGTATAAAAAAAAACGTCCAAACGGGACATTGCAAAAACAAAAGAAAATCAAACAAGAGAAGGATGCTCTGCACTAAAAAAATCTCTTGCTAACCATTTCCCTGTAATCCCTGTAGAACTTTTGCAGGGCGAGGGAGCTCTCCAGTCTCTCCTGCCTGTGCTGACTCAGGTCACAGAGGGCCTCCCACTGCTCCTCTGCTTCCTGTTGCGTCTGCATCACTGTGGCCTTCTGGGAAGGCTGCTTCTGACTCAGCTCCATTGCACCTTGTTGCATTTCCTGTTTTCAATGATAATAGCAAAGGATAGCAATGGTAATTAAAATAAGAGTAACCTAAGAATTGAAGCAACATCACAATTAATGTCTAATTAGTGTAAAAACTGTTCTCTCAGGGGAACTTATTACCACAGACTTTGAATAAATGGATCCTAACACAGGAGGTGTTTTTATAATTGTTGTATCATCCTGAGATATTTCAATAATACAATAATGTTATATTAATGATATAATATTACTAATACTAATATTGTTGAAAGCAGTTATTCTGAACAGTAACATCATAATCCCTCATAAAAATTTGCATTCCCATGCCTAATTTTTTTTGGTAATTTGACCCTAACCTTTCATGTATTATGATTGTACCACGTTTGATGAAATTCAGTCAAATTTGGTTTGACTGTGAGTGAGTTAATCTGTATAAATTGACGGAAGGATGGACAGGCAGATGAACGACAAACAGACGGCCCTAAAGAAAAACACTACGTCAGTAGCCACCCACCTTGAGTCTGGTTTCTATGGCAGTGGAGTCCCTGATCAGCTCCCCGTGTCTTCTCAGGAGAGACTCAACCGAGCTCAGGTCCTTGCCAAGCTCTTCACTGTCCATGGCATTTCTCTGCAAAGAAAGAAAAATCAAATCAAATATTTTTAAATAACCCTCTCAGAACCAAGCTAGAAAAGTCCCATTGACTTTCTACACATGTCATGCACCTATGGCACTGAACGGTTTAAAGGCACTATAGAAGTCTGTGTCATAACAGTTACTGAGCCTGTAAGTACTAAAGTAAAGGCAATTCAAAATGTAAGTTCTGTGCTTTTGCAAACAATGCCCAATTTTCCACTATTATGCAATTAAGATTCATAACCTGTATCATTGTCACTTGGATGAATGCAACATGACATTACTGGGTTTTTTTAAACATGTAATCCATTAATGCCATTAATGTATGATTGCTAGACTTTCCAGCAAAGGTGGTGTTGAGATCTAGGGGGAGAGGTGTAAACCTTTCATAGCACTTACTTTCTCATGGATTCTCTCCTTGACATCATCCACATCCCGGTTGAAGGCATGGATCTCCGCCGCATTGGTCAGCTTTGTCCGATACTTGGTGAGGCCAGACTGGAGGGCCGTCCAGCTGAGGGGAGGGGGGGGGCACAAGGAACCACTTATACTTTTAGACTGCCAGTGTGTCATATCCATTTACCATTCCCACATGCTCCACATCATGTTACTCATTCTTATGACCATTTTCCAGAAGGCTTTGACCCTGTGGCATATGGTCCTCAGCTTTCCTTTACTGGACTCATAGGGCTATTATGAAAGTTAAACGCTAAACTTCCCAGAGGAGCTGATGTGTATCATCTTGAAAATTTTCTGCATCTTCGTCCTATGTTCTGGAAGGAAGGAGTTTGATTACACTTTTGAAGGTTTCAGCACAACCTGAAGGCTAAGGAATATCATTGTCCTACCATTTGAGTCTCCACAGTAAATATTCGTTTGTGGTTTTTAGAGGTGTTACTTTGTATCAACTTGAACGTTTTCTTCATTTTCACACTCTTATATTCTGGAAGGAAGGGACTTCAATAAATCTTCTGAAAGTTTTCAGAGCACCCTATTGGCAGAGGAATATCTTTGTCATATCTGACTCTCCACATAAAACATTTGTTTGAGGTTGGAAAGAGAAAAAGCTTGACTCTGCTGTGACCTTGATCACTGACCTTGCTTTGATGTCCTTGGTCCTGTGTCTGATAGCATCGCTCTGCTCCGTATTGCCTTCTCTCATCAGTTTCTCCCCCATCTGACACAGGCCAGCCACAAAGGCATCATCAACAGACACATCCTGGAGCATTCAAAATGAGTAACCCTCTCAGTACCAAGCCTTGACAAGTACATCAACTTACCACACATTTGCTATGCCAATAGTAATGAAAGGGATAAGACCGACCAGTAAATATATGAACATGCTGCAGGAGCTACACTTCTTCAATATTCTGAATTCATTGAAACCTGCTTCAGCGACCACCTGCAGAAAGGCTGTCTGAACACACTTTTGTTTCCCTCACACAAGGATTTTCATTAAAACCTGCACTTAATTAACATGTCCATTAAGACCACATTTCTCATCTCCCTTGATAGGCCTTGATTATGCAGATTTCACTGAATTTTAATTGGAGAAAATGAACACACTGTATCCTAGCTTAAACTATTTTTTTAGTGCAATATCATATTTGCTTGTTTACAGCAGTGAAAAACTTTTTGAAGGACCGATGAAATTTGAGAGTAAGAGGAGAACATCCACAGAATGCAATCAAACTTCTATTATGGATGGCCATGAAAATGTCTACTTACAGCTCCTATGTCGTTGAGTTTCTTTTGGAGCTCCATGCAATGTTCGTAGTCATTCCCCACATCATGCACAGACACCATCACCTCCTGAAAGATGAAATGCAGAGATATTTAACACAATTACACACATTAATCAAAATTCCCATTATTCTTTACTCCCATTATCAAAACAAAGTAATTCTACTCCAGATCTTTCAAATGTCTGATCAGATCAGCCAATGAGCTCTCAATTTGACAACTGTTTACACAGTATTTATCATTCTTGTTAAGTTACAACAGGGCCCCGGTCTTACCTTCTCCCTGATCCACTTCTCCGTCTTCTCCGCCCTCTGGTTGAATTCCATCAGGTCTCGGACCTCCTCCAAATACTGCCCTCGCTTGGTGGATGCCTTGCACAGGTCGCTCCATGATGTCATCATCTGAGAGAGTCTCTGTTTGACGTCGGGTGAGTCAGGATGATGCTGCTTCAAGAGAGACTCACCCTCCTGGAGTAATCAGGAGGAAAATATGAGTCGGACATATTCATGTTTGTTTGTTTTCCTTCTATAGAGTGTTACGCGGTTACAAACTTTTATACATGTATTCCTAGACCCTTTACTCCTTATCTGATATAGCTGAACCATGTGGAAGAAAATATGAGTCAGATATATTTACTTCTTCAGTTTTCCTTTCTTAAGAGTCTTACACTGCCATACCTGCATGTATTATTAGGTATATTACCTATACATCTGATATGCTTTAATCTTTAATGAACACTCATGAAATGACGGAAAGTATGTGCTTTTTTTAAGTCAAGTATATTACAGCAATCCCAAAACTGTAATAAAGCTGGACTTCAAAAACAATCTATTTTTAGAGAAATCACCCATGTTTGCTGCCATTGTAAATGGCCACATTAATGAGTACCTTTTTGACATCTGAGATGAGTTTCTGGTTAGCTTTGATCTCAGCCTCAAATGCCTGGTGTTTCTGCAGCCTCTTCATCTTCTCCTTCAGGTTGCTGATGGACTCTAGGTCATCGTCTCCAAACGTCTTCCACTTTTCTCCAATCCATGCCTGGGCCTGCAGACAGCAACCAAACATCAAGATGGCAATAAAAGAATTAACTTGTGCGTTCATTTCATTTAATAGCTTTTCAACAATTGTTACTGAAGATCAAAGGTACCAAGCATGGGATCTTCCAATCGACAATGAGCATTGCCATAATCACCAACACAGTTAAATCAATGATTAGCTACAATAGTTCAAAAAGCTAAATCATAAATCATGTCATTGGAAGATGTTCGACACCAAAATCATCACTTTAATATGAAACTTACAAACTTGCAGGCATGCACTTGGATGAATGCGATCACAAATAGGTATCGCATCAATTTGCGCAACAATTGATGAAAGCACCATCTCACAAGATATATGGGGTACACTATGTTCTATACACAACATACAGACAGTATCTTGTGTTTCAGTATCCAAGGGGATGTGGTGATCACATTGACAAATCTCAAAGATATGTTCTTCATCAAAAGGAACATGTGTTTATATGGTTTTCGAACTGGCAACTATAATAGCATACTCACTTCAGCAATATCCCGGTTGAACTGTGCATACAATTTTGCTGTTGACAGCTTTTGTCTTCTCTCTGCACTCAGATCTCTTAATCTGGCTCGTCTATGGAGAAAAAAATGTAACACACAAGTTGAAACAATGCACAGAAAGTGACATGCAAACCAAATGAAAGATATGTTTGCAGAGGGACTATGAAACATATTACGGAATTAATAAAAAAAAATTATTTTCTTTTCAGAGACTACTAACTTAAGCACCATCAACTATCTTGCTATCTAGGTTGTGGATAGGTCAAGTGAAACTCAGACTATCCTAGATGAAAATTCGTTACTTATGTGTCTAAATTATTTTTGAATTCCTACAGACAATTCTGTGAGTCACGCTAGTATGTTTATAACGTTCATAAGTTGTCAAGTTTAATGTTATTGATTCATCATTTGTATTTGTATTCAAGGCCGGATCTGGTACAATATCACTTCTGATCTTTCACTCTTTCCCATTTTTACAGGACAAACCACAAAATGGGCCTCAGAACGGTTTTGTAACCCCATTTTCATTTAATGACTGACCACTTTTCCTCAATAACACTTACATCTATAATCCTGCCCTTAAGTTGACACAGCAGTGATGTTGCGCAACATCATAGCTATATAGCTTTGCCAAGAGTCAATTTGTACAGAGCAAAATCAATTCTACAGTACAAATATATAAACAGAGAAAAGACGGGAAAAGAGACTTAATGATCGAAACAACGTTATGGGCAATGTGTGGTGGAGGTACTCAATCAAGACATTGGTTACATTCCTTGAAGGAAGGGAGGTAGTTTCATGTTACACCATGTGATAGTCCTTATAAGGACTGTAGGGCTATTCTTTTGGAATAGCCCTGAAAAGAGCTGCTCAAGATGAGAAAAAGAGAGAAAGAAGAAAAGTGTGCAAGACATTGGTGTCAACCTGAATGATACTTACCGTTTAGTTACATCTTGAAGTTTCTTCTCAATGCCTGGAGCATCAAAGTGACCTTCATCCATGAGTTGGCTGCCCAACACCTGTAGCATGTTCACCTGCAATGAAAACAAGATTAATCAACAACCACTTCATGAATATCACCTCTCCTGCTGCAATGAAATGATCATGGCTAGGTCTATGGTAATACAGACATACAGACAAACTGAGCAGTAACATTGGCTGATATCTATCTTTTTATGGGAGTATATCTTCAATGAACCTCTTTCCCTTTGTGATGTGCACACTGTTTAAATGATTTCAAACTGTAAATATGTTGCTACATTGTGCCTTTGTAATGATCACAGAAGTAAAGGGAAGGTATGGCATATAGTGATAAACCCAAATATGATATTTATAGTCCAAACTATCACAAGGATACAATTCTCCTCTTCTCCTATTTAAGATATTAGAGACAAAATAAAGAATGATTTGTCCACTGTAGCTCGAGTCTAGAAGCCAGGCGACCAGTATATGAGTAACAAGCCCTTGAAACGGCATGTTAGAAGGTTGATGGGGTAATGTGCATTGTAGCATCATGAAGCAGTAATTAGCACAATAACCACAGTGCGAAAGTACAACGATAAGAACAGAACGTAAGTCCACTTTATCATTAAACTAGTCCACTTTATCATTAAACTACTCCATCTTTGTAACTCCTTTGTTCTTTTTTCAGTTACCCTCACTTGCCATACAATGTACAAGTAAGGACCTAACTTCTGGTCCTGTCACATGTCCCACAGCTTGTCTCACCTTCTCCTCCTGGGTGGCCAGCAGCTTCTCAAAGGCCTCATGCTTCTTCATGTGAGCCTCCACCTCCTCCACCGTGGCTCCTACGTCACTGCTCTGCAGGTACACCTTGGTAGATGAGGGAACACGAGGGCTAAAGCCATGAAACTTGGCATGGCTCAGCATTTGTTATGTTGGTACTCTGGTCTTTCGCATATCTTTCATAAAGTTATACTATCCCTTGTATGTCAAAATTTAAACATAGAGAGTATCCTTTTTACATAGATCAAGAAACTAGGCAAGGAGCACCTATACACCCTAACAATAACATTTCAAATCTCACATTTCATGAACTTTGATGATGTTGATGTCCTTGTTGATGTTTGAAACAACTCATTTTGTAGAGACTATAGTCTACATGCATACAGTGTATTGCACAATGAAACAATTCAGATTCCAATCATTTTCTTTTCAAGGGAATAAACTGTACTGGGAAAACAAAAAAAGCCTTCAAAAGGTGATTTTTGAGCAATCTTCCTGCCAATGGTCTTAAATTCATGTACTGTCCATTTTAGAAACTTGCTGAAAGTTATTTGCCTTCAAATGATCCCCATTTGGAGTAATTTATAATTAAATCACACATCCTCAAAAATATTTGGGCCGAACATTTTGAGGATTTTGTATTTATCACTACTTACTCCAAATGTGGATCATTTGAGGGCAAATAACTTTCAGCAAGTTTCTAAAATGGACAATTCATGAATTTATGACCATTGGCAAGACGATTGCTCAAGATCACCTTTTGAAGGCGTTTTTCTCTTCCCAGTACACTATATGTCCTTTAAAATCCTGATTTGATCCCAACCCCACTAAAGACAAGACCTACCTCCTGCTGGCTGCTGAGTGTCTCCAGGGCTTTGGCTTCCCGGTAGAACTGCTGCTGCTGGTGAGCCTGGTCCAGACGCTCCTTCTTGGTCTGCCAGCTGCCATGCAGGTCCTCTCTGGCCTGGAGCACTGCCTCAATCCGCTCCTGGATCTAAGGAGAGAAGTATAAAATATAGAAATATAGAAATATAATCATCCCTCCAGCCACTTCATGGCGGAGGCATAAATAAATATATATATGTTAAAAAACACATTAAAAACAAAGAAAAATATGGAGACAAATTGGGTTTACATAATGACATGATACTTAGCATATAATACCAAAGGGTTCCATTTCCTATCATACAGTAGAACCATTGTTTAATCAAAAGGGTTTCATGTTTTTGCTAACAGCTTTGTAAAGGATTGATAAATACCAGTAAAACATTAGTTTGTATTCATGTATTTGTTCAAAGAATTGAATGTTTTTGCAAACAGATGATACTATTGAAAAACAGAGATATCATCTACAGTCCCTCTGCAAAAACATTCCATTTCTTTGAATAAAGACTGGTCTTTGGTTCCTATAAAAATAAGCTCCCTTACTTCTTCGCTGGCGAAGTGTCCCTGCTGAATTAGAATCTCTCCTGCCTGCACCAGGGAGCTGAAGTTCTCCTCCCGAGCCTCGATCTCAGACCTCAACTGGCCGTGGTCGTCGATCAGGGTCAGGGTGCCATACACATCGTCCTCCGCCTTCACCCCGATGTCGGACTGGATCTCCAGACTGGCCTCGTTTGACCATTTGATCAGGTCTTTGCACTGAGTTGGGAGTGGGTGTGTGGAGTTGGGAGATAGGTGAATGACAGAATGCCAATAAATAAGGATTAGCCTGTAGATGTCATGGAGTCCAAAGTATGCTGATAAGATATGTTCTACAAATAGCTTAAAACTATTTTTAAAGAGAATATATATTTTTTAAATAATTCTTCTATTTCTGAGATTATTTTGGGCTTTTTTTTTGAGCCCACAAAATAGAGTATGTATTTAAATTGTTCTGCTAGTTCTTATGCTTCCCTAATCATAAAGTAAAATTTAATTCTATTGAATTTCTTGACTTCTTTCATTAAAAACACATTCTCAATTAAGAAAGATTAGTTTTGACTTTAAATGACTCACGGTGGCTAGGAGCCGATGGAAGTCGTGCGCTGCCTGCAAGGATTGCTGGCGCTCAGCTGCCCTGTCCTGCAGCAGGCCCCAGTCAGACACCATCACCCCCTGCTGGGCCTCCAGCTGAAGGGCGTTGTCACCGGGGTAGGCCTCCTGCAACCGCCCTGCCTCATCTACTAGTGTCTGCAGCTGTGAGGGAGAGATAGAAGCAGAGGGGGGGGGGGGGGACATCAGTGTCATCATTAATATTATCACTATAGTTACCATCATCATCTTCATCATCATCATCACCACTCTCTGTATTATCATTATCAACATCATCAGTACTGTATAAACATGACCATCATCATCACTATCAACCATATCATCATCATCATCATCATCATCAACATTATCACCATAAAATTCATCAGTATCATCATCAATATCATTATCATTACCACCATTATCCATATTTCACCATTACCATGACCATAATCACCATCATAATCATCTACATCAGCATCATCATCATCACCATGACCATCACTTTCACCACCATAACTATCACCATCACCATCACAACCATAAATATTACCAGATACTAGATATTTTGTTAACTTTGAGCCTGTTTTGTTATACTTTATATCTCACATTCTGCTATGCAGTGTCCAACCTTATTCCGTTCAGTTTTTACATATTATAAATCCAAAGTACTTTGTAAGAGTGGAACAATAGCTTTTTTTTTTACTTCATCTTTTTCACACACATGAACTGCACTGACAATCACCACTGAATCACATGCTTCTGTTCTTTACAAAGCCAAACAGTAAAAATTTGCTTATAAGTTAATTATCTTCTTCCCATATACATGTAGTACTACACAATTGGGAAAATGGAAATGGTTGAATAACACACAAAATAATCCAATGTTGAAGACTCAAACATAATTCTTTGACACATAGTCATCTATTTTACTCGTTATGCACCACAGCTACGCTCTTGCACAATTAAATATACACTAAGCATACAAAGCAGCCTTGTATATGGGATAGGAGTTAACCCCCACAGTACCACATAATGATATTCCCATGTCAAGTACAACATGCTTTATTACCTATGGGACTAAGTGGATTGAACAGAAGGTACATATAATTCATCTTACTTGTCCTTCCAGAGCAACAAGATCATTCTCAAATGCCTCATGGGTCCTAATTAACGATTGCACAGAGTTCACGTCCTTCCCAAGATCCTCTGGGATAATGGCGTACTTTTCCTGCAATTTCAATATCAATAACAATGAAAATGATTAGTACATTTACATACATGCTAAAGGAATATAATGTTCATGATAATCTCAATAATCATTGATTTTATTTATTTTTATAATGATAACAATTAAAGAATTATAATACAAATGACAAAGGCAGCATCATAAAAATTGATATATCAAATTGTTTTTTGTGACAATTTTTTTCAAATAATTGTAGTCATTTCTCTTAAGATTTTATTGCATATTACCTTCACAGAATGACTCACATTTGCATGCTTTTTTTTTTGTTACACATTTGATCTTTCATATTTTGAGGAGAAACTTCCACACTTAAACAGCTGCAAAACAGCCAAAATAATGTTGTCAACATTTAAATAAGCAATGTTGTCATCCAAATGTCAATGTCTTCTCTAATGATTATCAGGGGCCATATACATGAAACTTTCCTAAGCCTAGTTAATTGCTAAAGTGCATTCAGCTACATGCATTTTGAGTACAAAACTAGACTAGTAAGGTTCTATGAATATGAAACCAGGGCTCTGTCTTATAAAGAGTTGCAACTGATCTTAATGAATCAAAAGTCTAATCTCCTATCTCTAATGTAGAGAGTTATGATTGATATCAATCACATGGCAAGTTGTAATCAATTGCAATTCTTTATAATACAGGGCCCTGGTATCCGCATTGGTTTTGGTCACTACCTGGATTCTAGACATGGCTTCTTCGTAGTCGCGGTTGAAGCGATGGATCTGTCTTGCAGCCTCCAGTTTCTCCCTCCTGCTCTCTATCCTCTCCGTCAGCATGTCCAGTGCTTGTCTGTAGGTCAATGAGCGGTCAAGGAGAGGTCAATGGGAGCGATATGATGACATGCTCGACATCCAGTAGAAATCATGTCAAAAGCCTGATTTCTTTTCAATATACAGAAAATAATTCTCAGAATTCTCCAGTTTGTATGGAAGAAAAAATTGTCCCATTTTTATTTTTTGCAGTCATATCCGCTTCCAGTCTAGTGTACTAATGTATGAGACTGGAAATGGGCATAACTGCAAAAATCATCTGGATGTCGCTGCGAGGGGCATGATGCAGTATGGAGAATTCCTTGAAATAACAAAATTTGAATCAAGGGAACAAATAAATATAGGAACACTTAGAGAAGCTCTGCATGTGCGTGCGTGTGTGTGTGTGTGTGTGTGTGTGTGTGTGTGTGTGTGTGTGTGTGTGTGTGTGTGTGTGTGTGTGTGTGTGTGTGTGTGTGTGTGTGAGGGGGGGGGTGGGTAAATTACTGGGAGGGGGCAAGCTTTGACTGTAAACCATGGACTACCCCTTCCTCCTGACTACTCACTGCAGACTGTCCTGCTTCTCGATCAGGGAGTCACTCTGCTCGTGTCTCTCTGACACCAGGCGTTGCACCTGCAGATCACAGCGCTTGAACTGGTCCATACCGGTGTCTACCCGCCGACAGAACTCATCAAACTTCTTACTCAGCTCCTGAAGATGAACATGAAGCACATTAAATTTTTATTTGAAGCCAATGCTATTGGCTCAAATTTAGGTAATATAAATGTAAAGCATTGAATGTTTCTACTGAATTTTTCTTGAAAATACACTTGCATCTAAAGTTGTAATAATTAACTAGAGCAATTCGACTGCCACGCAGTTGATAAATATGCCTCCGCCTCTTTGCTATTCTCAGAAAATGTGTAATTTTTACAAAGTTCATTGACCTTTGACCTCACTCAGATTTGACCCCAATTTTACACACTTCATTAGTTTCATGCAATACATACATGAACCAAGTTTGAAGCAAATCTGCTTAACGGTTCTCAAGATATTGCCCAAACGGATTCGGCCGGACGGGACAGACGGACGGACGGACGGACGGACGGACAACCCGAAAACATAATGCCTCCGGCCACTTCGTGGCGGAGGCATAAAAATTCTAATACAGTAGTCACCCTGCATAAAAAAGGTGATATTTTGATTAAATAAAGGAAATATTAAAACATGACAAAGATGCCCCTACTTCATGTCATGCTTCCATTGCATCCTGCCCACACTCCTCTGAGCTGGCCATCTGGTATTGCTCCTCAATCCACTCCCCACCACATCCCCTCTCCCCCTCCTCCTCCCTCTGCCTCCCGTCCCCCCTCCTCCTCCCCCCCCCCCCTCCTCCTCCTCTCCCCCTCTAAACCCCTCTCCCCCTCCTCCTCCCTCTGCCTATCATCATCCCCTCCTCACCTCTAGATGCTCGTAATCCTGCCCATACTCCTCTGAGCTGGCCGTCTGGTACTGCTCTTCGATTCACTCCCCACCACATCCCCTCTCCCCCTCCTCCCCCCTCCCCTCCTCCTCCCTTCCCCCTCCTCCTCCCTCCCCCCTCCTCCTCCCTCTCCCCCTCTAAACCCCTCTGCTTATCCTCACCTCTAGATGCTCATAGTCCTGCCCATACTCCTCTGAGCTGGCCATCTGGTATTGCTCCTCAATCCACTCCCCACCACATCCCCTCTCCCCCTCCTCCTCCCTCTCCCCCTCCTCCTCCCTCTCCCCCTCCTCCTCCCTCTCCCCCTCTAAACCCCTCTGCCTATCCTCACCTCTAGATGCTCGTAATCCTGCCCATACTCCTCTGAGCTGCCGTCTGGTACTGCTCTTCGATTCACTCCCCACCACATCCCCTCTCCCCCTCCTCCTCCCTCTCCCCCTCCTCCTCCCTCTCCCCCTCTAAACCCCTCTGCCTATCCTCACCTCTAGATGCTCGTAATCCTGCCCATACTCCTCTGAGCTGGCCGTCTGGTACTGCTCTTCGATCCACTCCCCACCACGTCCCCTCTCCCCCTCCTCCTCCCTCCCCTCCCTCCCCCCTCCTCCTCCCCCCCCCTCCCCCTCCTCCTCCCTCTCCCCCTCCTCCTCCCTCTCCCCCTCTAAACCCTTCTGCCTATCCTCACCTCTAGATGCTCGTAATCCTGCCCATACTCCTCTGAACTGGCCGTCTGGTACTGCTCTTCAATCCATTCCCCCAGCTCATCGCTCTCCCTTGCATACTGGTGCATCAGCTTGGCCTGCTCCAACTTGAAGGTGCGGTGAGCAGCCTGGTCCAACACGTTCTTATACTGCTGCTGGAGCTCATCCTAGGAGAAAAATTAATTTGTGCAATACGTTACACCACATGATACATTGCGCGAGTGTGTTTCCAGCAAATGGGGGCTTATTATCGTCATATGCCATCAGGATTCTGAGCTGATCATAGCAATCTCTTCTCATTACTTGTGAGTTTGGGCTTGTTCAGATCATCATTGAGGGCTAGCTCACAAACATGCCTGTGTATGCATGCATGCATACATTGTGTTATAGATCAATGGTCTCTTTATGCCTTGGTCCAAGAGGTTTAACCCTGCCAATGCCATCGGCTCCTACACTGTATTAATCAACGGTCTCTTCATGCCTTAGTTACAAAAGGAATTGACCTGTGAATAGTCTTGCTAGCATTATGATTTATATAATATTGGATGCACTTGAGTGGCATATTGCATTCATCAGTGCTGATGAATGCAATATATCTGATATATCACAAAAGAAATCCAATATTATTATTATTATTATTATTATAATACATACCAATTTCCACGACAACAGCAATGGGTTCAATTTAAACCAAAAAAAGAAAGAAAGAGAGAAACAGGGGTTTACTCACCTGTATCAAATCTGCCTCATGCATGTTAAAAAATGTGCGCGTGCAATCAAACCCATGCGCAATTGTCATGGCGAGAGTTGAATATTGTAACAATAATGCACTCATTTCCCCATTGATACTGGTTACATAAAATACATAGGACAGCTAATATGCTAACAATATTGCATGCCAACAAGCAAACCTCTGGAAGGTTAATTAATACACGGTTTTATTGTATTGAAAAAGTGACTTGTATGTGTAATAATACAAAATATGTGAATATGAATAAAGACATGATAATCACATATAGCAGAATGCTTATGAAATAAGTCACAATCTTTTATTGAAATGAGTTTGAGATGGGTGCTCTCACCTGTCTCTCACAGACAGCTTCTGTTTCTGGGTTGCTGTCTGCTGCCATCCTGTGGATGCGGTCCTCCAAGGCCTTGATCACACTCTCATAGTGCTGGATGTCTTGCTCCAGGGCCTACCAACAAAGCAACAGAAACAATGGTCATTGGCAGGTATGTCATTGTCAGCATCATCAATGTTATTGTCACCACCATCACCATCATCATCACTATCATCATCACCATCATCATTACCATCATCATCATCATCATCATCATCATCATCATCATCATCATCATTACCATCATCATCATCATCATCATCATCATCATCATCATTGCCATCATCATCATCATCATCATCATCATCATCATCATCACCATCATCACCATCATCATCACCATCATTACCATCATCACCATCATCATATTGCTAGGTTGTGCAGCCAATCAACACAACTACAACCACAGTTTGAAATATAATGACGAGAAAGGACCAAATGCCCTTTATCATTGAACTGACTCCATCTTGGTAACTCCTGTCTCTCTGCCCCCCTCACTTGGCATACATTTATAGTGACATCACCATCACTTTCATCTCCATCATCACCATCATCATGTCACTTTATGCGACCAGAGAAGAGAAGCTGATCTTCTGCATAATACTGTACAAACCAGTTTCTTTACTGCGGAGTAGATTGAACCAGGGCCTGGGAACATCACAATAAAATTGTATTATACTCAACACTATATACTCTACTATGTACTTAATACAATACCATTGTACTGGTTGACATTTCTGATACGTTCTGTGGATAACATTAACACTAAACCTACCCTGTTCCTGGTGATCATCTTCTCAGTGGCATCCTCGTCTTTGCCATAGTCAGCCAGACTGGACAACGACAGCTTCTCACTCAGCCAGGACTCAGCTTCTGCCACTTCAGAGTAGTACTGTCAAAGGGAAGATAGTTAATTGTAAATGCATAATAGTATCACATTTCAAAGGTAGTGTTACCCCTAAAAGAAATAACAAAACCCGGCCTGGATCAACAGTAAACCCTAACAATATCATGCATGAAATCTCATAGTCATAGCCTTGAACCATTTCAGGAAGAGTGACAAACTATTCTAGTTTATGTTCCAAACGCTTCTTTAAGTTGCAACCATATTCTACATTCATATAGCACATCATACTGCACAGTGCAGCGCAACAAAGCATTACTCTGCAGTCCAAAGAGTTGTGATGTGCACTATTGCGGTCTTGGTCTATAAGTTGCAGGAACTGCTGAATTTTTCATGGTAGTGATCAATATATTCCAGCTTCAAGTCAGTGTCCAGTTCTAGTAATGTGAGGGAAGTTAATACACAGTATTTTCTTCTATTCCCTGTGGTATTTCCACATTTTGATTCTGTTGACCTGCAAAAGGGCCACACTTCTTATTCAATATTCAAATTGGTAGCAGGCTGGACCAGCTGAAATCAAATTTTTGCTCTTCAAATAGGCATAATTATTGCACTAGACCATATTTTTCATGTTGTCTTAATTCACAACGTTCTATTTTTTTAAGGTTGCTAATATGAAAGCCAAAATAATGTTAACTTTCCCTCTGGTCATGGAGGCGTTATGAATCCAGTACCTGCTGGGCTTCAAAGGCCATGTCCAGTTGCTTCCTCCTGGCCAGCCCCTGGTCCTGCAGCTGGTCCCAGGCCAGGGACAGGTCCTGGCACCGTTCCTGGACCTCCTGGAGGGCAAAGTGACCAGCGTCGATCAAACCCTGACCGGTGCTGAGGACCCCATCAATGGCCGGCTGGTGACCGGTCAGCTCAGCCTCAAGTTTCTGGCAGGATAAAAATGAAAAACTTATTTCTGGAAAGACATTTTTATAATAATGATATACAATATTTGAACTGAATTCAAAAAGACTATATAAATATCATTGTACCTTGTATGATTGTCTACATTTAACTAAGATTAAATAAATTCCCACCTGATGTTTCTTGAGCATGCTCTGTGTGGAGGTGAGGTCCCTGCCGTAGTTGGTAGAGGTGGCTGCAGGGGCGTGGTCTCGCACCCATTGAAGCTCCATGTCTACATCATGGTAGAACTGCTGCACCCTCAGAGACTCCTCCAGCTGGTGTCGTCTCTTGGCTGCTGGCGCCTGCAGCTCCTTGAACCTGGGGGGGTATTCCAAAATTCCTCTTAAATCTGAACATTGCACTAGTGGATTATTTTACGATCAGTAGGTGGATGTATGAAGGGTGGCTGAAGACAGAGTGTGTCTCTAAAAATTCTGCGAGAGCCTCAATGCCCCCAATTTCAATTCTTTCAATGTCAATCTCGGTTATTTCTTCTTTAAAAAATAATTTTCAAGAGTGCAGAATAAAAAGTTTGCGGCAAGAACAATAAAAAGCATGCAGGCTTGTTGGAATGGTCCCATTTCACAGTTATACACATGGGATACAGTTTACTTATTACCCCATATGAAAAAAATACAAGCATACTACATAATCCTTAATGGAGAGAAAGGGGAGAAGAGGAAAGAAAAAAAAGGAGGTTACATATCGACTAATAAAGGAGAATGCAGAAAATGTTTTTTTGAACGAAAGTACCATTTAACTAGGAATTTAAAACACTAGTAGAAGAAAAGAAAAAGAAACAGACTGTGTATCTCTCTCTTACTTGTGGTTGATGAAAGCTGTCTCTGATTTGATCTTGTCTGCATCAAAGTGTCCCTGGGTCTCTAGCTGCTGCGCTTGCTTGGACAGTCCCTGTAGCCGCGCTGCCTGCAGCGAAATCTCTGTATCTAGCAACTGAAAAACAAAAACAGTGGACATGTAATCATTCATCCATGATCTATTACAAAGAGTGAATGGTCATGAGTGTGATGGTACAAGATTTTGCATGAGGTGAAAGGTTAGGCGCTCTAGTCAATGAGGCAAAGCCAAGTTGAATCAACATCTCATCTTTCCTCAAACACAAAATCTTGTTCCACAGCATGAATTAGGAGTATTAACTATTTGTTTAATACAACACCTTGGACGTTAACAGATTCTAGTCTAGAACATAACTAGTTCTTCGCCAAATGTTCATGGAATTTATGCTCCATCGAACACGCCTCGAGTGTGTACACGAAAAAGGAATGCTTACGGGATGTAAAATAAATACTTCCTCTCTTACCACTCGAGAATCTATCCAGCAGTTCTCAAGATATGTGATATTCAAAAAACATAAAACGAATGATATGATATTTAATGAATGATATTTAAAGAGTGATTGCACAGATTGTATTTATTCAAAATATGGAATTTTTAGAAGCTCTGAAAACAAAACAGCTTGGAGTCCGCAAATAATTTGACTGCTAAACAGGAATGATAAAATATTGCAGCAACAGGCAGTGGTTAGTTGCGACGTCCGCCTTACTTGCTGTTTTTTCAGCAGATTCTTGACGCTCCTCAGGTCCTGGCCCGCATCCTGTGTTGCCATGGCAACCTCCATCTCCTGGATGACGACGGCTGCATCCTCCACCTCCCGGATCAGCTCCTGCTCCTGCAGTGCCTGCTGCAGCTTGGAGCCACGGTCCTCGGCGCGGGACCGCAGCTCCGACCAGCGCGACTGGATTGTTCGGAGCAGGGCCTGGGTCTCGTCGCCATGTGTATTCTGGGAGGCGATAAGGGCCTGGCCAGTCTGGGCAACAAAGGACACACGAGGGAGAGAGTGACGACATACTTGAACCACCTTGCACCATCCTTAATTGAGTTGGTATGATTAATAGTCATTTACAATAGTTGAGATAAATGACCTGTCATTTAAAAAGTTGTGACTGATATCAAGCATAACTGTTCATTCCAGGTAGGGAATTGGACTTATGATCCAGATCAATCGCAACTCTTTACAAGACGGGGCCCTCTCTTTTCATTTCTTCCCCTTCTTTGCAGCAAGTCCAATATAAATATGTGTGACATATATGAATGCTTAGAATTTATTTAGGCACTACACGATGATTACAATCCATGTCTGATGACTTTATCACAGTTTTATGGCAACAGCTCACATTTCTCCCGAATGATAAGTAAAACGGAAAGTGTGTCCTGAAAACAAACACTGCTCCAACCCTGACATACCTCATTGAGTTTGTCCAGCCTCTCCCTGTTGGCCACAATCTCTGCTTCAAAGGCCTGGTGCTTCTTGACCTTTCCCGGAATGTTGGTCAGCTCTCGGTACGACTTGTCCTCAGCAATGGCAAACTTCTCTGCAATCCACAGCGACATCTACGAAACCATTCACATCATTTGAACGATTTTTGCACCACTGAGGCATTTTTGCACAAGTAATACATAAATTTCCTATGGAGTAGCATTTTGTTTGGTGAGCAAAGGGTTAAACAAAGATAGCTTTAATACAAAATACTTTCATTGGTTGGGTTATATGATACACTGCCGTTTTTCCCGCTACCAAGCTTCAGTAATATTACTGGGACAAGCTTTTGTCTACTCCTTAAGACTTCCTCATGCCATCTGATTTTGGATAAAGAATACCAAGCCACAACTCAATAGGGATTCTGGGTATGCATTGTCACCATGTTACATCCCAAGCAGCTGAGAAGAAATCAACTTAGTGAAATTAAATGGCATGAGGATGGCATCGGGAGTATACAAAGGCTCAGTAAAAGTACTTCAGGTTGGTAGAAGTGTTGATAGAAGTGCAAAACATTAGCACTTTTATGGCGATATGAAAATATGGCTGGTTAAATAATTTATTCCATCATTTTTTAGAGCACAAACCCTAAATTATAATTTATATAGATTATAATCAACCCACAATAAACTCCACCATAAATGGAATCAACGTAAAAATGCAAAGAACGATCAATCAAAGTGAGCATACTCCTATCAATTATGCATTTCATGGCAATTAGAAAGCTGACATTTATTCTTTAATGGAATAGATTTAGAGAGTGACCAACATCTTATGAAAATCAATTTCTTCATGGCATTCCCTCATAGAAACATTTCTTTCACAGACTGACAGGCAACATTTAAAACAATCCTACTGAAACCGATTTGCCAATTAACAAGTATAGCAAACATCAATGCCACTCATTTATAATGCTTTAATAAGAGTTCCAAGTTGTGTTTGCTAGGTTTCCTGGGATTGGGTAACCCATTTTTCATTTCAGAGTATATTACAAAGGACCCGGGGATTTGACATCGCTGAAGTAACTGGTTACTTACCTCATCAGCATCTCTGACAAATTCAAGGTGTTCTTGTGATTCCTTCAGGGACTGAAATCTCTCCTCACTTCGCTGCTTCACCTTATTCCTTCTATCGACAATGGCATCTCTGCGAGAAGCAACACTACACAGGACAAACGGACAAATTATTTTTGTCATTATCATGCACTTTGAATCATAAAATTTGTTTTGGGTAGGCTGAATTCAATGCCATAGCTGCATTCACAAAGTGCACGCCTTGCTAAACTCACAAGTTCTTTGAGTTCTTAAAAGTACACATCTTGCTCACAAGCGTTTTGCATTCACATAGTACACATTTTGTTCACAATAACAAATTCCTTTCATTCCAATAATACAAGCCTTATTCACACTCACAAGTTCTTTGCGTAGTGTTGTCTGTCAATGAGGGCACTGGCCATGTCTGTCAGCCCTTTGACCTTCTCCTCCTGAAGGTCAAACTTCTTCATGAAGTCCTTGTGTCTCTTCATCAGGGATTGCACACTTTCAACAGTGCTCTGCAGAATGAAGAATCACATGTTAAATAGGGAAAGATACAACAAAAAGGGTTCATATTTGAATGAAACAAATTGACATGTTATTTCATGAGCCTGCGTTTTTCCAGGCTGACTTTTCTCCACTCAATACTAAGCACCTCGTAATCTGCTGCATGGACAATAGAGGGCGGGTTATGATTGAAATTACAATTCGTCATAGGGTGCAATTAAGCTTCATCCCCTATGTTACTGCGGTGCCATGGCAATTGTTTAAGTCCTAATCAGATCAGGGTTCGCAAAAGCCAAAACTCAAGACATGCTTTTACGAAATAAATACTGTTGTTCTTTGCATTTAATCAATTCTTTGACTCTTGCTACGACAATGAGACACACACATTTCTGCATACGACACATGAATTAAAGGGATTTACAAGAAAAAATTCAAACACATTCAACACTTCTCAAATAAACCAAACTATGAAGATTGTTAAACTATCAATTATATTTATAGTTTATTCATAAATTTGTGTGAGAATAAGAAAGACTCTTTTTTTTAAAACATCAAATTGGTAAATTCTCTAAGTACTAAACAATCAAATTTCCACATAAATTATGACAAAGTGTATGTCCTATGGGACTGAGAAGGTTACAAAGAAGGACATATGTTTGATTGAGGAGTGATGGGCAAAATTACTGTACCCCCAATGCATTGAAGTCCAGGAAGTCTTCATGGCCACTCGTTGTTGCATCGATCTGGTCTGCCTCTCGGTTGAACACCTACAAGATACAGATCAGAGCAAACATGGGGGGAAACGAGAACAAAGTAACATTAGTTAACCCTTTCTGTGCCAGACTAAATATTGCTCTATAGGATTTACATGTATTACTGGTGAAGATATGCACATGTGACACACAAAGAGATAATAATGTAAGAATTATTATGTGAGAATTAATAGAATAAGCATATACAGTATCATGAAAATTGATCTTTTGTCATATGATATTCAATTATTAATTCATAGCATTACTCTTCAAACAACAATTAATAAAGTGTATTTGACAATTACATATATCCACACACTTGTGTTGCCTGTTGACTTTGCATAAATACGGAATCAAATATCTTAATCAAATTTTCACTGATGGAAACCATTGGTCTGAAATGACATACAATAGAATTGTCATTGTGCTTGTATCATGCACACATAAGAAAAAGCCTAGAGCATAATTTGCCTACCTTTGATTTACAAAACAAACTTACAGGGCTAATGATGAAAATTTTTAAACACAAAAAAACTTCTTTATGATATGTCTGATTTTTCTCAAACTTTTGCTACTCTGTTTCTCTAATTTGTCAGCTTTTATTTAAGTCAACTTATTGCTGGGGTTTCATTCTCCTTCCAAGAGACGAGCACACTTACAGCTAGGTCCAAGGCATCTTTCAGGTGCGTGTTTCTCTTGTTCCATCTGTGCTTCAGATCATCCTTCATGGCAGCGAGTTTCTCCACCTTGTGGCCAATGGTCATCGACTCAGGCAATGTCTTCAGCAGCTGGGTCCCAAGCTTAGTGAGCTTTGTAAACCTTGAGATAGAAATGAAGAGAAGCTAGATTTAGTTATCAGTCAAATAAAAATGAACCATGAATTTTGAACTCAACATGCCATACGCCAATCCACAAGGTGCTTTCTGCCAGAAGCATAAGGATTTATTAATGACACTATGATGGCACTGGACAGTGGAATGGATACTGTTGTGTTTGAATTAATAATCTGATATACAACCAAATGCTGTTCTTGATTTTAAAAAAAAAGAAAATCAAAATCTTTGTGAATATTGTAAGAATTCTCACAAGAATATGAAAACATGAAATGTCACAAAACCTGCTCCCCTCAGACATTTTTGTTTATTTTTGTTCAAAAGTGTCTGTTTTGTTAACAACACCTATATAATATTTATAACATATTGAGGTGTAGAGCTGGGGAATAAAATAAATGACTATTTCTTTTTAAACCATGCTAGATACCAGAAAAATTCTACCTTTTCAAGACTTTTAATGTTGATTTATTCATCATTTAACAGATAACTTGGAGGGATGCAATGACAGAATTAAACCAACATTTAAAACACATATCATATTGATGAATCAGGCTCAAGGAATAATACATGTCTCAAATCATGTCTCAAATAGATACTAGCCACGTTTATATCATCCAAGACTTTCAATATGGTGTTAAACATCATCTTATCATTCAAGACTTTTATTGTCAAGTTACTCAAGGGCTTTTGTTTGTGAACTGACTTGTCTCCATGTGCTTCTATGTCCTGCAGTAGGTCACTGTGTCTCTTGAGCAGATCTTCAGACCCTGCAACGTCCTTGGCTTGCTCTGTGTCCAGTAGCTTCCCATTCATCTCATTACACCAAGCCAGCTGCAAACAGAGAAGGCAATAGCATATACTTTCTTGGTGTTAAGTGATGAATCACTCTGTAGTTCATAAGTGACCTCTTAACACATTAGCAAGCTTGTTTTATGTCAAGTATTACAAATCATAAATATGCCACAAATGAAAGAGCTTAAATATCTGCACAAGGTTGATAACTTTCTGTTGATCTAATATATGTATCAACTTCGTAATTAACTCTTCGATTTGAATGATTTGAAAAATTTAATTTGGCAAAAATAAAGATTTAAATCACACTTTCGCTCCTCGAACTGACACATTCATTGCTCTAAATAAAATAAGCCTTGTCTTCTGGACTGACAATGCAAGGATCAACCCACACACCAGCTCTTTAGACTCATCGTGGAACATGGTAATGTCTCTGGACTGGGCCAGCTGGGCCTTCCTCTCACTAGCCTTGTCCTCTAGACTAACAATGCCAGGACCAACACACTCACCAGCTCTTTAGACTCATTGTGGAACATGGTAATGTCTCTGGACAGGGCCAGCTGGGCCTTCTTCTTACTAGTGTAGTCCTCTGGACTAACAATGAGAGGACCAACACACTCACCAGCTCTTTAGACTCATTGTGGAACACGGTAATGTCTCTGGACAGGGCCAGCTGGGCCTTCTTCTTACTAGTGTAGTCCTCTGGACTAACGATGAGAGGACCAACACACTCACCAGCTCTTTAGACTCATTGTGGAACATGGTAATATCTCTGGACTGGGCCAGCTGGGCCTTCCTCTCACTAGCCTTGTCCTCTAGACTAACAATGCTAGGACCGACACACTCACCAGCTCTTTAGACTCATTGTGGAACATGGTAATATCTCTGGACTGGGCCAGCTGGGCCTTCCTCTCACTAGCCTTGTCCTCTAGACTAACAATGCTAGGACCGACACTCACCAGCTCTTTAGACTCATTGTGGAACATGGTAATATCTCTGGACTGGGCCAGCTGGGCCTTCCTCTCACTAGCCTTGTCCTCTAGACTAACAATGCTAGGACCGACACACTCACCAGCTCTTTAGACTCATTGTGGAACATGGTAATATCTCTGGACTGGGCCAGGTGGGCCTTCCTCTCACTAGCCTTGTCCTCTAGACTAACAATGCTAGGACCGACACTCACCAGCTCTTTAGACTCATTGTGGAACATGGTAATATCTCTGGACTGGGCCAGCTGGGCCTTCCTCTCACTAGCCTTGTCCTCTAGACTAACAATGCTAGGACCGACACTCACCAACTCTTTAGACTCATTGTGGAACATGGTTATGTCTCTGGACTGGGCCAGCTGGGCCTTCCTCTCACTAGCCTTGTCCTCCAGATTGTCCCAGAGCTTCCGGATCTCCTCCTGACGGCCGCTGATGTGGTCCCCTTCATCAGGGTAAGACGTCTTCACTCTGCGAAAAATACAAAAGTGTTCTACTGCCTTTGGCTCTACATTTATTGTAACTTATCATTGATCATAAATACCATTCCAACAGCTTCATTGCTCATTAGGCCATTTCAGTGGTGCAACAATGTTGTACCAGTAATGTACCAAAATTATCCTAGCTACATGTACATGTATATACAAATATATATTAAACTGATATTCAGGAAATTGGAAAACTATGTGCCAACAGTGATCTAAATACCATGCTATGATCATTCGGTTTGTGCCTCATGTTCATGGTTTTAAATAGACTTGTGCCTAGAGTTCTAACCATACCGCTGCTGCTTTCATCACCATCATAATTTTTATGTTCACAAAATAGTATTAAAATATTGTTTGTTTGTTCTGGGCATCATTTGTACTGGAGAAAGAAAGAGAGAGAACTGGGGCAAGTTTAACATAAGCCCACATGTTGGCAGGAATGTAACGAGACAAAATATTCCTAATCATTACTAATCATTGAAATAAACCAGTGAAAGACAGGAATCCTAACTCCCACATAGGGGTCCACACATACAAGAAAAAAATTTAAATTGACACATAAACAAATACATATCAATGCAATATAACATAAATTAACAGAGAAATGATTGAGCAATCATTTCTTACGCTTGAGCAAGCAGTCCCAGCTTGCGTAGTTTGTCCATGACGGGTGTTAGCTCCCTCTGGAGATTCTCATACTTGCGTTGGAGCGCCTCGGCGGGCAACGCTTGCTTGCCGGGGTCATCGGAGGTCAGAGCCCGAAACTTGTCCATGATCCACTCCTTGGTCTCCCCCCAGGAGTGGTTGTACAGCTCAATGCTAGGGGGGGCGGGAATCAATGGAATTTAGAGTTTGATTGTTTGTAATGGACTAATAAGGTCCTACTACAATCCACCAAGAACAGCCAAGCAACCACCAAGAATAGCTTAGAGTCCTCCATCCCCCAAACAAAACTTTAATGGGCAGTACCATAAACTTTCTCCATAAGTTTATTGAAAGTTGGTCTCTTTTTTTTTTCTTTGTTGTTTCTCTCTGCAATAAAAAGATTGATTGATCAATCTGTTACAAAAATAAGCAGAGAGAATAGAAGCCCATAGCTTGAAGGCTTGCACGACTATCCACTAGGCTAACCACTGGGCCTATGATAATGACATGATACGTAGGAACCAATACCCAAGGCCTCCATTCTCCTGCTTATTTGCATTCATTTGTATTGATTCTTCATAAAGGTTCTCCTTTACCTGGATGCCCCCTCCAGCATCTTCTCTTTCTCTGCCTTGAGCTGCAGGAGCCGCTGCCAGAGTGCGTTGACCTCCCTCTGGCGGCTGCGGACGTCTGCCTGCTTACTGTGGCCCGTCTCCACGAAGCGGTCAGCCATCTTGTTGATGCGCTCCACTCGGCCCTGGTTGGCCACCAGGTCTGTCAGCAGGTTCTCGAATTTGCGACGAGTGGCCTCCACATGCTCTGAGAAGCTCTCTTTCTTCTTCAGGGCCTTCTCCTAGTGAATTAAGAGAAAAAGGTCAGATGTCAGAGGTCAAATGTGAGAGGTTAGTTCACACAAACCACAAAAGAAGCAGTATTTCTACAGGAATAAATGAAAGCTGGCCCCAGTAAAACCACTCAAGGTTGGTAGAAGTTGAAACAATAATTCAGCAGCATTTTAACTGGTATAAAAAGGTTACAAAACATCTAAAAGTGCCCACCTTCTCCTTCATCCAGTCCTGGAACTCATCACAGTCATGGTAGAAGCTGAAGAGCTTGATGGCATCCTCTAGGTACCTAGCTCTGGCCTCGCTCAGCTTGCAGAGCCTCTTGTAGGTGCTGTTGATGCTGGCCAGTCGCATCTCAATGTTGTCCTCATCAAAGTGGTGGCTCTGCCTTCGCACTGCAGAGGGAAGCAATATTTCAGCTGCATTGAACACTTACATTCCCAGGCCTTGAAACCCCCAATGACGTACTACACATCTTCATGCCAATGACAATGAGAGGGCTAAAACTGCAGGCCTTGAAGACCCAATTGGCTTGCTTAAAAATGAGAAATTAGTGAAGTGAAATATACCCAATTAATTTGTCTTTGGTTTCTTTCCTCTTTTATGCTACTGCTGATGCAACCATACGTTTACAGTGGCATTTTATCTAGTACACAAAGAGTTAAAGTCATTGAGGGTAGGTGCAAATTGTGTATCTAAATGAAAAACATCAACACAAATGTTGGAGTTTGTTGGCTTTATTCACTTTTCCTAATAGACAGGGCTTACATTAAATATATCCCAAAATGCATTGTACTCACCACTTCCTGACCTCTGCAGAGCACTCTTCCTGTCCTTGCCCTTCGGCTTCTTTATCACTTCCTGCCTGACCTTTGTGACTTTCACCATGACCTTCTCGGGGACTTTGACCTTGCGTTTGACCTTCTTCTTGACAATCTTGGGGTCGACCTCTTTGACGTAGTTGGCTGGAATAAATCCCTCCTGTGCGTTGGACCGGCGCACGCTCCACCAGTCGCCATTGGTCTTCTCTATCAGGATCATGAGCTGAAGGATGATGGGCACGATGAATTGTAAAGTAGCCATAATCATCTTGAGTTGACACTTTAAAGAAATTTGTCACTCTGAAATTCATTCATTTGTGTGTATTTATTGGGTTTCTCATCATCCTTTCAATGTGACTAAAGAGTCGAAGGATGATGTGGTAGGAAGAATTGCATGACAGTTGATCATCAAAAGTTATGGTTATTATTGATATTGTGTGTTTTTATTCCAGCTATTCACTCTATTTTTGTTGAAGCTGTTGTGAGCCATTGATTGGGCAATGTGGATTCTTGTGTCCACATGGATACAAGAATCTATATTGCTTTTGGACTTTTGGTCTCTACATATAAAAAGATAGAAAATGGTTTATTGGAATAAAAACAACAGCAACAGTAAAAAACAGAAACACTTCAAATTGTGTGTGACTTTACAACGTAAAGGAGATACTGTACACAATTATCTGTAAACATTAGAATGTGATTTACTATTTACTACGGGTGATATGATGTTGGTATTGATATTGGCAGTTGTTCACTTTACAGCATGTTACATGAAAAAAAAAAATATATATATATCATTTATTGTACTCCATGTGATGGTTCTTGCTCCTCCTTTTTGACCTATGACCCTTACCTCTCCCTTGGCTACTTTCATGTCCTGGCCCTTGTAGTTGTACAAAGCCCTGACCTGGGGGTACTTCCTCTCCTCAATCACTTCCTTGATGACCTCTCGCTGCACAATCTGTTCTTCTTCCACCTCGTACGGGACGTCAACTGTCTCTGTCGTGAAGTTTTCCTCATCACCTCGAGGTGAGCTTCTGTCCTTCATCTGTGCCTGATTATGTGTTTCAAATACAAAACTTGCATTTAAATAGTTTGTCAAATTTCCCTTTGAGTTACAGGTATTATTATACACTTAAATATCAAAATTGCTTGTCACATTGCACATTATAATGACCTTGTCATGTGTTAGTATTGTTATGCGACATACCATACCTTAGATTAAATCATGGCCTTCAAGGCCCACAGAGAAGTTTGACAAAATCTACCTTAAAGTCACCATTTCATTCTTTTTTTGAACATTCTAATTTATCAATAGTCCAATGCTATTAATTACAGAAAACATGCACATAGATTTATGTACTTTCCCACTTTGTCACAGAGTAAGATTTCCACTTTGGTATCATCTCTTGAGGAAGCAAAATGTTGACACAACACACTTGCCTGCAGCCACAATGGCACAAACATTGGGTTGATGGCACATTGCAGAGTGCTGTGAATCCAACGACAAAAACAATCTGTCAGAGAGTTAGTAGCTTTCAAATTGAAATTGTCAAAAGGTGAACAGTTTGACACTAACCCATAACTGCTAACCATCCAAAGCAGAAAGTCAGAATACCGTTGATTAATATTCAGAATATGAATTTATGTTTTATACGTTTGCATTGAACTCCATGGAAAGAAAAGAGAGGATCTACATGTATGTTCATAAATAATGTTAGAAGACTAAAACAGAGGAATCATTCCTCCACACTCCACACTGGGTGGCAAACACTTGGCAGGTAAGCTTACCTGGTTGGACTTGAGTGTGTTCATCATCTGCTTGCCGTTCTCCCTGAGTTGAACAACCTCACTCTCATAAGCCTTGATCTCTTCCTGCAGCACGGTGTGTTTCTGGAGCAGCGACTTGGCCGCGGCCGCATCCCGGCCGTAGTCGTCGCTCAAGACCAGCGGCATGCGCTCCCGCATCCATGACTCGGCCTCATTGGCATCAATGTAGTACTGTGCAGAGGGCATAGGCCAAAGGTCATAAATCAGATGACTATGTTAATGCCTGTGCCACTGGTACATTTTGGACCAATGATGCACACCCCATAGATCACCATATTGGATAGAATTGGAAGGGTTGGGCAAATAAATGCTACACAAGTTAATTGGAAGATCCTACACATGTGCAAATATTCTCATTTCAAAACCTTTTCATTATTACATGATCATAGTTGTAGTGAAAAGAGCCTTAAAATATGTTTTAATTGATATGATTTGATTTATTTGGTTTCTGTATTTCACATGTTCCAATCACGTCATATTGAACATTAGTGTACACACACACACACACATAGGTACATGTATAGAAAGTTTCATGACATAATATGCAGAAAAGCTACAGCATAAGCATATGCTTGAAGTGCATGCAGCTCTCCAGGGAAAAAAATGGAAAGGTATATTTTCATGAGTGAAATAGGACAGGTGAGGGTAAACACTGACGAACAGAAACAGTACATAGTCCCTTGTAAGACACTGCTCTACCTGATGAGATTCCACAGCCATCTGAAGCCTCCACTTCCTGAGCTCCACATGCTCCTGCAGGAGCCCCATCTTCTCCCTCAGGCCCTCCATCCTGGAGCCAATCTTCCTCCTGGAGGGGTGGCCGGTTTGGA
Organism: Arbacia lixula; assembly: GCA_963669155.1. NCBI lineage: Eukaryota > Metazoa > Echinodermata > Echinoidea > Arbacioida > Arbaciidae > Arbacia > Arbacia lixula. The sequence goes on along the minus strand of OZ022577.1, from coordinate 26,690,599 downwards.
TGAGCTCCTGGCCCGTGTCCAGGACACCTTGTACCGTGTTCTGTCTCGCACTGACCTCAGCTTCAAGCACCTACAAACAAACAAATGAACAGATAAGCAAATAGATTGATTGATAAACAAACAAACAATGGCACAAGACAATAAGGGTTGGATAAGCTTCTGACCTGTGTTCAGGACTCGTCGAACTGTTGTCTTCCTGGCACTCACCTCAGCTTCAAGCACATAATGGTATAAACAAACAAGCACATAAACAAATAGCTAGATACATGGCACTAACCTGGGCTTCGTGCTATGGTAAACAAATGTTAAACAAGAAATGGACACTACACACAAAGAACCGACTCTCTTCAGAATATATTGTTCATATTACAGTGACACCTGCACGTAAAGACCACTCAAAGGAGACAAGGAATGTGATCTTTATGAGAAGGTGGTCTTCATTTGCAGGTTACAATAAGAAAGATTGTTCAAGGGAAGCAAGATGTTGTCTTTCTATACAGCTGGTCTCTAAAGCAGGTTTCACTGCAATTGCATTAGAAATAATACAAGTAAAGGTCAAAATCAAGATACCAGTAGAGTACATCTGTGCTTACTGCGTGCTTCTGCTTCATGCTGATGACACTGCGGAGATCACGGCCCGTGACGGCAGACTTAGCGATGCGTTGCTTCTCCATGAGCCAAGACTCCTCCTCCTCACTGTCACGCATGAACTGGAAGAACTTGAGAGAGTCTTCAAGACAAGACCTCCTCAGCTGACTCATGTCTTTGATTCTGTGAGGACAAGGAGAACAGGGTGGAGTACATCATTTGAGATGAGTACAGCTGGGCCCCCATATTACAACAAGTGAGTTGGCAATAGATTTGCAACTCTGCAATCAATTGTAAAGTTGCCATCTATTGCAACTCACTGTAAGCATAAAACCATGACTGCTATCTATTTCAAGTCCAAGCCTATGCATGATTTTGCGATTTATCATATAGATCTGCACAAGTTATGATAAATATAAATTGCAAGCTGCAAACAAATTGGAGGTACTTTGTAATACAGATTTACAATTGATATTACAATCATTAGATCAGTTGTAAAAACGATTGATCTATCAATTGTAGCACTTTGTTAAACAGGCCACAGAACTTGTTTTAGACACCATGTTGCATAGTATGGTAGAAATTGAACTTGAGAGTAGGGGTGGGACTGAACATCTAAACAAACAATGCACAGGTTCATACAGTAGTTAGATTACATGTTTAGAGACGCTCAGCCTTCTGAGCCATACACAAACTTTTCTGGTAGTTCAGATAAAAACTACTCTTTACTGCATCCACGTTTCTATCCCTGTTTTGACTTTCTGATGCGAGAATGATTCACAAAGTAATGAAAATAAAACGCTCACTAAAATAGCAGCTCATACAGTAGTTCTTCTACTTGACTTACGCATTATATGTGACATTGAGGTCCACTGTGCGACGTTTGATGGTGGTGCTCTCCGGATGACTGGCCCGGAGACACCGGTCAGCGATGAGGTTGACCTGGTCAATGCGGCCCCCCTGGGTGGCAATCTGGGTGTCCAGGAGACTCTGTTTCTGGAGTAAGTCTTCCACGGCCTGAAGGTGCTTGCCTCGCTCCTCGGACTGTAGACCCACCTGGGGAGGAGAATAACGGTCACAGTAATAAGAATAACAATAACATGGTATTAATGAGATCTCCTATTCCACACATACAGTATAATATACAAACTGACTGGCCAAAATCTGCGATGCTAATTTTTTTTGCTGCAGAGCAGAATGAAAGTGACTCAGAAATCAGTTTTTTTGAAGAATTGAATTCAGTTTAGAATTAGGCTTAGACAAATATTTTACCAATACAGACCAATCTCCACACCAATCTCTACACCAGTCTCCACACCAATCTCCACACCAGTCTCCACCAGTCTCCACACCAATCTCCACACCAATCTCCCCACCAGTCTCCACACCAATCTCCACTCCAGTCTCCACACCAATCTCCACACCAATCTCCCCACCAGTCTCCACACCAATCTCCACTCCAGTCTCCACACCAATCTCCACACCAATCTTCCCACCAGTCTCCACACCAATCTCCACTCCAGTCTCCACACCAGTCTCCACACCAGTCTCCATACCAATCTCCACACCAATCTCCACACCAATGTCTACACCAATCTCCACACCAATCTCCACACGTATCTCCACACGTATCTCCACACCAATCTCCACACCAATCTCCACACCAATCTCCACACCACTTTCCACACCAATCTCCACACCAGTCTACACACCAATCTCCACTCCAGTCTCCAGTGCTTTTACTATACCTGGATCTCCTTCATCTCAGCGAGGATGCCGTCCACCTCCCGGTACATGCCCACAAGTTCATTGACCCCGTTAAGCACTTCCTGTCTCTTGTCGAGCAGGGCCAGCAACTCTTGCCACTTCTGTTTGACCTGCGCTGACCTGCGACTGACCTCTGGCTCTCTATGGTAGCCTTCAGTGGCAAGCTCCGTGGACATGGCCTCGAGGTCAGCAAATCTTTCTTTCTGTTTGGGGGAGGGGGGAAGTGGACTTATGGATGTTCTTTCAAACCAAGGACATCTAAGAAACAAATTTGACCATCAATAGGACAGACCTAAACTCAAGTGGTTAAGGTTCAATGCTGCATTTAACACTTTCGTGACAAGAGAACAGACTCTCTTACAATTCTGTGACATACAAATCATCAAAAAAAGGGCCCGGAGGGAGGCAGACCCTGGACATGTAGGGCGATGAGTTGGAAAACAGAAATTGCTGCAAGCTTTTGTTACTTTGATTTCAATCGCAACTATTGATGCCAATTTTGTAAGATGTTCCAGATTGGTCCAAAAAATACTTGGAAAAAGGCTTTTAATACTAAAAATCCTTTCTGGGCTACTAAATTACAAGTGAGCAATTACTATCATTATTAAGCCTGTAGCAATATCACTGATATTCAATGCTTAAACAATTCCAATTTATAAAAAGAAAGAAAAACATGAGTTGCAAATACAAAAGAAATTCTTGAAACAATTATATACAAAAGAAACGAAATAAAAATTAACATTTGTTTTGGTTTAGAATTGTGTGAAATGCTGTTTTGATACTATCAAGACAATTTGCAAACTTCAAGTTGCAAGAGACATCAAGGTTCAGTTATTTCAACATGTTATGTAATTTATTTGCAACGTTGCAATACACTGAGATACATACCCGTGCCAGTACGTCAGCTGTGATTGCTTCGTGCCTCTTGGTGGCAGCATCCACAGCATGGACGTCGCTGCTGGGTGTAACACTCTCCGTCAGAACACTCATCATGTCCTCCAGCCAAGATTCCCGCAGCAGCGCCTGACCATAATGGAGAGTGCTTCTATTGATTACATAGGTATCATCATTCGAGGATGATTTCCCTGTTTGTCACATTTGTCACATTCTTTAAGAATATATTTCCAATTAACATATTCACTGCCGAGAAAATAAAGCGAGAACAAAAAAGAATCTATGGATGTCTTTTTTAATGTTTCCAAGGTGAGAGGGTATCTATAAATACTATTTGGAAAAGTAAAAGTTTTGGTAGCACAAAGTTGTTATATTCTTTGAGGATATTTGCTGACCTTTCTCTCAAACTTCTCGGCCAGTCGTTCCAGCTTCTCCTGCCTGACCAGCTCCTGACGTAGCGCCGTCTCCCTCTGGTGCTCAGCCTCCTCTAGCAAGGCCCACTTCTTCTCAATGTCGTTGATGAGCCTGCCCTCGGGGGGCACGTACATCTTGCGGCGACACACCCGGATCTTGGTCTGGATACTGAAGAGTGTGGCCTCGATGTTACCCCTCTCCGCATACCTTGAAACGAGGTAAGGAGAACAAATATATTAATCCTTCCATCCATACATCCATCCATCCATCTGTCCATCCATCCTTTCATACAATAACCCACCCACCCATTCAACCATCCATACATCCATTCATCCATCCATCCATCCATACATTTTTTCATCCACCAATCCACCCATCCATTCATCGTTCAATCCATCCATCCTTCTATCCATCCATCAATCCGTCCTACTTTCCATCCATCCACTCATCCATCTATCTATCCATCCCTTCCTCCATCCATCCATCCATCCATCCATCCATCCATCCATCCATCCATCCATTCATCAATCAATCAATCATCAATCAATCCACTCAATCACTCTATTAATCAATCAACCAATCAATCCATCCATCTATCAATCAATCAATCAATCAATCAACTTACTTTGGTGGTTTCTCGCCCACCCTGTATGTCTTGAAGCGAGCCATCTCCTCCTGCATGCCAGCCAGTGAGTTGGGCAGGTGTCTGTCACTCAGCTTCCTAGTGGTGCTCTGGATCCACTCCAACAGGGCTGTGACTAGCTGCTCATACTCAGTCTGCAGGTTGTCAATCTCCAACAGCTGACCAACGATCTGGTGGATAATGATACAGTTGATGATAATACTGATATTGAAAACAATACTAATGACTATGATAATGATAACATTCATATGATTATGTTAATGATGATAATGGTAATGATCATGCCAATTATCTACAACATTCATCAATTAATACCTGCAGGAAACCATGATATGACCAATAATGAAAATAATAAGTGATATAATTCCTACTGAACAAATATCATACAAATGAAGTAAAATATGCAACGAATTTCAAAGCTGTTGTCATGAAATGATTGAATAACAAAAAGGACGAATATCATTATTTACACATTTTTCTCACTTACCTTTGCGATTCGCTTGCCTCCTGTCTTCTCACTTTTCATTTTGGCGAAGTAGTGATAGTAAGCTGAGACATACGTCATCACAGACTTCTCATCTGGCCTCTCCACATCAACATCTAGATAATAATAGACATAATCACGTTATTCATATAGTGCTTTTCATATAATATTCACATGAATCTGCTTTATGATCTCGATAGAAGTAATAACTGTACCTGCAATGCCAACGTACAAGAGATCTTCAAGACCTTCTCTGCTTGCTGTGATACATAGCAGTTGCTATCTATAACTAGAGCAATTTGACTGCCACGCAGTCGATAAATATGCCTCCGCCTCTTTGCTAGCTCTACTTAGATTTATTGTCAGGAGATCTGTATGTTTGGTGGGCAATGTACCATTGAATTCCTATGTGAAGTGAAAATATCACATTCTTTTTTTCTCTGTGAAGCCTGTTTTGGCAAAGTTCATAAACCTTTGACCTCTGACCTTTCAGGAATTTTACCCAAACTTTCACCAGTCTACCTCCATGAAGTGATACATCTCGTCACCATGTTTGGTTTGAATCATGACATTTGGATTCAACGTGAAAAAAAAAAAAAAATTTCGGCAAAGTTCTTTGACCTTTGACCTCTGACCTTTGAGAAATTTCACCAAAAATGTCATCAGTCTACCCCAAGTAGTGATCCATCTTTGTGTGATGTTTATGTGATGTTGTTATCGTATCTTTGCTGACAGAATGATTGACAAGTGGTTAGCCGGTCACTAGAAAATCTTTTCTGCCCGGCTCAAAGGGGCAGAACGTTTGTCAGATATCTGTGCTGGATGCGTGGCACACAACTATGGCACGCATGGCTCAAAGAAAGCAAAACAATAAAAATGATAAGACTGATTTAACGGGTGGTGCAGTAAATTAACATGTAGCTTACATGCAATATTTGTGCAGCACATTTTCTACACTGGGAACCACCCTGACAGGTAGTAAAAATGATTCCCTGGCAATGCAGATATTATTTCAGGATCATTTTGGATTTATCTTAGATGCAAGAGAGCTCAATCTGTACATGATGGTCCCCACACCCACCCGCCATCCCTCCTTACCTTCCTCATCCAGCAGCCTAGCTATCCCAAGCCTCTCATGAGCCACAGAGAAGGCATTGCTCAGGTTCTGCTGGTTGGTCTGGTGCTTCAGCAGCTCAAACTTGACCAGCTCAGGCCTGCAATACAACCAGAATCTCAACATCTGAATACAGGGCTGTCACATCAAAGGCCACTGTAGATGACACAATTTTGCCACGATTCTGAACTCGTAAGGACCTACAACGGGAAATATGACGTTACCTACTTGTACATTTCCAATAGCCGGGTCCTGCGATTCAGCCAGTCGCGGTCGTACAACTGATCAGATTGTATCATCTAGCCTTGGGGCTCAGCACAAATCGTATGGAGATTATCAACCAATATGGTGATTGTAATGCATGGATCAATCTTCCTTACTTAATTTGAATCTAACATCAAAAGATGGGGCATCGCATACTCTGACCTCTGTCCTTGTGGTACGGACCTATAAATATGCCGTAACCCAGTTTGCTGTGACAGGACCTCCCTGTTCACTTACCTTCACTGATTACCCATAACTGGGGATATACCTCACCAACTGCCAATTTTGCCTGCTTTAAGTGATATACAAGATAATTATGATACCTTTATAACTTAGTTCTACTTGCTCACACATTGACAAAATGAGCACTTGACATCCAAAGCCTTTTCCGATTAGATGAGTGTAACGTACACTGTAGTCACATTGAAGTAGATCACCCACTCAGATAGTAACCCAAAGACAAAGTGCTGCTTTAAGAGATTTGTGGGTATTAAAGGGCATATACTGTACTGGGTAGACAAAAAAGCCCTCAAAAGGTGACTGTTACTGTTAGCAATCTTCTTGCTAATGGTCTTAAATTCATGTACTATCCATTTTAGAAACTTGGTGAAAGTTATTTGCCCTCAAATGATCCACATTTGGAGTAATTTGTGATTATTCACAACTCCTCAATATGTTCGGGCCGAACATTTCAGGAAATTGTGATTTGATCACTAATTACTCCAAATGTAGATCATTTTAAGGGCAAATAACTTTCAACAAGTTTCTAAAACGGACAATACTTGAATTTAAGACCATTGGCAAGAAGATTGCTAACGGTCACCTTTTGAAGGCTTTTTTGCCTTCCCAGTACAGTATATGCCCTTTAATAGTGGAAAAACTGAACGTGGCACATTAAGGGTTAAACATGGTCAGACATGAGGCTTAAGAATTCTAGTAGACATAAACTATATGACAGAAACAAAGGCATTTACATCAAGAAAAGCTATGAGCAATATCCATCATAAATTCTTTGTGATATTGATTTACGAGCGATATCAATCCAATGACCAATCGTACCATGAACAGTGAGCATGCATTATGTAGATCTACAATTTTGTCAGTGGACTCTAAGCTAGTCAGCACTACATATGCTGCATTCTTTTTACCTGTGAGTATGGATAAGGGCATTGAAGGCCAGACCCGATCGCCAACTGCTTGTGAAGTTTTTTACATCAACACCTGGGTATCTAAAAGTCAAAAACAAGGAAAAAATACAGCTTATATATAGCATTTTCATAACATAACCACTGACAATAAAGTGACAAGATCATTCTTTAATGCATGTTAGATGCTACAGTCACGGCTGTCTGTAAACACTACCCAAGATCATTAGGGACATGTGGTCTTTACAGATGAAACTAAACCCACACTGTTTCAAACAAAGTCATTCACAATGACTTGACACTTGTAAATTACTTTCCAAGCCATTTTTTTTAGAACAATGGTCTTTAACAAGAGGTCTGACTGCTGTATAAAAATGGACCTTGCATATTAAATTTTATATGGCAATTGGGAACAATACGTTGTTTTCGTAATATATTCACAACTTTTTCCCTCACTGCCTAGTATCGTATTTTGACATCCACCTGTATCAGGTTCGATTGGTGGAATGCACTCTGAATCAATTAGTTGTTGCTACTCAGACAAACCTCAAACAAGCTTTGGGGTTATAATTAGTCACATATTGTTTGAAAGACGTGCATTTACATGCATACATAACGAAAATGGTACATATATTAACCTGATATTAGATTTGACAGCACAAAGATAAAACTTGACTCTTGAAAGAGAGATAGCCATTTATCATCTGCAAAACGAGATATGTTGAGGATTCTTACCCAGCGGTCTTCCTTTGACACCATAGGAGCAGAGCTTCCTTTGCAGATTTTGTCTCAGAAGTATCATCATCCTGGAATAATGACACAGAAACAATGATAATGTCAGACAGTATCACAAAGTAAACTGACAGAAATCCCCCAAATACTTGCTATTTTACCAATAATCTTGATATTTGGTAATATACAACTTAACTAAGAGAGGCTATGTGTTATCATTGTATCAATTAAGTTTGGTCTTGTTTTTCACAAAGCTATTACATACATTGCAATATTTCACAATTTGACCTTGATCTTCAGTATGAAACTTCAGTCTTTAAACTACCCGACTCAAAAACTTTCAGTCTAATTGTCCTGTCATGCATTATCACTGTACAAGGTCTGGCAAAATTTGTTCACTATCATGTATTTCTTTGAGTTGTTGCTGAACCAGATCCAGATGGTAAAATGAATGGACAAACATACAGACGGAAGAGCTTGTAGCATAGGGCTACTGGCCACTCCATGGAGGAGAAATAAAAACATGACTCTGTGCACTCACTTCAAGTTGAATGTCTTGGATCTGAAATCTTAGAATGACTGTCCACATCAGACCGAGTATGAGGCGAGGGTTTCCATCAGCAATGTCTTCTGCTCCTATACTCTCCAGCCGCACTTTCTAAAATTACATCATGCCAAAAGATGAGTTCATCATTTCATCATACTTTCATTTATGACTTCTCAAGAAGAGAAATTGCTTGAATTTTATCTAATTACATGTAATCTCATTTTATCTCATTTAGTAATTTTCAATGAATGACATGAAGCTGCGCTTTGGAAAGATAGCTACATCCAGATCGCCTTGGAAGTGATAGTTCGTCCCATCACCTTCATCAATGTTGATTATTTGCTCATTATCTGTACATTATAATCTTGCTAAATTTTTTTCATAATGAATAAATATCTATGTTCTTTTCATCAATACAATCCTAGAAAAAACTAACTTAAATGAAATATGGAAAGTGCCAGTTTATTAGAAAGGTATGTCATCAGATTTCTTAGCTATATTCAACCTTCAAATCTTCAATCCTAATGATATTTTTTTTTTTCAATTTTTTCATATTTCTGTTCAATACATGTAAAATAAAAGCAATAATACATCAGCACAGTCAGTCTTTGACATAAACAAAACTTGTATAATGATGCAAAATATTACATAATGGTCAATATCAAACATACAGTGGATATAGGTAAAGAAATATGAATGGGGCCTATTTAAAGCAAGCTTGTAAATCGTATAGACCCCAAAATAATGTGGATTAAAAGAACACTTCGGAGTACGGATAAACAAATTGACCAAAGAAATGAACAAAAGAAATCATAAACAACTCAAGAAACAACATGAAAACAAATCGAGAACAAAAATCAAAAATCAAAAATCAAAAGGCGTACGATTAATTCAGCAATACAACAGAAAAGTGTGCGAGCGAGGAATAGACAAACAAAACCAAACAAATCAGGAGAAGTCAGGATGAAATACGATAGTGCTCAAGCTTCTACGAAGCCAATTCGACTGTTGACTCAGTATTGAATATGTATGGATAAGTATAAATATGTATACGAAGACATCATTCATAAGATGGATTCATTATAATGTATGCAAATCACATTACATTACATTCCGGCAAGGACGCCTAACCATGCCACGTGGCCGAGCACCCGCCGAGCTCAAGGAAATTGGCTAGTAATTCTAAAGAGTATCAGTTTGTTTTTTTTCCAAGAGCTCGGCAGGTTGCTCGGACCAAGGTGCCGGGCAGCGTCCCTGTCGGAGCGTGAGTGGTGAACAAAAAAAAAAGAGTAAAGGCTAAAAGAAATTATTGCGTGGTATATGAACATAACAAATGTTTCTTTAAATTGAACTTGAATGAAGATATTTTTATGCAGCGAGTAAGTTCGTGGGGAAGGTTATTCCAAAACATTGGCCCTGTAAACATGATTGTTTTCTTTGCAAAAATTGTTCGAGTACGTGGAAGGTGAAAAGCGTCGCGCTGTCGAGTTGGATAATTATGAATAGCATCGTTTCTTGTAAACATGTGCGAGAAAACATCTGGAAGTTCCCCATTCGAAAATTTGAACATAAATATACCGACATTGTACTAAAATAAGTCTATTATTTTCAAGATTTTATTGCTTGCAAAAAGGTCATTTGTGTGGGACAAATAGCCAGCGTTATTTACAATTCTAATAGCACGTTTTTGAATAAGAAAAAGAGAGTCCAGTAAAAATTTTGAAGCATTTCCCCATGCAAGAATCCCATAGTTAAGATATGGCGAAATTAAAGTTGAGAATATGTTTTGTAAAATGCGGCTAGGAAAAAAGTGTTTGAGTTTATTGAGAATTCCGGTGTTTCTGGACAAAATTTTACTAAGATAATTAATGTGGGTTTTCCAAGATAAGTCATTATCAATATGTAAGCCTAAAAATTTAGTACTATCGACCTGTTGAAGATTAGTGTCGCTAATTTTAAGAGGAGCGGGGAGGGCATTCAAAGAATTACTAAAGATCATGTAGTTGGTTTTTTCAATATTAAGAGATAATTTGTTTGCGTGGATCCAAGTCTGGACTAGTCGTAATTCATTATTCATTGAATGGCTTTTAATCACAAATGTGTATTATGTAGCATTGCACTCATATCTAAACTGTACGAGTATGAACATGTTGTTTCTACACAAAATCAATGCATCCCAGTCCAGTTGTGTGTGTGTATGCACACACACACACACACACACACACACACACACACACACACACACACACATTATCTTCAAGAATCTTCATGATTGAAGGAGGCAGATTAACTCAAAGAAGAAGAAGAAGAAGAAAGTCAACACTAGTATTGACATTCTAAACATGTCCCTCAGTAGACACTTGATGCCTAGTCACACAGAAATCGATACCCTCATTAGCTGAAGAAGCAACATCTGCTGCTACTGGAGGAGCTTGTTGACAGAGTAAACATACATGTGTGCTGCCAACTTTGCACACAAGAAACCCACTGCATTTTGTATTGTCTGACTATTAATCATAAGCAATGGTATTGTACTCCAATGAACTTGTAATTAAAAAGGTATGCTTCGATTGACATATTACATTCTCCTGGACCAAGACTGAAGCAAAATGTTGTACTCCCACCTTTACAGGCCTGTCACAGAGATGCCAACCTCCTAACACAAAAAATCAGACTGAATGTCCTCAAAAATCATATTTTTGAGTGCAAAATCAGATTTACATGAAAACTCAAAATGACCAGTGGCCTGTTGGCCCCAAGCCAGGAAAATGTTAGAAAAATGTTTTACTGGTAACAATGGGAAAGTGAAATGTTTGCTCTTTCATCTGATCTTCACTCTTTTCATCCCATACCGATTACAGTATTACCAATAATGGGAGACATCTTCGCTGTAAAGCAAATGTATAAGTGGCAACACATGCTATCACAATAGTATGAGAGCATCTATTTGGATCTTAGAATAAAGATCAGCGAAGTCACCTAAACCAGACCTGCCAACTTCTGGAGTTCAAAAACTGTATTCTTTAATCCAAAAAGTTGTATTTTACCAACAAAAAATGTATTTAAAAAAAAAAAAAGGATTGATGTCTCTTACATCAGGCATTTTTTATGGAGCATTGGTTGAATATGCATGATTTTGTCATGACTGATGTGCTCGATGAACCAATGAACATCCCCAAATTGCTAATGTGAGATGCTGGTAGGATACTTTACAAAACAGAATGGGCATTTCGCCATTGAATATGGCACACACACAAAATAAGATTTTAAAAAAAAAATTAAAATCGTATTTGTTAGAGGAAAATCGTACTGTCGTATTCAGTTCTAAAAATCGTACTAAATACTAAAAGACTAAATCGTACTGGATTGGCATGTCTGCTGTCACAGCACACCATGCTCACACAGCAACCACGCACTCACAAACTCACCAAAGCACAGTGACATCACTGAAAAAAGGGGAACTTGGGATCGCCTGCATAAATATGATCATAACTACAACTAGGAGTCTATTGCCATGATATTCTGCAGGCCTAACATAAACAAGCACAAACCTATTTTACTTACAGGTGTAGGTATGATGTATGCATGGAACATAACAAAACAAGGTGGTTCACGAACCATGAGTCTCGTCTGATTTCGCAATGGCCTCATATCATTTGACCTTTTGACCCCTAGATGACCTTTGACCTCATCATCCTCATCAACATACACATGGTATTACCCAAGGTTCATTTGTACCAAGCATGAATACAATTGATGCAGAAATTTAAAAAAAGAGAGCATTTTAAACAAAAATTTATGAAAAATGATATTGCGCCTGGCCCTAGATGACCTTTAACCTTACCATCCTCTTCAACAAACATAAGCATGTGGTATTATTCAATGCTCATTTGTACTAAGTATGAACACAATTAATGCAGAAATAAGGAAATGAGAGTAAGTCAAACCAAAAGTTGAAGAAAAATCCATGCACCTGGTCTCATATCATTTCACCTTTTGACCCCTAGATGACCTTTGACCTTATCAACACACATGTAGTATTACCCAAGGCTCATTTGTACCAAGTATGAACACAATTGAAAAAGAAATAAAGAGATGAGAGCAAGTTCAACCAAGCCTTTAACATTTTTTTTTCCAACAGACCAATAAGCCAACAGACCAACAGACTAAAAGGAAAAGTGATTACTACAGTGTAGGTCTCAGCTGAACTTTGTTCAGGTTAAACAAAAAATGGTCGTACATATTTGTAAGATTCTTAATACCAGTAATGTTCCATGAAGCACAATTCAGTTCTTTTTACTTTAGATGGCTTGATGTCTTTGTCATTACCGGTACATAGTTTCTTCCATTAACTCCTTGCCTGCCAGATTCCATACTGCCTTATGGGAATGATGTGTACTACTAGTGCAAAAATGCCTCAATGGCACATGAAGAATTACACAACTTTTCTATCCAAATAGAGTAAAATATTTGAATACAATTTCATTTGACAATAAAGGCCTACATGTAAATGCCAGCTCTAATTCTCCTGATCACAGAATGCATCTTCTTGCATTCTCATCATCATATCTCAGAGACCAAATTCCAATTATTCAAGTGTGTACATTGTAAAATATATCATCCCATTATGTGACTTTAGTTAGCAACGATCTGAGTAAATAGTTGGTAACCAGGCAATTTTTTATCACGCTCAGGCCTACGTGTAATTGGCTGCAAAGTTAATGCTCCGTGAATATGCCTCACAAATATGATGAAAAAATTAATCACACTGAACTTCAACACACATGCTACAGAATGAAGAAATGAACATACTCACTAGTGGACGAGATTAGTTTTTACAGTTTGAATTTCTGTTTTCCTTTTTCCCATTTGTAACCATTATAATCAAAAAGAAAATTGGCAGGTATAGGCTAGAACATGCTTTTTGCAATTCTACATTACATGTACATATACACAGTGAGATGTGCATTTATGCATCAGGACAATACAAGTACAGTGCTTACTTGAAAAATACCTATAAAACCTCTACACAATTTGGGGCAGGCTCAGTGAAACAGGTGTGCGATTTTCACACAAATTCCCAGAATCATTTTGAGCGAGTTTCACACAAAGATTACACGTAGGAGCGTAGGTTTGTCATATTTTAGATTGCACCACACACACAATGTTCATCGCAGGACACACATGCACATGAAAATACATGAACATAATTATCACTAAACAAACCATAGTCAGGATGATTATTCTTGATATCAAAGATAGCAGAGGAGGACATGCAAAAAGACACGTTTCCAGTTTTTCTTATCACTTTGTCAACAAATATGATATGGGCAAAGCACTCCTGAGTTCCTGTTTCATTGAAAAAAAAAATACATGGGGGCTTGAGGCAATATAGCAAAATTGCAGAATATGCAAAAAAAAGCTGTTGTCTGTAACAAAGAGAGCTGTTTGAAAATCTGATTTTTCATCTATAGATAATGCACAGCATGGTCAGTGTATTTGTTTCATGAAGGCAAGCTTGAAAGAGAGCAACCCCTCCCCCCCCCCCCCTTTTCCATGGTCTGATATTTTCATACTATGTGAAATTGTGAGCTCTTCAAAGAAGTCAAGATCAAGGTCTAAAGATTCTTAACAACGCACATACCAACACATCACACCACTTCAGAACATTTTTCTAATGTGCATAAAGCACACGTTCAAACTTTTCCTAATTACATTTACAGTTTCTTATTAACATGGAAGACACATCTTACAGGTAAGTCCTATTTGTATTTTCGAACATAATTTTGAATGCTGATATAATTATACTCCATTGTATGAACATTTATGTCTAAGAGGGCATGCAGCATTTCCATCATCAGCTGTGGCCCTATTGCATGACTAACTTAAATTTTGTTTGTCCATATATCTACAGTATCTCTCTTTAGATCTTTAACTTCACAAACTCGTCTTGTGCAACCACACCCTGTCCCCCCCCCCCCCCCCCCCCTCTCCACCCCCTTCTTCCCATCAGACGGACGGAACACATAATGCCACTGCCCACTTTGTGGCAAACAAAACATGATGATATGAATAGTAAATCAAAAAAGCTTGATGTGGACTTAAATCGTTAATTCATATTTCTATTCAATTTCACATGAGAACATAAGACAGATAATTTTCTAGGCTAATTGTCCTTACAGCTGACTCATGAATATTAATGCGTCAGAAAGAACCAGACTCTTAGGCACTTGTTATTACATGTATGTCATTAAGTCTTGAGAAAATTTCTGGAGAAATGGCATGTCCAGTTAGATTACAGGTTTGAATCCTTTTGGTTCCAAGATTCTTCCTTCTGACTTGTTTTCCATTGATTTACAATATGGCCAGTGCACACTATCATTACTACAGGGTGTGTGCCAAAAAAACACATCTTCTACCCCAGTAATTCCTTTCACAAAGCATAACACAAGTTCTTGCGAATAATGACAAAAATAATGACAAAAATGTTCTCACCTTAGATGACAGGAAGGTGAGAGCCCTATTGATGTTCTCCATCTTCTGCACCCTCAGCTTGCCATGGTTAGGCCTCCCTATGCTCTCCCCTGAGAGCACCTCCAGTAGTCGCAGCAGCACCTTGCCATCATGCAGGTCCTCAAACAGGTTCTGCACATGCAGATTGGCCTGTGGTGTGTTCAAAGGAAAATATATATGTACAGTACTAGTGTGGACTAACAGCAATAATTTACGCTCGTTTTTCTTATGCTGATGAAAGGAGTAACTTCCAGAAACAGATTTTCACTTTTATGTCTGATTAAGATCACTGAATGGGTGGGAGAGCTATAACAACACAGGAATAACTTCCAGAAACAGAGTTTTTCACTGTTTTGTCCTTACAATATTGGAGTATGGGTGTGAGAACTTTGACAACATACATACATTGTAGGAATAACTTCCAGAAACAGACAATTTTTTGCACTTTTATGTGCTAACAATATTGAAGCATGGGTGTAAGACTAAGAGCTATGCAATTCCAAAAGAGATGGAGATCGAGGTGCATCAATGCATCAGAGATCTGGTTTCTCCAAACAATTTTAGAATTACAGTCGTACATCAAAAGATGTTTAGATACATAACAAATACTAACAGGAAGCTCCTGACAAAATTTTAAACTCATGTGCGATCAACTTATAGACAAGCACACTGATGGACTGAGATGTCAGAGCATCATCTTTATAGTGTTAATATATGAAATAGATGTGAAAGAATGATCAATACCAGCTGCCTCTAGGAAAGGTGCATATGCCATGCATATATTTCTGCTCAATGTGCATTGACACAGGTTGGACCCATTGTGTATCTGTGCATTAGAAAGCAAAATCCAATTTTTTGGAGGAAAACTGAGACAAAATGTGAAAATATTTGGTAACTGCAGATATTCATTTAAAATATATGTTTTTCAGCTTGCATTTCTTTTCTGTGATTTTCCCGTGAATAGCAGAGAGCTCCCCATCAACTTTTCATAGCACTCAAAAGAACATGGTCAAGATGCAATCGTGGTGAAATTTTGGCACAGCAGTCATCATATTGACAGAGATTCAGTTTCAAAGTTCAGCAACCTCAAGTGCAATTTCTCCAAAATATTCTCTATTATTCTCAATACAAATAGTTCTTCAAAGAGCACAATTTTATTCAAATGTCCATTTCAGCTGATCATCATGGTAGAAAGATCTTTAAAAGAAAACAATGGGGTCCGTTTGAGGCACTCACAAATACCTTTAAGAGGTGTGAGTTGACCCACTTGGTGAAGGTCTTCTTCTGGATGTTGATGCGTTCCTCCTGCAGGGCCTGGATGCGCCCCTTCTCAAAGTGGCTGGCCCCCTGGCCGGACCCCACGGAGGCCATGCTCTAGGTGCCCAGGCCCAGCTGAAACAAATTATACAGTTTTAAAGAAATTTTAGGCTAAACCCAATAGTGAGGATAGCTGTTTCATCCTGCAAATGGATGAAAATGAATCTGAATAAATTTCAGCAATGAAATTACAACAGAAAGCCCTTTCACTGTACAAAAAACAGCCGACACTCATAAAAAAGTTGTCATGGAAATACAACTTTTAACAAGTGCTCACATAAATATCGTAAAATGATGTTTTTTAACATCATATGTAGGATGTAGCATCAAAGCAAGCTCAAATAAGCCCAAGAGCACATTCTAAAGGTAGAGGCGAATCTCCAAGCAGGGTGTTGACATCCATATTCAGATATAGCAGCAACCTGAATAGCAGGGCGCGCTGTTGTCGTTGAAGTCAGCTAATGTCTTGTAATGAGCTAGGCTAGGGCAACCCTAACCCTGGGACTGCTCCTGCAAGGCGGGAGCGTCCTGAGTGCTTGCCATTATTTTCATAGTGTGACGGGTTCCACTACTAATGTTATCGACCTATGCACATGAATGAATAACTCATCTCCAATACATTTTCATATGAATGGCTTACCTTACACTAGACAGGAATAACTGTCTCATTCGGGACATTCTTTAATCGAAATGACATTTTTGGACATACAGACATGTACCCACCGAATAGAGATGGTACATCCACACCGAACGCACAATGGCAGGGTTCTTACAACGTACAAGCAAATACAAGGTTTACAGATTGTTCGACGAGTTGTTGTCTATGAATATTTAAATCGTCAATCGGTTCGACAAAAAAAAAATAGCACACGGCAAACGAGCGAGAAAAAATATGGGCATGCGTGAAATTATTTATGTTAACATTAATGTTCAGTCTCTAGATAGGGCGTTCAGAGGAGCCAGATGCAATCTCAGCGGATGCAACGTCCTACAGAGACTGATTTTTCGGTCTCACCTTATACTATTAAAGCGTTCGAAAATGTTGAGCAACATTTCATTTCCTCTTCACATATCTTTATCTTTCTCACAAACAAGGTCCGTCAAGGCTGCCACCTTGGGTGTTCCAAAAATATATTTACAGTACACAAATTTGTATGAGAACTGGCACATGCGCATAAACTTTAATCTTCATCACTGCAGCTGCCGTCGTGCAATTCTGAACCACTTTAGTTTGTAAACAATGAAAAAACAATACAACATGGAATAAAAACTCTTCAAACCAACCATGGACCTATTCAGGTATGTATTCTCTATACATCGTATGTGTGTATTACATATGAGTTTTGAGTAACAGAATTGCTGAAACCAACTAATCTAATCATTGCTAATCTCAACTCTCTTGCTCCAAAGCTCCACGCTACGTTGTCCGCTCACTGTGTAAGCGGGCTGTGGAGCACGCAGCATTGAAGCAAGGAAGTTGAGATTAGCAGTGATTATATTAGTTGGTTTCAGCAATTCTGTAATTCAAAACTCAAATCTATTGCACACATATACGTAAAATATATACCTGAATAGGTCCGGGGTCGGTTTGAAGATGAATTTAATCCATGTTGCATTTTTTTGTTATTGTTTTTGGCCTAAAGTGGCTGCGATGCAAAGATTAAGGCTTATGCGCATGCGCCAGTTCCCCTTTACACTACAGTATACATGTATGTATATAGAGCAGCCAAGAGGGTAGACCAAAAAATCAGTCTCTGTAGGACGTTGGATCCGCTGGGTTGCATCTGGCTCCTCTGAACGCCCTATCTAGAGACTGAACATTACACCTGTACACTGTATGGCGCGTGGCAATTGATGCGGGTCGCCATTTTGAATATGAAAACGCTAATGCTAATGCATATGAATAAGAAATTTCACGCATGCGCACATTTTTTTCCCCGCTCGTTTACCGTGTGGTATTTTTTTTTCGTCGAACCGATTGACGATTTAAATATTCATAGACAACAACTCGTCGAACAATCTGATTGGTCAGATTGAATATATTTGAATCTAATTTTATCTAATTTTGATTGAAGTAGATTTGTTGCATCATAGCTTGAAAGATATTAAAATTTTATGTTTTTAGACGAAGTAGCTATGATATTTATCTCAAAATCCATTTTCCCATAACTTTGCACTAATCGGCTAACTTTGGTGGAAACCTTGTATTTGCCTGTACGTTGTAAGAACCCTGCCATTGTGCGCTCAGTGTGGATGTACCGTCTCTATTCGGGGGGTATGCCCAAAAATGTCATTTCGATTAAAGAACATACATACATGTTAACGTGATAAGTCAAGGAAAATGTTTCAATCTACGATCGATGAACAGGCGAAGTCCTACAATCATCGTTGGATTAAAGTAAAGTAAAGTAAAGTAAAGAATGCCCCGAATGAGACGGTTATTCCTGTCTATTGAGAGGGCAGCCTCGATGGTCCGTATTCGCTAGAATGATCATGATCATGTGTGAAGAGGAAATATATAATGTTGCTTAACATTTTCAAACAATTTTATAGTTCAGGTATATATTCAATACATTTAGCAATCGATATGTGATAAATGTACTTGAAATGAATAATTCATTCATGTGCACGGGTTGATTTATCAGTAGTCGAACCCGACATGCAAGGAAATTGGTGGCGAGCCCTCAGGACGCTCCCGCTGCGCGGGAGCAGTCCCGGGGTTACAGTAAGGGCAACCCATTCATAAATTAATTTTTTACCATCAACATCGGGTGAAAATCAAGTTCGAAGACAAAGCAAGATTTCTCTTGTTTTCCAGGGTAGTTTTTTTTTTTTAACTTTTACATTCCATAAGGCGGAAAACTTTTATAATTCACGAAATCATGATTGTACGAAAATCTACGACTACGAAAATGGGGCCGGTTCGGATTGGACAGGGTTAGCTGGTCGGCTGGCCACGGGCATATTGCTGCTGCCGTTCCAGCAGCGCAGAGGATGGAAGCAAACGCAGTTGTTTTTGTATTCCGAACATGACACATAACGATAAATTCATAACTTTTGGTCTAAAAGAAAAGAAAAGAAACTATATTACTCACCTCTTTATTTCTTCATTACTTGATATATTAACTAAACAATATAATATATGACTTGCTTATCGACAAATGAGTCATTAAAATATAGGATTTCAAATAATGTCGTGCTCTATCGCGTAACCACTGTAAACCATCTCGAACGCAACAGAAGTGCAATTTGCAGTTTGTCATTAGTTCGGTACCATACTTAATTTGCATGCACTTCGCACGTCGGAGTATCGTCTCATCGTCTTACTATCATTGGCGTTCCTCCTCTCTTCCTTTTATCTGTCCTTCCTTCTTTCATTTTCATGTATTTATCTTTTTATACTTGGTTTCTGTCTCCCTCTTCTCCGCCCTTTCTCTCTTGCCCTCCCTCCCCCCCCTCTCTCTCTCTCTCTCTCTCTCTCTCTCTTTCTCTCTCTCTCTCCCCCTCTCTCCCTCTTCCTCATTCGCGCAAACTTTAAATACAAACTGTACTAGTATATGTACACACGTTCCTTTTTTTATTCCATGAAAGAAATATCATATGAGCATAACATAAGATATCTTAGTATCAATTTAAAGCAAATGTTTATAATCATTTATTACATAGTATTTGACCCCCCCCCCCACATGCACACATACACACACACACACACACACACACACACACACACACACACACACACACACACACCTTTTCCCCATATTCTTTATTTGACATCATGAAATAAACAATTTTACTTTTTAACATAGAATTACAAATCAATAAACGTAATACTTCTATTGACTCGATAAACAAAATAAAGCATGATATACCACTTGTATATAAACACAATATATATGTGCCAGGCTACCTGAATATGCAGCTTATAAATTGTATTCCTCCTAAATAAGATAATAATCATAATAGGCCTACTAATAGATATGTAGAATAGTAATGATAAAGCAATTCCATAAAGAAATTCCATAATACATAATACATAAGAATACATTATAATTAAATAATGCACATACACATGCACACATACACACACAGTTATGCCCTGTGCAAATAAAGGTCCGCCAGACGGGGATCTGTTGTTCTAGTTGATTAGGCAGGCATTCCATGATAAGTAATGATATCGATTTCTTAATAAACAAGACGAGGGTACACTGCTTAGTTAGGTCATTTTCGCCGTTTCGGCCTCCTTCTCTTTTATCTTCTCCATTTCAACCAAAATAGAACCGATAATTCAAACAAAGACCTCAATAAGCTGGTACGCCTAAAAAGGGGGTGGAGTACCGTACCATTTCACCGTGCACTAAAATGCACCCGACTGAAACAGATAATGAGAAGTGCTAACTAAGCACGGTGAAACAGGGTACGCTGTGATCGCACTTTTGATACCAGTACTGTGTTGATATCACCCTGAAAGGGGAAGGGGGCGGTATTCCGACAATGAACCTTGAATAGACAAGTGGGAAATTAGAATTAGAATGTTTCCTGTCAATTCGAGGGTGCTGATTCCAAATCGGAATGATGCCACTCGGGTAACCTTGAGCATTTTCCGCAAATTGGCAAAATCCAAAATGGCCGCCAAGAATGGGACTTTGAAACTAACATTACAATTAGGCCTACTTGCATTTTATGACCAAATATTCTGTTCAATTTGTTACATTTATGTTCCTTGAGTTACTTGATATGCAAATGCTGGTAAGTTTCCATTTGTAGCAAATTTTATATGTGATATTCAATTTTAATTCAAAATGGCCACCACTTATGTACAATATGAATGTTTAAAATACACATGAAAATTAAAACAAATCTTTACTGTTTTCTTGCCACATACCTCCTCGTTAATCACATTTTCCAAATCTCAATGTCTTTTTATGCAAACATCCTAAATATTTACCAGAGTCGTGATTTCTGACAGGAAGCTACAAATGTACGTACTGAACACTAGTCTTGATGCTTAAATAAAATTGCCTGATTTTGCATTTATAGTTTACTTTGGGCATGCCATAAACATCCAAATGGAAATGATACACATCATGTATAATTTTCATTAAATCATGTTGCTGCTGGTGACACTATTGGTATTAGTGAAAAACCTAAAATAAGTACTTTTCATTTTGACTTATTTAAGATATGCATTATGTATATTGGTTTAAAACCCCAATCTTGTATTTTTAATGACCTTCAGATTTAAATTAACTCTTTGTGCGTTCCGTTTTTAAAGCTGGAATATCTTAAGTGTTCATAATCTGAAAAGAGTACATCAAATCAGTATATCACCCAGCGGCATGCCCTGGGGCAAAGTACGGCCCATTCAAAGACATTAATAGAGTTGGAAGGAGGATGTGGGGCAGCCTTGCTCATTTTATTAAAACATAATGGAGTCACCGAGGCTTGACGACTTGCTCGATCGTCACTCCTTCAATTATCTCACCCTCAAATTGAATATGGTAACCTTAGAAAGCTGGTTATATAATGGCGGAGGTAAATAATCAAATCTACGGTGAAAAGACACTGAAAACTAGTTATTTAGGGGAGGATGTGATAAACACATGCGTAACATGGCGCAATGTTGATTCTTCATTGCATTTAATAGATACATATCAGAAGTACGTGGATCACAAAATATGACTAGAAAGCCAATTTATTGTTTACCACTTTGCTACACGATCTAATATACCTTCAAAGTAATTCAGTGCAAAACTAGCGCCTGAGTTATATTGCTACCTTGTCGGGATTGTGGGAAATCTCTGCACTCTCAAAACAATGGGGCGCAGAGCAGTTCACATGTGAACACACTAAGAGTTAAGTATGGAAAATGTGATAAGACAGTATAGGTGGCAGGAAAACAGTAACAGTGTTCCATATTTCAATGTATATTTTTATTCATTCATATTGAACATAAGTACGAGTGGTGGCCTTTTTGACTCGAAATTGCGCCCTAACTACCACATACTACTAGAAATGAAAGTTGACATGCATTTGCATGGAAAACTTGAAAAGGGTGTAGCTATCTGGCAGGAGAAGCAGAAAAATAATTGCATTTTGCCAAAGGTAAGGTTTGCCATTCATTAAATACATGGATATACGAGTGGCGGTCAATGAGGAAAATGCTATAGGTTTCACAAATCATTCAAATTGGGAATCAGGCTCGATTTGACAAGAAACCATAAAAAAAAATGTATATGTCCCAATACAAGGTTCGGTCCATTTTGTATGGCGCCTAGCCTGGACTAGCATATATAATCATCCAGAAGATTACACACGTGTGCATGACAGGTAGTTAATTTTGCGAGGAAGGGGTGGGGGCTAGGTCGGGGGAACACGCCTCCCCCCCCCCCCCCCACCCCCACGCCCCTCCGCCCCCCCCCCCCCCACCCTCTTCCAGTCTCAGCTGCTAGTAATCTTTTCAAATCCAACTTCAGGTACTGTACTGTATGGGATAGAAGCAATATAATCCGTATTATAATTCAAGCCACCAAAACATTAAAAGTAAAATGTTATATGAACGTTTTTGGAATACCACCACTAATTAATGCTGTAGCATTGGTCCTACGAAAATCCTGCCTTCGTAGGGCTTCATAGCTGCAGATGTAATTGTTATCCCATAGACTATGTGTTAATCTAGTTTTCTTTTTAAAAAAAGATCAATATGGAATAGGGGTTTCATTCGATTACAGTTTTACATATACCTACTTAGTACTGATTTATGAAATCTTCAATGCAACCAGCTCGATGTTGATAATTATATCGCGACTGTAGAGCGCCATCTTTTGACGCAATAGAAACTTTCTTCAACCGTCAAATTTAGTGAGGTTTGGTCACTGATCTTTACGTCAAGAAGATTCTTTACGTATACGTGTACATGTACATATAAATGGGTTTAGACAGTCTATTGAGATCTATCTCTATCTGTTTGTAACGCTAAGTCACCATTGCTGGTTGCTGCGTACATGATCCATGCTCCATCCATATAAAGAATTTCCCAAAAATAATTTCGTTCCCCATCATGTACAGCAAAGAAAGTCCCATTGTTGGCCTGTCAATAAGTCTTGGTGGTAGGTAATGAATCGAAGTTGTATCTCGATATTAGCTATCCTAAAGAGAGTCTTGCTATCTTTGGCGTCTCAAGAGCACATTCTTTTACTAGTGCAAACTTACGAAGATGGTAGCGTGTCTTAGTATAGTTGTCATAGTTCTACCGTGTGCATTATGTATATTGTAGGCCTACATTACTGCATTTATTTTTGCTTTTTCTTTCTTGTATTAATGTGGTCATGCCATAAATGTTATTATTCTAATTGTAATTATTATAAATGTTCTATTACTAGTAAACATGTTTATCATAATTTGAGCACATATATTTGTGATAGGATAAACAAGCATTTTGCAAACAAAAGTATAATAACAACAACCCACACGTTATGAATACCTTAACCATGTAACAAGCATGACGCTATAATTTTATAAAGGGATATTAGTCATGATAATTGCATGACTGCATTATGTTCTATCATTAGTAAACATGTTTATCAGTAAACATGGCTAACAAATGAAAACACAATGGTGTACTATAATTTACAGCAGGCCTTATGCTCTAACTCGGGGAAGTCACACTTTTCACTGATCTTCAACCATTTGGGCATCTTTAAAAAACACAACCAAAACTACATGTAAAAAAGTTTCTTTCATGTTTCTGCTTTCATTGAAACTAACTTATTTTCAGGGTGAACTATCCCTTTGAATAAAAGTCGAGGGTCGTGCTCTTGAATGATGTGTATTTGTTCTTTACTATACAAAATAAAATAATAATGATAACCCGCACGCCACTTATATAGTTTTTGGATCCCTGTGAGGTAGATATAAAGCAAGAGTCCAAAGATCAAGCTATATAGTCTTGGGGGGTACGCCATGTTGCTGAAAGTCACAATAAGCATTCAAAGGCTGTGGATTACTTCACTATCGTACACACAACCATGGAGCTATTAATACGTTTAATAATAGCTCCGTGTATACAACTGCCGAATATTTCAAGTTCCAAAAGTAACTCCAATCATCTAATCTAGCGGGATGAAACCCCATTAATCGAAACCTGACTGTCAAAACTGAACATAGTCCCGTGAATACGCTCTTGCACTGACAGAAAAAGTTCACAGGATTTGTTTTAACGTATATAGGTCTAATCTCGCGGTAATTTATCGCATATGCCAAAGGGGACTGTCCTTTCACTTTACATATTTACTAAAGAAAAAACTTTTCTCAATTAAACCATAGATTGCTTTAAAAAAATATTGCCATACCGAATGTGCTAGTCAATGGTTGAGGCCTCAGGAATGTGCCCATTATACCTTAAGTCTGCAATGATCCAAACAATGGAAAGCACTGAAAAATACTACAATCATATTATAATGTCACCAGTGACGCTTACTTTGTGTGCATAAAGGTATTTATGGATGATTTCTCTTGTGTGGCGCAGGGATTGTGTGTCATTACCTCCCACAATCTGCAGCAGTCAGACTTCAATTGTTGGGGCCTATTTGCTTTATGATTTATCCCCAAAGTACAATCATGCAAGTTGTGGAAAGCATTAAAAAATAATAACAGCTGAACGAGCAATAACCCTGATTGGCGCCGATGTAGTCAAGGGGAATTATATATGTTTTGGAATCGACTAGGTAAGATGTATTTGTAAAAAAATTGATGATGCTTTACCTTCACATCTATCATTCTGATGCTGTCTCAAACTCATTGATTTTCATCACAGAAACACAACAGTAGGTGATTTCGGTTATTTGCTGTGATTTATGTGGACAAACTCAATATATTCTAGTAATTTCGAGAGCAAAAACAACTAAATTGAATCAATAATAATGTATCAATGTTGTTTTAGTTTGTGTCCCATAAAGTTAGTTTAGGTTTAGTACATGTATTTCGTTGAACCACTTTTGTGAATACATGCCACTGATATTTGGTTTCTGTTCCGTATTATATACTAGTATAGCATACGGCTGATGTACCGTTTTCCTCTTGAGTGATATCGGGAGATCCTCGTCGAGGAGAATGGAGATCAGTTTGCGAAATATCAACCATTCTAGATGGTTATTTCTCTTCACATATCCTTCTGTTTCATTCTCCAAGCTTATATAATTGCCCAGGCACAGTTGTCAAATCTTGCAATAACATTTCGTCAGATTATAACGTTAAGGGATATATTGAGGGTAAACAAACAACCGACAAATTTAAATAATCGACACTAAATCTATATTATCAGCAGAATATAAATTTCTCATGAAAGTTTTATTACGTAGTAAGGGTGTGCTTGAAACCTTTGTACGATGCTTATAATGTATATTCATTCTGCTTAAACAAGAGCTTGACAGATTGCATTCTGCTTAAAGAAGAATGGGCCGATCACAATGATCTAAGAAGCTATAAGAAAGGTAGAAATACATTGTCAATATTTTGTACAATGGGTGTAAACTATTGGGATTGATCAATATACATTCCTGTAAACTGTGTAGGCTTATGGCGAAAGAAGATGTAACAAAATATAATGATAACGTAAAACCTGTCTAGAAATAGTTATTGATGAAAATAAGATGGTTTCATACAAAGGTTATGTACGAGTTTAAAGACAGAAACATTGTTCGTACTTGTAGACCGGTTGTCCTTATATAGACATCAGGTGATCGTCGTATCCAGATCGATACTGCAGGTTCCACGGTGAAAGAGACAGTACGGATCAAACCATATCGATTTCCCTTTCGTTAGTTTTCGTCAACTTATGAAGGGCAGCTTTACCACGTATAATACTTCTTGTGAATAGTTATGTCAAAACTCTTAATTGCAGGGCTGTGATAATACACGTATATCGCACACGCAAAGGGTAATGTTGATTGAACAACTACTACACGTGCATAATAAATTGGGTATCCCAAAACTGCGTCTATTGTTACTTGGGGGTAGACAAGAGAGTCCTTCAACCAAAATATGACCTCCGTACTGTTTACGCACTCTCTGCATCTTTATCATTTCCTATACATTCCCCGATTTAAAAAGGCACGCTGGGTGATTTAGGATAAAATCATTTCAATTCTCCTTCGCCCACGCAGTGTGCTCCTAAATGAACAAACACAAAAATACTTATTTCAATTATATTATTTGATTAATGACGTGTTTCATTTCAAATCGCCCACCCCCCCCCCTTCCCGCCCCCACCCCTCCGTTCTCCTTCTCATATCTACGATCACTTAAAACAAAATAATAATCATTGTATTTACGTATATTTTATAGCAGTTTTATTGTATTTATGATTAATTAATACTGTTTAGTGACATTTCTTTTTCAAAGGGGTCCAGCTTACAAGCTCTGCTTCTTTGGACCCCTCCACAGTCACTGTTTATTAAACTCTTTCAACATGTTATTTAATGTTCATTTTTTAATTTGTGTATACTGTATATCATTATATGAGCTGTAGAAACAATAGGTTACAAAAATAATATGGGATATCACTAAGTTCAATATATCATGCAAAGGAGTCAAACATAACATTTTGGTAAATAAAATAATGATTCCTTTTATCTTGTATAGAAAATGAGTGGTAGGTAGGGTAGAAGTAGCCATACAAGATGTATTAGCACTGTTGGCAGGTAGTAGCATGTAGTAATAGTGGGCCTAATTTTTAGGTTATTTTTTGAGTATCAACAAACGTTAAGTTCAGACATGTAATGAAAGGGTTAGGTCTGGTATAAAAAGAAGAAAAGGAAGATGAAGATGACGATGCTGCTGATGATGATGTAATGATGATGATAATGAAGGAGAATAAGAAAAAGCAAGAAGATTATGATGATGATTAAGAAGAGGGACGTAGTATAGATGAAGAAGAAAGAGAAGCAGTAAGTAATAGTAGTAGTAGTAGTAGTAGTAGTAGTAATAGTAGTAGTAGTAGTTGTAGTAGTAGTAGTAGTAGTAGTAGTAGTAGTAGTAGTAGTAGTAGTAGTAGTAGTAGTAGTGATAGGAAGATACTCCTTGTTATCCAACTGAATTATATTCTCCATTCATAATTTAAAAACACGAATCACCAAAAAGCCTATGGCTTGTGAACTGTGATGGTCACACGAAAATCCTAAGCGTATTAAGAATATGCTTATCGAGGCATACGGTAAATGCATGCATGCATGCATGCAGGGATCGGGTAGAAGTGGTACTAGAAGTAATAGAAGTAGTTGTGCTATTATAGTAAGCGTAGCAGTATTGTAGACTAGCAAGTGTCCATATAGGCTTACGTAACAAAGCTTATTTTCGAGTGAAGAAAGTACCCGAAACGATCAACCGTGAGACCGGCCGGTATTTAGCAAAATACTTACACTGATATCGTAAGGTAACATGCATTGTTTCCCCGCTTGGGTGAAGGATGAAGCCTTACCTTAATTGTAAGATGGTCGATACATTTTCTTTGTCCCCGCGAAAACTACTTCTTGTTCCCTACTTTTTCTTAATATACGCTAGGAGGTTAGAAGAGAAAAGAATCGATACATCACTACAGCTCTATTTTGTCAATATCCCCGGTCTATGTCCTTAACTCTTCACTGCGGTGATGACCAGGGGCCATATTTCATGAAAGCTCACCAGCCTAGTTGGTAACTACAATGCATGCATTTCGATGCACTTCAAACTAACTAGGCTTAGTATTGAGGTTTCATAGATATGGCTCTTGTTATCATTCGTGTGCGCATGTGTGTGCCTGCGTGTGTGTGCGTGCGTGTACGTATGTGCGTGTACGTGTTGTTTTATTATTATTATTATTATTTATACATATCTATTAGTATTATAATGATTATTATTTTAGAGGAATATGATTTATGAGTTGCATATATATTCAGGAGGAATATGGCACATGTACATATTTATATACAAGTGGTAAATCATGCTTTATTGTGTTTATCGAATCAATAGAAATATTACGTTTATGTATTTGTTATTGTATGTTTTGTTTATTTTATCATGGGAATGCAATAAAAAAGTACGTGTGTATAAATGTATGTGTGTGTGTGTAAAGTGTTTACATGTACTTCATGTGTGTATGCTTGTATGTACGTGCATACACGTGTATGTTTGTTTTTGTATGCATGTATGTGGTCTATCCAGGGAGGTGGGAGTTGAGATATTAATTGTGTGTAGGCACGTGCATGATAATGAATTAGGTGAAATATGATGTAAAATAGTTGCTACGAAACGGGGCAATTCAAACGTAAACAAGGAGAATATTTTCTCTTTTCCTGAACATGTTTGACTGCGACATGACTTGTGTGGGATTCAATTATATTATGATTAAGGTATAGAGCTGATCCATGCTGCATGAGTTTCATGACTTTCGTATAGAGGCTACACTACCTTTAATGCGAGAGAGAGAGAGAGAGAGAGAGAGACATACATGATACATACACGACAGACAGGTGTTAGCCTAGGTATGCCTAGTAGGCTGTGAGGTGCATGGACACAACCCAGTCTGGTAACAACTATGTCTGAGAGGAGGAGTGAGGATAGGATAAGGGGCATGTAGCGGCAGATTTGTCACATTTTGTCGGTAATGAGTTAAATCACCATTTTCTGTCACCATACTGATATACAGTGTACATGTATATAGAGTGGGAATGGGCTCATGATAATGCACACCCAATAGGAGAGAAAAATCCTTTGTGTGATGTGCACCCAGGGGAGTAGCCCTGCCCAAAATTTATATACTGGTCAAGCACAAACAAAATTCACTTGCTCTTTAGACGAAGGAGGAGAGAAGTCACACATTTTGGTACATTTTAAGCTGTAGTAGCTATAGTTGGGAATCAATACAGGAACGGGTTCTAAACAGTTGTTAAACATACACGAGGTGAGAAGACACACGCTTGTGACACATAAGGTGAAGACATGGTACACACAGCCTGTTCATCACACACGTATCCAGTGTAGCACTGGAATAAATATCGCCCATCGGGGTCAACGGAGCGTTGACTTGAATATAGGACAACATTATAACGCATTTTGGACTGATTTTGCGTTGTTTGTCGTCTGTAACGGAGCAAAGTAAGCTACAGGGCATAGCTGTGCTACCAGACATATTTGGTAACAGACTGGCTGTGTCCATGACCTCACAGCCTAGTGCCTAGGCGCTAGGGAGGTGTATATACCGTTTCATAGAGAGGGCATGGATAGTGGATCACGGGACACATCAGGGTGAATTCTTGGCATAGGGGGGTCAATCGTCCTCACGAAGATGCGTCTTTAATTGAGATATACTGTTTATATTGCCATCCTGATGATCAGATGATTTATTTTAGCCGGGCAGTCAGCCCGAGAGATTGGTCCTCCAGGTGGTGTAAGTCAGACCCCAGATAACTTGTTACCTGCAAAACACCAGTAATGATTGGCGTGTAGTTCCCGCTGAATATTTGGTGTTCTGTAAATTAATTGCTCTATAACCCTATACCCCAGCCCAAAATATACGATATCATGATAACACATGCATGGTAAGATAGTATAGAGTTCAATGTAATTTGATATAGTAGGGTATGATATGATATCATACTGTATCGCGATCTAATAATGATAGTAATGAGACGACCATCGTCACCATTGTTACGTATGTGTGTGTGTGTGTGGGGGGGGGTGGGGGGGGGGGTCCACTCTGGGCCAATTCAACTCCAATTGTGTGTGTAGGGGTAGGAAGCGTCCCCAGTTAGCAGATTATGATCACGTTTTGTGTGTATTATATCCGAAAAGGGCCCCGATTAGTGGATTAAATGCAACATATCGAGTGTATAACATCGCACACACACGTCCCCACTTTGGCGGTAAAAGATAAATGGGTCGACACACGACATGAATGTGTATGTGTGTGCGTGTATCGAGGGAGGAGGGGCCGGAGGCTGTAAATGGACTTGAATTTATGACGATTATAGGCTCGCATGTGTACGCACCAAACTACAAAAAAAATCTAATCCGTCAAAATGACCCCAAAGAGGCCGATGTGAGTTTTCAGCTTTGCTTATTTTGATCATTAAGTCGTTTTTGTTATGTTGTCATGAACACCCAATCACTACGGGCATACGACACTCCATAGTATTTTCAATAGCGTTAGCGTTGTGTATAAAGGCAATATCAAGATTACGTTCTTTCATTTCCTCACATTACCTGTTGATATGAATATGTTATATGCAGAGGGAAGACTGCCCTATCATGACATGTTCATACAATAGAGCCCCTCCTTATAAGGAAACAATGTTTACCATATGAGCCTATAGTGGATTCATTCGACCATGCATTTAAACTTCCAGAAGATCGAGAGGGAGATGATTAGTTCATAGGGGTGACAAAGTTATTTTGCTGTTCCCTCTTTTTTTTTTTTTTTTTTTTTGGGGGGGGGGGTATATAGCGGCTAATGTGTGAAAAATATGTGTGAACATGATTGAGATTATGTTAAAAGAATATTATATCCAACTGTAAATGTTGAAGGAATTGCAACTAACATATAACTTATGGGCTGCTATGATACGGTTAATCTATTACCGAAGTTAGGAATACCATTACCCGAGTGGTTAAAACGTCTATTATGGTTTAGCTATTTACGTACGTGTAACGCACATACGGTCGACTACCATGACCGTGAGGTAATTCAAATTTTGATGAAAAACGAATGGAGCAAACCGAGTATAAGTGATAATGATTGATTAATAAGGATGTCATGTTCCTAGAAATGAGGCGAATAAATAAATCTGCAATGTGTTTTTAATCAATGTAGTATGCCTAGTTTTTTTTCCTCTAAATCCTCCTCTGGCTATATGGGTAGCGAGATTTACTGTCACATGTTCCATTCATGACTGGGTACTCAGATGGTTAACGTTGTTAGTAAAAGCACTGGAAAGTCTGCAGATTTTCAACTACAATGTGAATACAACGATTCGTAGTCATTTGTTGATAATAATGCATTATCAATAAAGTTACTATTAAATCAATTCCATAATGCATTCTAATGCATTTAATTTGTGCAGTATCATGCTAATAGTCCGGCTTGTTTTGTTTTGTTTTGTTTTTGTTTTTGTTTTTTTGTTTTTTTGCTTTATCACCTCAAGTTTGTGTATAGGAGTTAAATAAAGCAGTTTGATACAGTGTTGATGTATTTTTGAGCTTTCTGTGTTAAGGGCTTACTTAAATACTACATTAACTTGATTAAGTAAGTCCATCTATCATGTTGAGTTGATGTTGTATACATTATATAAGAATCAATAGGCCTAAAATTCATAAGTTACACAATGAATTAGGATAGTACAGGCATTAGAACATGATATATGTTTCGGTGTATCATATAGGGGTAGCTAGGCCTACATGGTTTAGGGGAGTAGGTCTACACTGGGACATAGAATGCTTTGTCGACAAAGTGCGGTTTATTCGGACAGAGCAGAGATCTTGAGGTGGCACCTCACTGGACAGAGTATACTTTTTCAGTGCAGCATAGGGCTAATATACTAATTGGGTCAGGGAGGTGTATGGTTTAACTATATACCGTTTCATAGAGAGGGCATGGATAGTGGATCACTGGACACATCAGGGTAAATTCTTGGCATAGGGGGGTCAATCGTCCTCACGAAGATGCGTCTTTAATTGAGATATACTGTTTATATTGCCATCCTGATGATCAGATGATTTATTTTAGCCGGGCAGTCAGCCCGAGAGATTGGTCATCTAGGTGGTGTAAGTCAGACCCCAGATAACTTGTTACCTGCAAAGCACCAGTAATGATTGGCGTGTAGTTCCCTATCCCGCTGAATATTTGGTGCGCTGTAAACATGCTAAACGGGAAATAAGAATGTAGTTGCTCTAACCCTATACCTCAATCCAAAATATAAGATATCATGATGACACATACATGGTAAGATAGTATATAATGTAATAGAGTTCAATGTAATATGATATAATAGGGTATGATATGATATCATATTTGGTCTGTTGAATAACTTCATATCATATGATAAAATACCAAAAAATATGATATCATTTTTAGGCATTACACATGTCACAATAGTATCAGACAAAGTGCATGATGAATTGATTAATCTACTGTATTGGTTATTAAATTTGAACCAATCACATTAATCCACTTCGACTAAGGATGCATTCATCCTTCCCACGAATCATACTATATCGCGATCTAATAATGATGAGACGACCATCGTCACCGTTGTTCCGTATGTGTGTGTGTGTGTGTGTATGGGGGGGGGGGGGGGTCCACTTTGGGCCAATTCAACTCCAATTGTGTGTGTAGGGGTAGGAAGCGTCCCCAGTTAGCAGATGATGATCACGTTTTGTGTGTATTATATCCGAAATGGGCCCCGGTTAGTGGATTAAATTCAAAATTTCGAGTGTATAACATCGCACACACACGTCTCCACTTTGGCGGTAAAAGATAAATGGGTCGCCTCATTGACACACGACATGAATGTGTATGTGTGTGCGTGTATCGAGGGAAGAGGGGCCGGAGGCTGTAAATGGACTTGCATTTATGACGATTATTATTTATGACGATTATTTACGTACGTGCAACGCACACACAGTCGTGACTTCGTTTCGGTTGACTACCATGATCATGAGATATAAGTGAGTATAAGTGATAATGATCGATTAATAAGTATGTCATGTTCCTAGAAATGAGGCAAATAAATAAATCTGCAATGTGTTTTTAATCAATGTAGTATGCCTAGTTTTTTTTCCTCTAAATCCTCCTCTGGCTATATGGATTTACTGTCACATGTTTCATTCATGACTGGGTACTCAGATGGTTAACGTTGTTAGTAAAAGCACTGGAAAGTCTGCAGATTTTCAACTACAATGTAAATACAACGATTCGTAGTCATTTGTTGATAATAATGCATTATCATTAAAGTAACTATTAAATCAATTCCATAATGCATTATAATGCATTTAATTTTTGTAGTATCATGATAATAGTCCGGCTTGGTATTTTTTTGTTGTTGTTTTTGCTTTATCACCTCAAGATTTGTAAAACACAGTTTGTGTAGTTTCTAGAAGTTAAATAAAGCAGTTTGATACGGTGTTGATGTATTTTTGAGCTTTCTGTGTTCAGGGCTTACTTAAATACTAGTACCACATTGACTTGATTAAGTAAGTCCATCTATCATGTTGAGTTGATGTTGTATACATTATATAAGAATCAATAGGCCTAAAATTCATAAGTTACACAGTGTATTAGGATAGTACAGGCATTGGAACATGATATATGTTTCGGTGTATCATATTGGGGTACCTAGGCCTACATGGTTTAGGGGAGTAGGTCTACACTGGGACATGGAATGCTTTGTATAAAGTGCGGTTTATTTCGATGAAAGCAGATATCTCGAGGTGGCACCTCTCTGGACAGAGTATACCTTTTAGTGCAGTATATTGGGACCCCCCAGAGACACCCCTCTCTATAGCCTCCCGGGGTCCAAGTCTCCGTTGGAGGGTGGAAATCGTGTAATGGAGTGATATTACGATTCCCTCTATGTCAAGCGCAAAGTGCAAGGTCTCACTTGATGACAGTGTTCCAGAACCAGTCATCCCCGAATCGTGATAAACAAAAAATACCACTACGTCTTATGCGTACGGTCGAGCTCAGAGCGATTGCGCTACGCTGCGCATGCGCTCAGCTATTTAGTTTCTAAGCGCTTAAAAGCTCGTACTGGTAAGCTATGCCGCGGCGGCCAGCCCGCTCGATCAATAACACATTCTTTTGTATACCGTGCAATCGATGGAAATGTTCTGAAAGTTGTACCGGTGTATTGTTACCGGTTTGCATGCCGCGACCCGGGTACACATTCGTGTACGTGTCTACACATATGAACACAGCGTTGCGTAATTTGCAGTATGCTATGCTAGTGCTATAGGTTTTCGGCGGCATGCAGATGTGGACTCTCTTTGGTGTTTAGCTTTAAATCAGGTGAGTGAAGAAGATCTAATGTTCGATTCAGCATGTGAGCTAGATGTCACTTATAATGATCGTGTTACTATTTTTTGTGTGTAAAACGTTTATTATTATATGCATCGCTTTGTTGATGTTGCACTGAATTCAATTGTTTTGATTTGTTTCATTCTTATATGACAATATATCAGAATTGGCGAATAAACAAAGTAAATATAATATATCTTATTACACCAGGAATAGAACGAGAAGGAAATCAAAAAATATGAACCCAATTTCCGAAGTTAATGATATTTCAGTCTTTAATTATTATGTCATATACAGCACATAATTTACATATACACATACAAATTACAACCATGTTTAGATATGTTTTTCTAACTCATTGTTCATTGTTTATTGTTTATCATTTATATGCGTCTCAAGTATCGCTATATATTGTTGTGCTATTGTGCTGGTGGAAAGCAAATTTCCATGATTTTGGACTGAATAAAATATCTTGTATCTTGTATCTTGTATTCTAACTAACCGATATATTCTAACGTCAACTTTATCGAAAACCGTAACTCGTAAGCCTACATGTAGCGTATTAAAGGTAGCATACAATTGATTAATGTGTTGGCAGCGCAGCTAAAACTAAAACTCGTAAACTCGTAAACGTAATCGTTAAAAGTTAAGTAGCATAGGTCTAATTAAAGTGAAACTGTCTGTAGCAAAGGGTAAGGGTAAACCTTTAACATGATTAGAATCGTTAACGTTAGATCGAACCGTTAAACTGATAAAGTACTAAGTCTAGACCTAGGTACAAATCTATCAAGACTTTACTGTCTACTTAAATCTTGATGATGTAGACTAGACGTCACGGTCGATATATTAACTAGACTGTGAGCTGCTTAAACTGATCGTGTAGGTTTATTAACACAACATTTTATCGTACTAAACAAGTTCCAACTATGGAGTAAATTGTAAAGTAAAGAGTAAGTCAGGTCTAAGTTGTAACAAGAATCATTGCTGTTTTCCCCTCTGTTTTTGCATGATGTGGTGTTGTTTGAAATGGTGATTAAGTAGAGTCTAGTCTACCCATGATGATAATGTCCATGATCATGTGCATGCTGTTTCAAATACGAACTTCTCAGTGCTACGGCTTTTTCACTAGCCCCGGGACGCTGCCGCGCCCGCTCACTTCGAGAGCGGGCTTATCGCAGAAAAAAAACACGTAATTTCAGCATCTAGACAAGGGATTTGACGAAGTTTATTTCTTCCAACAAGGTCTAAGTGGTAACAAGAATCGTTGCTGTTTTTCCATCTATTTTTGCATTTGCATGATGTGTTGTTGTTTGAAATGGTGATTAATTAGAGACTAGTCTACCCATGATGAAAATGTCCATGATCATGTGCATGCTGTTTCAAATACGAACTTTTACTTCCAGTGCTACGCTACGGCTTTTTCACATAGCCCCGGGACGCTGCCGCACCCGCTCACTTTGAGAGTGGGCTGGTCGCAGTAAAAATCAAAATATCCAAATATCTTTTTAAAAGTATTGAAAAGCACTAACAACCTTACCTTAACGTGAAAAACAAGAAAGCGCGTGGCATTGATACAATTTTTCTAGCTAGGATTTTCCATTATCTCCTGTTCTATCTTAAATTTCTAACATGTAAAGTGAGAAATTGTCAAAAGAATGGGGATATACTATGCCCTACATGTTGGATTCTCCCTCTTTCATTCTTTGACACCACCTCCTTCGATAGTGTTTCTTCTTTCTCTCTCTTTTTTTTTTAATCACTCTCCCTTTCTGTCTCTTCTCGGTCCTCGCTCATGTTTGATGGCCTGGCGCTATGCATGTTCCAACTAACAATACGTGATCTACTCATCCCTGGAGCTGTGTGGTAATGTTCTCTCTGTTTGTCATGAATCATCAGTACACCTGATGTACACCAATGTAACCAGGTCAAGATAAAGCAATACTTACATCACCTACATTGAAATCGAACAACCTTCACGCACAATACTATCATACTATAGTCACTGGACCAAAACTTTGGAAAGAACTTACAACTGCTCGCTCATTGCACATGTTTATTAAACGCAAACTCAAATCGTTTTTCCAAAAGTAATTATACCAGCTAATCACAGTCCCAGTTTAACATCTTAACGTACTCTACTCGCGATCTTTCCTATCTGCTATTTTCTCTCTCAATATGATGTTTTTCTTGTTTTTAAGAATCTTCTCTCCTTATCAAAAGACGATGTCAATGTAAATCTTATTGTTCCCCCTCAAGATGTTTCCAGTTTTCCAATGAGTGGGGGCACTTGTTGTGATGATTTAGTTTTCGTAGGACAGCACAATGGTGCAAATAATTAATTACGTGATGGGTCTTGTGTATTTGTAGGACCGGTTTTCATTTGGGGGAGAGGGACGAGTTGTCGGTTTGCCATTTTGAGTGGGCACAGTTAAGATCCTCCCCAGAGGAGTTCTAGTACATCTTCCAGCCCAGGCATAATTTGTGCAGTTTTATTTTTCTAGAAAAATGTGAATTCGTTCACTCACATACATATCGCACCGTATGTGTGTTATGCACTAGTTTTTAGGAAGGAAGATTTCACAATCACACATGTAATACCTTATTGCATCTTTGCCAACTGGGGTATGGATTTTATTTATTTATTTTATTTATGATTATTATTATTCATTTATTTTATTTATTTATTTATTTATTTATTTATTTTTTTTTTTTTTTTTGGGGGGGGGGGGCATCCATCATTTTATGATCATATTTGAATGTCATGACACGTTAATTGATGTGTGCGTTCTTTTTAAAGTGTGTACAATGGTAGGGTAGGAATTATCGAAATTGCTGTTACACCAATATCAATATCTTTCTTCTACTAGAAAGATGTTGCATATCTTAACAATTCAACATAAATATCCGTGTTTACGCGCACTCTACTAAGTACTAGTCTAAACGGTAGTGCAGTTTTGTATTGTGTTCGACATTACTCTGTTCGATTGTAAGAGTTTTAATAGATACATGTATGTCTAATTTATAAATAAAACGTTCGATCTAACGTTACGTTGCAGGTCTATAGCCTCTACTAGGTCAACATGGCTGTAAAGGCTTCACAAGTTTCTTTAGCAGCTACTCTTCTACCTCACGTCTACTTTTAGATCTAGACTCGACCGTAACTAGACCCACGTCTAAAAAGTATAAATATATGTGTCATGAGTAGCCAGTAGGTCTGTCCTGTTACGATAAATCTAACCAGCCGGCCGACCGGCCGGGCGTACGTGCTGATGACATGTACTAGGTCCTCGGAGTCTTACTCGTAATTAGATCTACTAGTTTTAGCAGAACAATGAATTGACTGGTAGATATATCTGACGTTGGCCCGCACTATAAAAGTATGCAGTCTACCTCTAGAACTGGAATAGATAATTTGCTACACCCAGATTTACTTGTTTAGTTACAATTCCTACAAGTCAGCCGCCCATCAATATCATCAAGTAGAGTCTACATCAATCACAGCAAGTTATCTGCTCGTCCAAAGTCTACCAACATAACCAAACCTTACTTTTAATTAGATCTGACTAACAAAAAAATAGAGTTGAATTGGCCTGTACTCATGGGTTTAAGTATCTGTTCTTTCGGTTTTAGAAGTTTCTCAACTAAGTTTACATGAGTAGCTAATGTAGATTCATATTTGTTTGTCGGGGAATGGTGACAGTTTTCTTAACTTCAAAACTTCTTAACATTAGTTTGTAGACTAAAAAAATAAGAAGTGTAGCTATTTTTCTGGCAGAGTCACTGTTAGTGGAATGATTAATTAGTTCGTCAGATAAATGAGTACATGTAGAATGGCTATAGAAATGCGGGATGTTCCTAAAAAGAATGTTCAAAGTTCAATTCTTACATTAAAAAAGTATTTCTTTGCATAGATTTGAATAAATTTAATATCAAGAGTAGGCCTGTTTAACTGTTCATAATGTTTTATTTGATACTTTTCTTGCATCACGCACACTGGCGGAAACATAAAGGTTTCATGGGGAAAGATGTCATTTCGAGGGTGCGGGAGAAGGATGTCTGAGAAGGGGGGGGGGGGGAGGTGCCCCTTCCGATGTCGCTTCGTAGGATAATGTTTCTCGATCTCTAAGAAAGTTTTCATCGTGTATTTCAACCGTTTATTACATAAATGATCGAATCGTGAAAGGATAAATAAGAAGGGGGTTCAAGGCTGAAATAAATATGTACAGATGTAGACTTAGATTTGGGGAGTTTGGTATGGAGGGGGATATACTTATGCTGCGTTCATGAAAGAGATGAGGAGACGGGAGGGGAGCTCTGAGGGGGTAATCATGTTGTGTTGATGCAGATTTGTCAAAGCAGAATCTAACAGATAGATTTAGTTTGAAGCGGACACTCATTTCAGTGAATGATACAAACTGAATAGTTTTATATTTCTATTTGAGGAATCGTGATACCTGCAAACTACATTGTACATGTAAACAATGTCATGTTGTTACGATGATTTATGCTGCATATGTCTGGTATAAAAAAAAATCCCAACATGCCTTAACATAGGCATAGCGAATGAACTAGATAAAAATATAACCCACCCATCTTATAATGGACTATTTTTATGATTGCTGTAATATTGAGGATATCGTAATTCCTTTCTATTCACCTTTGTAAAGAAGGATTAGGGTGAGTGTGATTATGGAAACTTCCCCACTCGAAATTTAGATGCTAGTGTTGCTTTTTGTGTGTGTTTTATTTGAAAGAAAAGGATAAGTATGTATCTGCAACACGATCTAGTACTGCGGCAAGAGCATTAGAATGAACAAGGAGACGTAAGAGCAGAGGGGAGGAGGAGAAAGAGAGGGAAGAGAATGTGTGAAGGGGGAGAGATGGTGGAGAAGGAGGAAAACGATGATCATCAAGTTGTCTTTCGCCTTTTGTTTCTCCTCCTCATTAACCCTTCTTCTAGTCATCTCCATTTGATTCTTTTCCCTACCCCCTTCCCTCTTCCTTCCTTGCCGTACTGTTCCTCCGCCTCTTCTCCTCCCTTCCTCACCTTCAATCCACCCTCTTCTCCCCCACCCTTGTTCCCTTACTCCCGTTTCCTTCCCTCCCCCCTCGTTTTATATTCCCTTCCACCTTTTTCATCTCTTCCTTCTAACTTTCTTACTCCCGTCTCCTACCGTTCTTATTTCCTCCTCCCTTTTCTCCTGCCTTCGCCGTAAGTTCTTTCCTTCCTCCTTCTTCCTTCTTCACCCCCCCCCCCCCCCTCCTGCTTCTCGTCCTTCTCAGATCAGTATTTTTCTCGTTTTTATGCTTGGTTATTGCATACAATACTTGATAATTGATTGACGTACAGCAAATGTCGTGTCATCCGACTTTTTAAACGACATTTTGAAAAGTCGGTGTCAGTGTGAACTGAAATATCGTGTCGTATGTCGTGTCGTATGTCGGAATGTGGGATGCAGTGTGAATCCGCCTTTACCACTTGCGGGGATGTGTTGTTTTAAAGAAAGACTGACAACTGTTGTGTTTCGGACGTGACATAAAGAAGAAACAGTGGCTGGAAGGTCTTCAGTAATACAAACATGTACATGTAAGTGATAGAAGATAGCACGTCTGAGAAGTAGTGTGATTGAATTAATAGAATACAGAATTATATGTTGACAATTTCCCTTTTAACTGTTTTGTCATATTCAACATATTTTGAAAATGGCAATTAAACATGATTTATTGTCAAAGTCATGCCGAAACTATCGTGTACATGTAGTTCATTCCTGGCTAGGCGAAAACTTCTGAATTCTGAGTTATGTCAAACGAAGTACAGATTAAATTCTAAATGTGTTTGATATTTGCTCATAAACAAATCTGATATGCGAGGATTTCTGAGATAATTGTTGAAATGCCAATAGGCATAATATAAAATAAGTGCATGAGTGAGTACTGAGTTCAAGTGCATCTGACTACACTAGTTTTGCGCGAGCAAAAAGTCCACATTTGTGAGCATGCCTCCTGTACATGTTGTTCACCAGTTGACGTCTTTTAACAGTGGTTATATTAACGTAACACAATCGCAACTTTTATATTTCATTATTTTTGGAACCGCAGGATTGCTTGAGGAGCACCCCAAAACGACACAATCCAAGCTATCTCGGATCAGTTCGAAACAAAGAGTCACAAAGCGTCCGCTTCAACACAAACTGGAAAACTAGTTCCTCTCACTACTGAAGTCATTATCACGCCCATTTTACGCCATGCTTGGAGTAAGGTCATTTCGCGGAGGATGTCGGGGACGTGAAGCCGCTCACCTATTAACGCAGGTAGGCCTGTAAAGATGATTATAATACAGTGTAGTAATGATAATGATAGCAATACTTCTAACAATAAGGTTCCATGAATTATTGAACAAATTAAAAACATACACGAATAAGAGGACCAGAGAGGGAGAGAGAAAGAGAGAGAGAGGGGGGGGGGGGGGGGGGGACTAGACCACCGCCCTCAATGAGTTTTTGAAAAAGAAAGTATCGATATTTATGAAGTTCATATGTGTTATACGTACATGTACATGCTCCCCAAACACGTCATAAGAAAAGTAAGTTAGAATAAGAGAATTCGAGAGAGAGAAAGGGTGTGTGTGAGTGTGTGTGGTTGAAACGTTTTTATACAGAGAAAATCATTCTGGGTGGAAATTTCTCTTTGATTATTGCTGCGAATCGATAGGATGGAAATTTTTTTTCTATGTAATTATGAAACGTGTAAATTGGCGTGCAAACTTCCGCCATTTTATATGGAAATGTTGCAGGCTTGACAGGATATAGATCAGTGTAGGTATTTTGAGAATGTAAATGTTAAACCAACCTTATTCAATAATATATCTTAAAGGAAAAATGATTTTTGATCGAAATAGGAATCAAATAAACCACATACTACACAGGGGACAATTGAGGTCGGTTGATGATTTCAAAAATCTTAGTATTAAAAGCGATAGTTTGCTTACAATTATTGGAATATGTAAGATAATACAAAGCGGTCGGTAAGAAGATGTAGAGTCATTTCAACTTTTACAAATTGATACTCCAACATTCCATATTGTTCTGAATATTTTGGGACAAAAAAAGATTTTTTTCTAATATTACATCAAGAAATATAAACGATCATTTTGTTAGACTCTTACAAAATTCTTATAGGTTGCACATAGGGGATGGTATAACTTATTTTGATCTAACATATAAAGAAATGAGAGATTGTTGTTTTTTTATTAAGGTCAAGGAATATAACTTTATTTAGGTAACGTAGACAATTCCATTTAAGTTATTGCATGGTGTTTATACAAAAGAACAGCTATTCAGATTTGGTTTTGTAACGGAAGAATTATGTTCCTTCTGTCATCAGGGTACTGCGACCTATTCACACGTATTATTGAAATGCGAAAATGTCAAACAGTTATGGAAGCTCATAATTCAACGCTTTGATTTTGTAGAAATAAGGAATATGGTAGGGAGATATATATTTTTGGGAGTGTCGGGTTACTCAAAGAGAAAGGAAATGTGTAATACTTTAATTATTATCATGAAATTTGTTATTCATAAAGCTAGAACAAAAGGAATGGTTCCATCAATTGAGAAAAATCAGAAAGTTATTTTGGATTATAGGAAGGGAGAAAAAAAATAGCAACTGAAATGGGCAAGTTAGGGAGCCATCTACAAGAATGGGAACTTGCAAAGTTGGATTGAAGAGTATTAAAGCGTTTCTTAAAGCGTTCTTTTTATTTTTCAACCATGTGATGATTAATGCAGTTTCCCCTAGAATTCCTTTGCCATTTTTTTTTTGTGATGTGCTTCA
Source organism: Arbacia lixula (assembly GCA_963669155.1). Classification (NCBI taxonomy): domain Eukaryota; kingdom Metazoa; phylum Echinodermata; class Echinoidea; order Arbacioida; family Arbaciidae; genus Arbacia; species Arbacia lixula. The sequence goes on along the minus strand of OZ022577.1, from coordinate 26,648,298 downwards.
GAACAGTTTGCTTTAAAAAATATATACTTTTTCTCATTTAGAATGTGAGTAAGCTACCAATGAATGGTGCGTGAAGGGGTGTGCGTCCTTGGAGTGTGCATGAATGGGTGTGCGTGTGTTTGTGTGTGTGTGTGTGTGTGTGTGTGTGTGTGTGTATATGTGTGTCCGGGGGGGGGGGGGGTAGGGGGTGAAGAGCGTGGGGTGGGTTTATTTAATGGGGTTTAATTTGATTTCATTCTTTGCATAATTATGTGTAAAGGTTAACTTTTTGGTTGTTTTATAATTGCGTATGTATGAAGGTTTATTAGAATTGTATTTTGAATTGTAATGGAATTGTATTTTGTTAGAAAAAGGGCACCTTTGTAAACAAAAATGACGTTATTTCATATGAATGAACTCACAATAAAAAATAATGTGTGTGCGTTTGTGTGAACAAGCAAACGAATAATTGAAGAAGAAAAGTTTGAAGTTCATTTCAATCATAGACTAGTACTCTCGATGAGTATGGAGATATCAAGGGCTATTCTGGTGCTATCTTACTTTTCGGGTCTTCGCTAGGGCCCGAGGGTCCTGTGACCTGCTGAGTTCTATCGGCTGATAACTTCAACTCATATCCAATCGACGCAGAACATAGTGTTTATTGTAGCTTTGGGAACAACCTATCGTAGAAATGAAAGACTCGAAAGTCGTTATTACGCTTTAAATCAAGCACACGCAAGTTTCCATTAACCTACCATGTTTTATTTTCCTTTATCATGTTCTCCATGGTTAAATAAATAATAGCTCGATGGACTGTTACTCATCGGCACGTTGCATTTCAGGGGGGTGTTTCACCAAGCTGTTCGTAAGTTACGAACACTGATCTCCCCACTAGTGTAGAGATCAGTGGTTACGAACGACTTTCCGAACGACTGGTTATCCCTTCTTGTGCTAAATCAGATTCTCAATGAACAAAGTGTGGTAACACATTTAGCACAAGAAGGGATCACCAGTCGTTCTTAAAGTCGTTCGTAACTTACGAACAGCTTGGTGAAACACCCCCAGGTGTTACCTGAGGAGTTGCGGTATCATGTGAGAATCGGTTTTATTCTTACTATGTCCATGTATTGCTAGTGTTGTTTTCGGCATCACCCTTTTACACTCAAAGATTGTCGCCAATACATGTCGTTTAATGAGGCACACACTGTAAATTCAAATAGCTCTGGGTTGATTTAATTACTTACTTGCACACACACACACACACACACACACACACACACACACACACACACACATAATTGTCTCTCGCGAAAGTTTTCCATATCGTACCGAGAACTTAGAACTTAGAAGACGTGAACCCGCATAAAATTTCGATGGTCTATAATACTTCTTCGAAATGTCAAATTTTATTATGTTGCCATGATAAGCCCAACATTATATCATAATGTTATTCTTTTCATATTTTTATTTAGTCTTTGAACTATGCGAGGTTCCGATGGGCATCTCACGTCACCGTGAGAGCCGCCCTGTCGTCGTCCGCTCATCCTGAGCCGGAGCGACACGAAGCTGAGCCCGAGGTCGAATCGTCGATCAAACACGATCTGGCTCATGACGACGAAGTCTCGTCGTCGATTCTGGAGAAGGTGGCCGGGCGATCTACCGCACGGAGCCCCGTGTGGTCGCACAATGAGTGGGACCCATTGGAGGAAGTCATCGTAGGCCGGGTGGAAGGCGCAACCGTACCGCCGTTCTCCGTTGAAGTGAAGGTCGGTCCCCCAGTCATTGCCATAAAAATGTAATGATTACTGTGTGCCTAGATTTCCTTCTGTTTACAAAGTTAAACATTTATCTAAGCTCACGTACGACTTCTTACCCAGTTGGCATATGGTAAATATGCTCTTCAATGTGTTCCATAACGTTAATTATGTGTACATGTGTACACTGTACATGTACAAACATATAATGTACAAAAACATAGTCAGGTACATACATACACATACATTGTACAACTTATTGGCTAACAAGTACCGATAGATAGTTGTACTGCATATTTTATACACGTAAGGCAATGTTCTTACAATTTTAACCTGTACAGTACATGTATAATATTTTGTTCAACTGTTGTTGTTGTTGTTGTTGAGCTATAGTCGGCCTGGATGCGATTTTTATTTCCGTGATGTTAACGCGTCACATCGGCTAATTTTATTCCTCAGAGCGACTTGATTGCAGGCCGTTGTCCATATAGGTAGGCAGTACGCATGCGCGTGGATGACGATGATCGCCGAATGCAGTGTGCACATAGACTCTAGAGGTGGATAAAATAGAGCTTTATACACCTCTCGGAGTGTGCATTAGTAGATCTTGCAATCTATGGAATTCCATACTTTATCTATGTATTTAAAGGACAAGCCCACCCCAACAAAAAGTTTATTTGAATAAAAAGAGAAAAATCAAACAAGCATAACACTGAAAATTTCATCAAAATCGGATGTAAAATATAAAGAAAGTCCGATATTTTAAAGTTTCGCTGTATTTCACAAAACAGTTATACATGTATGTACATCCTGGTCGATATGCAAATGAGGGGACTGATGACATCTCCCTCTCACTATTTCTTTTGTATTTTATTATAAAATATGATATATGTCAATTTCATCCACATCATTGTCATGAGAAACAAAGTTTTATTCCTTCCTGAACCTGTGGAATTACTATTCTTTTAACATTTTGTTGTTCAGCCAAGAGTGTCCTAATTGTCAAATCTGTGAAAATTGAAATATTGTTTAATTCAAACAATAAAAATCAAAAGAAATAGTGAGTGAGTGACATCATCAACTCTCTCATTTGCATATCACTGAATTGTGCATATAACTGTTTTGTGAAAAATAAGCAAAACTTTAAAATGTCATAACTTTCTTTTACATCCGATTTTGATTTTATTTTCAGCGTTATTCTGGTTTGATTTTTCTCTATTGATTCAAATCAATTGTTTCCTGGGGTGGACTTGCCCTTTAAGACACTAATGTTTAAGCTGAGAAGACCGATGTTGATTACAAATTTCGGGTTAAATCAGTTTACTCTTTATATATATATATATATATATCATTGTAGACCTACATAACATGTATATAATAATGATCGCAAATTTATGAGACGACCATGTCGCCAATTTAATCTATATATTGATAAAATAAAATCGATTTTAAATATTGATGAGGCACCAGATCTAGAGGTGACTAAATGATTGGGGGGGGGGGGGTAAATCTATTTAGAAAAAAAAAAACTTTTCGATCTCAGTTTAACTACCTCTAAGTCTGAAGCTAATATCTCAACTGGTTTTCGAGATATCTTAATACTGAAGTCCATACATGGGATTACACACTTTGTTAACTCTTTGACCCACATACTCTAAAATCTAATCAGACCATCTTCCCTCAGTGATCAACTATACATACTATTCCCAAGTTTGCAGTTGATATCTTAAAGTGAATCTAGTAATGACATTGAAATGTTGAAGACACTGTCTAAAAGTGGCTTGGAAAGGTTGATAACAGTTAACCTAAGCATTATTAGAAATGCCAAATATGATAAGAAATTAACTCGGTTAAAATTTGAGTCACAAGACATGTATGGATCCATTGAGGAATTGAGGCACCCTCACATCCAGTTTCAGACATGGTATTGCTGTAGTAAGCAAATAATCAACGTCGGTGAAGGTAATGGGACGAAATATCACTTCCGAGGCGATCTGGATGTAGCTATCTTTCCGAAGCTTTTAGCTGAGGAAAGATAGCGTATACATTCAGATCGCCGAGGAAGTGATAGTTCGTCTCATTGCCTGAAACCAAAAGTTGATTATTTGCTTTATATTCCACATCTGATACCAACAATCTATAAAATAAATGACAATTTAGCGTACAAAAGCATTCGTGTCGGTGCGGCTCATATTCACGCGACGCTCCGAAACCCGGAAGCAAATTGACTATGTGCACGCTATACCTATAGACTCTACAAATTCCAACGAACACTATGACATGGTGATGCTAATTTGTAAGATTTTGACGGAAAAGCAAGAAGTAATCGAAATTCTCTTACCTATGCGGTATCGGTGAGAACATAGATCCTCCGAGAATGCTCTTCATAATTCTAAGAAATTACAGGCAAGTGAAATTCTAGGTCAATTTTGGTACGAGGTGGTAGAGAATTGCACACTTGTTTTGGTGAAATACTGTGTGGGGGAAATGGAAGGCTTGCACTGCTTTGTACGTACGCGCGCGGCGCAGCGCGCTATAACCAAAAATTTTAATTTCCGCGCGCGCACCGCGGTGTCGTCTGCGCCGATAGTCCGAGCTACGCACTTTTTTTCCCGCGTACTCAAAATATTGATCACGCGTTAGGACTGTGAGGAGTGAAGAGATCAGCGAAACCAAAAAGTACTATCACCTAGAGTGTAATAACGAACTTTCCTTCTCAAAAAAGTACTATCACCTATACAGTGTAACGAACTTTTCTGCTCAGGTGATCAGATGGGAAAAACTACGCTTCATCACGTGATCAACTCTTGACCAATCATATAGCAACATTCTTAGTATGTGGAATATAAAGCTGAATAATGCATACTCTACACGTACGTAGCAGCAGCCTAGCAAGCGCTAGAGGTAGTGTAGTAGTGCATGCATATGGCATATTCGAATATCGCGCGCAGACCAGACGTGGTCTTTATTCAAGACGCCAAGAAAATGCTAATTGACAGCTGTGACGCGTAAACATCACGGGAAAAAAATCGCGGCCTGATGGATCGGCGGCTCTGTGTATTCTGTGTATGTAAATACGCGCGACAGTGCCAAGCGTGCTACACATATGTAGATGTACATGTACATGTAGTTGAAGAACGGGACAATGAACCCCCACCCGCGTGGAGTATAATGACAATGAAAATGGTCATGGGGGTAACGGCGCCTCATTCAGTCTTTTGATTGTTGATCGCTTTGTTGTTTCTCATCAATCAATATCGAAAGGGAGAGAAAGAGAGATAGGAAGAGAGTTGGTCCTTTTGGGTATACGTGAATGTCATCTTCACATGCATAGTATTGATAAGCTAATAATTATTGGGTGGACTAAAGCATTGCCTTCACTTGAAATGTGCGTGCGTGTGTGTGTGTGTGTGTGTGTTGTGTGTGTGTGTGTGTGTGTGCATACGTGTGACTGTGTGTTCCCAACGCTTAACTACGTTTGTACAGTGTACAGCGTAAGAGAAACTCTGAACCAAAAATAAGTTGCCTTTGAAAAGAAGCAGAAAACTAAGAAACCGCTAGAGCAAAACAAGTGTGTGGAAAAATGTGTCAACTAAGTGATGAATGTGCTTTAGTGTGCTTTAGTGATATGAAGATTGACATCTTGAGGAGGCAAATTGGCAACTTGGTCATGAAGCTATGATGTCACAGAATCTCATTTTTTTCCTCCAACAATTTTAAAAAAAACCCTAATTTTATTCAATGGTAAAATGCTATTCATGTAAAGGTCTTCAGAAAATAAGTGTTTCTTTACATTAGCATCTTTATGATTAATATTTCATAGGCCTATATTAAAAAAATATCAAGATGTATTGAGAGCAACGTAAACTATTTTTTGACCCGAATATCCTTGAGCGTGTTTAAATCCAGTTTGATGTAGTATGTGTATGTATTCCATTTGATATCTTGATATTAGCTTACATTGTTTAGCAACGCTGCTCTCTTGAACTCCGGTTAACATTGAAGCTCGTATCACGCTTCATGTAGTGAAACGGTTTACTGTATATTCATAAGGTACTATGATATCATCGTTGAGTGCACCATTCATTATCACCCACGAATTTCCGGCTAATTCAAAAGCATCCAAAGGCAAGCGAAAATCTGTAGTGTTCATGTTATCAGTGGATTAAAAAAGTGACATGGACGACACATAGAAACTTGCATCCCATAGCACAAATGGGCGTACAACGTACAACACATTTTGGGAGAGCGCGAAGCGAGCAAATACTAGTAGTTTACATTTCCAGAGGGGAGCAATATCGCAACTTATTAAAGGGTTACTAAATTAGAAAAAAAAGTTCCCACTAAACTATGTAAAATTATCCAATAAAAACGAATTTCACATTCGTTTACCGCAATAAAGTCTCATTTTGAAGAAAATTTGAAAAAAATTAACGCACGCCTCCAGCGACGTATGAGAAGTCAAAATTCCATAGATTGTACGCAAGTCAACAAATAGACCATTTTCGTAATGTATTCACAACTTTCCCCCTAACTGCGTAGTAACGCGTTATTGCATTCACCTGTATCTCGTCATTCAGATTCAATGGATGGAATGCACTTTGAATCTATTAGTTGTTGCTACTCAGACAAACCTCCGACAAGCTTTGGGGTTCCCATTGGTAACGTATTGTTTGAATTGCGTGGATAAAACATTTTATTTACGCCGTTGGCATTTATGGAATTTTGACTTTTCATTCGCCACTTGGAGGCGTGCGGTTTTTTTTTTCAAATTTTCGTCAAAATGAGACTTTATTGCGGCAAACGAATGTGAAACTCGTTTTTAGTGGATAATTTTACATAGATCAGTGGGAACTTATTTGTCTAATTTAGTAATTACCCCTTTAATGATGCTGACCGCACTTTCAATACATTTTAATCATGTGGTTTTAAAACCTTCGTTGTTCTGCAAGTTTTTAATCGCGACCCACTAATGTTCCAATATTATAATTATATCCTGGCAATATAATACTTTTGTTTATACTAGTATAGGTTGGTTACCCGGAGAGGGACACTTGAAATGGATACATCCTTCATATGATATGAAAGAGGTGTGATAGAGAGAATTTGGATGCAAGTGATCCATAACTATAACAGATAGGTTTTGATACTTTTCCCAGTATAACCATAGTACTCTTTAATCGTACATGTAGACACAGAGCTGCCAAGTCTCCCTGATTTCGCAGGAGACTCCCTGAAAATAGACCAATATTGCTGCAATGCATTTCATTACATCACGCAATATCCATGATTATTGATAGATTATTGTCATTAGGCTGTATGTATTTAATAGACATCTCCCTGATTTCTCATGAAATTTCCCCAAATCTTCCTGATTGTTGAAGTTCAATGTTGGGAGCTCTGTAGACGTATAACAGCACCATCTTGGAATGTAGGATTAAAGTAGGATCAGGCAGGTGAAAATCCACCCCCCCCCCCCTTCCCAACCCATATCTGATAGAGGTGTATAAGTGTGTTATGTTGTCTAGTGTGGAGCATGCCCCAAAACGTTCATTTACATTAACTACATGTATTCCACTGTCTACAGACAACATGTATTTAATGTAAACATACCCACCACAGGCCAATACGTACGAACAGCACTGGGAATTCTTCAAGCAGAATGAGGGAAAGGCTTTCCCTGCGAAACATCTCGAACTGGCGAGCCAAGAGGTGGAAGAATTCGTGCGGATTCTCGAGGCAGAAGGCATCACTGTTCGCCGCCCAGAGGCCCTCGACTTCTCGGAAGAATACGTCACTCCCGATTTCCGTTCCACAGGTAGTCTTAGTTTTGTTTGTTCTTTGAACATGGTATTTTTAGTGTATTTTTGTTCCATGCGTAGATATTTTTAAGAATATATACATGTAAATTCTCCCAGCCCTACCCCTTCATATCGATAAGAATATGTCAATTTTCCCAACCCAACCCCTTGAACTAAGGACACTTGTATATCTATGCTGCCCGTGCTTTGCTTCATTTAATTTGAGTTTGACTACCCAAACGAATTATTTTGAATTAATCTAAAGAGAGAATCACGAACTACATGTGCATGTAAATGTGTGCACATGAGATTATGTGATGTCATGACACATGATGTCATGTTGTTTGATTGAAGCACGATACTTTTAAGAACCATTTTACATGTAGTGCTGTTTCCTTGAATTTTGATTCTATTGATTATGGTGTAAAACTTTATACTTTAGACGGGTTTTTTGGAGGGGGTGGGGGCAGTTTTGTCATCATTACTAGCCTTTCTGTAAACATTCAAGGAATATTAACATGATCTCATAAACGATATTTGAAGTTTGATGACAGTTTAATTGTCATCACTAGTCTCCCACTCCGTAAATATAGAAGATCTAAGATCTAAGAGGGGCTATATAATGTGCTATTGTGCTTAGTCTGGTGCATGAACTTGTGTGTGCCCCTTCGTGATGTCTCTCCAGTCGACCGTGTACTAACCTTCTCTTTTCCATTTCTTTTTCTCGAATAATACCTTGTATTCCAAGAATGAATTGAAATGGCTCAGTTGTATGACATACCACGAACATGCTGCTCACAAAACGAGAAACTCGGTGAATGTCAGTTCACTTCCAGTTATTATTATTATTTTTATAGTTGTATTGTCAATAGTACGAGGGTTTGTACTTCGTGTTTAGTAATGCACATGTACACCTTTGCCCCAAACGAATTATGTTGACTTATTCTAAAGAGAGAATCACGAACTAAATGTGTGCACATGAGATGATGTGATGTCATGATTAAGAATGTAATTAGATATAAAAACTGGCCCAATGAATGTTTGTTTGAAGCTCCATACTTTTTAAGTATCAGGATATCGTTATGATATTGTTTCCTTTAATTTGTATTATATTTATTATGTTCTAAACATTTTATTTCGGTTTCATGCGGTTTTATTTCCGCAAATGAATGTTAACGACATGATCATATGGTTAGCATCATCATACTCACTAGTCTATTCAAGGAATATCTACATGATCTCAGAAACGAACCGCTATGTTTTGGAGTTTTATCGACAGGTGTTTTTATCATCACTCTTCTCCCACTCCGTAAGCATTCATAGAATATCTATACGATTTAAAAACAAAAAAAGTGAACCTCTATGTTCTTTTGTGATCAGTCTGTTCCATGAAGGTACAGTGTGCCCTGTTGTGATGTCTCCCCAGTCGACGCTTTAGTAACCTTTTATTACGTCCTTTTTTGTCTTTTTTTAAAAATCCATACCTTGTAGGGGTTCGTACCTGTTCGTTTCATGACATACCACGAACATGTCGCTCACAAAACAAGATGCTCGGTGAATGTCAGTTCACGTCAGATATTCAGTTATTTTTTTCTCACTAAAAATAATTGCGAACAAGTAAATTACCGGGAACAAAAGCAAACAATGTAATTGAATAAATTAATGTGAAATAGTAGCAGCAAAGAACGTATGGAGCCTTATAATGAGTAGTTAGTACCTGAAAATGTAATTTACATTTGTGCGTTAAAAAAAGTGTATTCCTTTTGGCGACAAAAAAATAAAAATAAAACAAATACATGTAAATGAACAATACATATATCACAAAATACCACAGCATGTAGTACCGGTTCCTTGTACTGACCAGAGGCCAAACATAACCAGTATGTGATATTACGAGGTCATATATTTGCATTGTGATTGATGTGATGATTTGTGAATTAGTTGTAGTTGTTGTTCCATCGTGTATCGTGTGATGTGAACATTGTCCATGTTCACCGTGATCAGACGAACCTCGGTAAGAAAAAGTAAAAAAAAAAAAAAAAGAGACATATAATAATATAAATATACATCTTGTCCATCAGGGTTGTACGCGGCCATGCCACGCGACATCCTTCTAGTTCTCGGGGATGAGATCATCGAGTGTCCCATGGCTTGGCGATCTCGCTTCTTCGAGTACCGGGCCTACCGCCCGCTGCTCCGGGAATACTTCAAGCGAGGTGCCCGCTGGACCGCCCCACCCAAGCCCCTCATGAACGATGAACTGTATGATCAGGCAAGTTTGAACTCTTTAACCCAATAGTGTGCGTGTGTTATTTGTGAACAAATACATTAGAAAGAGGAAAAAAAACACAACAACTTCCTAATGACATGTCTGATCTTTGTTAAACTTTCCCCATTCTGTTTCTGTTTCTCTGAACATATGGTTCCATTTCCTTGTATGTACCAGGAACGCAAAAAAAAGTACAGTAACACGAATCACAAATAAGATTTAAAATGTTTAAGGCTCTTGTATGCCACATGCACATGCACCTGTTCTACCACAAAAGGCTTCTTGACTACTACAGTATGAAGCTCTAGATTTCTCTTGAAAAACAGTTGTTCAAACAGATGGAAAGTATCAATGTCATGGTAACATAAACATGAATCAATTATCTGATACACACAAATGATCAGATCCAAATTTGTCCAAAAGTGAAAATCTCATTGAATATTCCAAGGATTATTAGAAAAGAAAAGTAATCAATTAAAAATCACAAAACCTATCTCTAAAAAACTTGACATCTCTTAACTCTATGATGTGTCATTTTTTTTTTCATTTTTCAGCAGTGTCAACAGTTTTTTTTTTTAAATACCTAGTAGTTTCCAATTTCTTCACCATGATTTTCACATTAAATCAAATTACTAATGACGAAGTGGTACCGTTATACTAGTACAATGGTGGTATGAGATGTGTCCTACATTCACTGATCTGTTTCTCTATGCATCTGTGCTGTTTCATTTGAACACGACATTTTATGTGAGTTCACTTATTTATTTATTTCACGTTTTATTATTCAGGGTAGTCCTTTCAGTCTTGAGGACTGCTTTCCAAAGGAGCCCTGTGATAAAAATCACGTAAACATAACAGAATAAGTAATACAGTATATTCAAATACAATTAATACAAAAATATCATTAACAACGACAAACAAGAAAATACAGTTGAAAAAAAGGAAAGAAAGATAAGTCGCACACTCATCTGAAACGAATATTACCCAAATTTATTTTGCGTTACCATGGTTACAGGAATATCCCATAAAGACCGTGACGGATCGTCATCAGTTAGCAGCCAAAGGCAAATTCGTAACCACGGAGTTCGAACCATGCTTTGATGCTGCAGACTTCATTCGGGCTGGCAAAGATATCTTTGTCCAACGAAGCCAGGTAATGTACTCAATCGTAGCAGTGTCCATGGGGATCTTAAGAAGATATCATTTGATGGTGGATAGGCATGATACGACACTCGATGGAATGGAATGGAATACTGTAATACTTCCCTTTAAGTCGTTTGCGCGACACTACCATGTTTATCAGCTATTCAGCATAAGTACGACAATAGCCCCGGATTTACGAGCAAATAATTTCTGATTGGCTGACTACAATGTGGCTTTGTATGCTTAATAATGCTTAACCATGCTTAATAATAGTTCCTGTAGTGCATAATTTTTCTTGTAGTAATATATTTAATGATGTATTAACATGTAAAGCGCATAGAGATCTCACTATACATATACTGCGCTATATAAGCAGAATCTATTATTATTTGTAGCTGTCTTTGCTTTAGCCAAGGTATAAGGCGGTGAGGTGCATGGACACAACCCAGTACAACTGTGTCTGGTAACACAGACTATGCCCCAATCCCGTCGTCACTCTCAAAAACCAGATGAACATATGACGTCATTAGGGCGTAGTCTATGTTACCAGACATAGATGTTAACAGACAGGGTTGTGTCCATGCACCTCACAGCTTAGTCCTTAGGCTATCTTTGCATTCGAGTTTCTTCTCACGCCTGGAATTGTGTGCGTCATTCAAAAGTGCAGTACCGCTCTGCGCCCTCTTCTTTTGAAGAGTTAGGATTGATCTTAATTAGTCAAGCTCTAATGTACACAGTTAGGGTCATGCATAAATGCACCCAAGGAAATACAAGCAAGGAGTAAACTAATCCCTCTAAAAAAAGACGTCCCTTGACTTAATGATTTTTTCGCTTGATTCGAGTTGTGATTTCTTTTTTTTTATTTGTCAAGCGTCAAATGTTTTTGTAACACCTAGTTCGTAGTTGAAGGCTCTCTCATTCGTTCCCATGCACGATTTGCAAGTGGAAAAGACTTGAGTAGTTCGCTTCAGAAATGTTTTCGCAGCGAGGCAACTGACTGCTAACATGGCTTCATGCTCATCTGTTGAATGCTGCAAACGATGTCGGCGAATAAATATGTTGTAAGCGAATATTGTGGCGATAGATAACTACATAATGGGTTTCCGTAATAATGTAGATACACGAGTATTGGTTTTAAGGTGTGTGCTTTGTAACGAATCTACATGTAAGCTATACTGCTTCATTTATCGCAGTTGACAAGATGTTAAAATCTATAATGCAGCGAGACAGCTAGAGTTTCTTATTTTCATGTTATCATAGGCCTGTGTTTGTATTCCATTCAAAACACATTTGCGGGACGCAAACTCAGAGGAACACAGACCCTCATAAAACTGTAAACTATTAATTTATCTCCTGCGGAGTTGCTGCATGGTGGGGACACAACTTCTAAAAAAAGACCCCTCGTACATACCCCTTTAAATTGTTTGTGGGAGACACGAATTTGACAAAACAGAGTCCTCTGGCCATTTCAGCGAGACCTTGCTTGTTATTATATTCGACTGTATTATTGTTTTAAAGATTACGAGACCAGCAATCCTTGCTTGGCCACAGGTTTCATTCTAGTTTGATTTTGTATCTACATGTAATCACACAAAAGAGTCATCTCAAAATGATCCATTTGTTCAAATGAGATCGGGACCCGCGATGACGACAGAACAACTCTGCCATGATTACGGGTACCGTGATCATGATCATTATTCCCTTACCACGCACGCAGGTCACCAACCGCATCGGGATCGAGTGGATGAGACGTCACCTGGGCGATCGCTACAATATTCATGTGCTGTCGTTCGACGACCCCAACCCCATGCACATCGACGCAACCTTCAACCCCATCGGGCCGGGCCTGGTGCTCTCTAACCCTGATCGCCCCTGTCACCAGATCGAGCTGTTCGAGAAGGCGGGCTGGACCGTCGTTCAACCCCCAAGACCCGTCATGCCGGACAGTAAGGGGAACTTACTGTTGCTCTGTTTCTCAGATGGCTTAGCCCATTTAGTAGTAAATGAGCTTTCTGTACAATAACATGCAGATCGTATGTACAGTTGAAAGTTAAAATCAAATTTTTAATTATTTTTTGAAAATGCCATATGAACATAGTTTTTGTCAACCCTTTGTGTGCGAGATAGATTGCTGCTCTATAGTACATGCGTGCATCACTCGTGCAAAGATACTTGCGACACACAAGGAGTTACTAAACTTAGTTGTGAATAAGCGAATAAGAGATGATAATCCCATTTCATTTCATTTATTTTTCTCCCATCTTTGCCTTTCCTCTCATATTCACACCTTCTCCTTACTTCTCCTCAATCACCCCCTCCCCCCCCCCCCACCCCTCCTTCCGTCTCCCAAATGTAGGTCACCCTCTCTGGATGTCATCCAAGTGGCTCTCCATGAACGTGCTCATGCTCGATCCCAAACGCGTGGTGGTCGACCGCGCCGAAGTCCCGACCATCAAGATGTTCGAGGACCTGGGCATCCACTGCGTCAAGGTCTCACTCCGCTTCGCCAACTCTCTGGGCGGGGGATTTCACTGCTGGACATGCGACATCCGCCGCCGCGGCTCTCTCCAGTCGTACCTCTAAATATCTTGCCTTTTTTTTCTTACTACTTTTGTTGGCCTGTTTGCTTCCTTGTTTGCATTTTCCCCTTCACATCGTTTGTTCCTTTATATTTCATGTTGATGATTAAGCATTAAAAGAATAAAAACAATCTTGTAGGGCAGATTACGTTGGATAAACCTTCTCTTGATAATCGTATTGCCAGATTGCTTGACAGTAATGACATAAGCATGTACATGTATCAGCCATCCAAGCAAAAAATATTACATTTGCATTAATAACAGTCAATATTATTTTTTATTTGCATAAGCAACGGTCAATGGTACTTTTATTTGCCTAAGTATATATGTGTTCGCTGAAATATTTGATGAAAGTAGAATAGAACGCTTTGCTGGACAAAAAAAAAATGTCGTGGCTTCGAATTATCTGGGTAATTCATTATTATTTGATTAAATGTATGAAACAATTAAAAACTGATCTTACATGTAGGAGATCGTTTCCCGCAGAACTGTCAATGAAAATGTGTTTGTAACGATCACTTTGTTTATACTAAGTGGCATATTCGCCACGTCGTTGGTTTGTTCAGTACATTCAGTTGGCATTTACACCAAATGTGCTGACGGAGGTATTGTTTTTTGATTGATTTTTAGACGAATTGTGGACAATTTTGCGAGAAAATGTGTATGAAACCAGGATTATTTTTGTGACCTGTGCTCTCTATGTCAACGCATTCCACAGGAGACCAAAAGTGAAATGGCCGAAACTTAAATATATTACAAATGTGCCATATTTTCCAAATATTTTCACACATTTTATGCTGGAAACAATCTGATCAACTGTTATTGAAAACGCATATTATAGGGTATTGCATAGTCATTATACATAGGTGGCGCTTCGTTAATATCAATAAACATGTAATTAATTGTGCTAATGGTACTACATGCTTAGGGAAGATGACGGTGAGATAAATTTGAGTTAGGAGGTCAAAATGAAGAGTCATACAGCGATTCAACTGAAGAAAAGGTAAAATGATATCACACCTAATGTAAGTGGAATGGATCAATATATGCTACATTTGATGTTATTGTAATATCTTAGGGACAATAAGTGAGCACAGCGTTCTGTCCCGTGTTTTTATCACGTAGGATTCAGATCATGGTGCAAAGGTGGATCAGCCACTTATTTAGGTCACGGGAATATGCGTTTAACGATGGAATGATGGTACATTGACTTTGATTTATGTAGCAGTAAAGTCTGTTGTGTTCATCCAAATCTATCGATACATTAAATGAAATAAAATGTATTTTCTGACTCTACGATGGTTCACTGCAAATGGATGTGTTTACATGAATGTTTTTATCTCTAGGGCTATACTTTATCCAGTTGTCTTTTTGTACTGTTATTTTTCCCTTTTCCAAGAAGAACTATTGAATCTTCCTTGATTATTTGCCATCTTATTAGATGACAAATAATTACGGTATTTACGAGGGATTTGTGATTGGTTGTATGCAGAATATATCTGCGTTTTACATTTTGAATCTTAACACTGTGCATTGTATTACGCGAATTTGATTAATTCATGACTAGATAGAATCCATTGTAGCCTAGCATTTTATACATGTATAAATGGTGCTTCTTCATTTGGTGTGTGGACATACGCGAAGAAGTAATATACTGTATTTACATTTGGTACTGAGGAAATCTCAAGCAAATGCTGCTTTATATGGAGTGTAATTTTGTGTGAGCAATGGGAAATTTTATGTTTTACTCACAAAAAAAAAAAATCAAATAAAAAATAAACAAAGGGGGCAGCTTTGCCCATCTAGTCGCTATCACCTGTATGAATTGTGCATTTCTTGAAGTACAATCATGAGAATAGAGATTTCACCACACGTGTTACAAAGATACGACAAAGAAGTTCAAAGGTAAAATTCTGAAAAGTAATTGTTTATGCCCTTAGTCAAGAACATTTAACAAAACATTTCATATGATGTGTAACGGGGCATTTGATTGATAAGGTTTTGGGCCAGACGTGATAAAGGTCAAGTTCAAATTCTTAAGTACAGTTGAACAGGGCAATTTATTGATTTTATTTTGGGCAAGATGTGTTATAAGCCGAGGTCAAAATCAGAAGTCAAATAAAAAATCTTTCCAGGCATTGGACATGCATTTTAATCAGATGAATTATGGCAACCCTTGCGCAGGAGGGCGCCTAGTGCCGAAAGAATGTTCACATGGGTTGTTCATTGTTATCCAAGGATCAGAAGACACAGATAGGATAATCATTAGAACAAAGAAATCATATCTTCCTACCCTTAACTTTTGATTTGGGTTGAATTGTTTTTGCAAGCCTTATACAACAAAGCAGTTTCTAGCATTACACGGACTTTGTTAAAACGAAGATGACTGTTCAGTATATGTACAAGAAGGAAGGGGGAAAAAAAACAAAGATTAGAACAAAACTAAAGACATTCGACTACCCGGTCGACTGATCTTTGCCACCCTACATTAACGCATAGGAATTATTACCATAATCCCTCAATTTGCTTGCCCCGTCATATTGCTGAATAAACAGTGAAAGTCAAGAGTTGTTTGATCCAACATCTAATATCAATTGTTCACTCATCATTCTCGTCCAAGTCTGATGATATTCTTAATATTTTTATAGAGTTGTGACATACTTGAGAAAATCCGAACAGACCGAAAACGCGGAACAATAATACCCCTGCCCACTTCACAGTGGAAACATTGAAAGGCAGGACACTAGACAAAAGATGGGAGATACAATTGTGATGAGATTATGGTGACCTCGGTGTTAAACGAATTATTGGTCACGTATATACTTTTCATTGACGGGTCGTCACGATATGATACCAAATGAACAACTACTTTGCCATATTCTCAAATCAGTGCAATTCTTTGTTAAATCAAAACAAAATAAACAATTCCCAAGAACATCACCAGTGACCTGATGGCTTGTACAGTGTGATGACCTTTAACATGGCTCCACGCACCTTAAAAACGGAGTCGTTAATACAAATGAATGGAAGTAAGAGGAACCAATATGTACAAATTAAGTCACTCAGTGGCACCTTCTATTGACCGTGCAATCACGGCAGAAACCGTAGAACTATGATTTTCCCATCGACCACAAGGGAATTACGTCTTGCTGATTAAAGCCATCCTAGTACACATGCACGATCTCATTAAGATGGCCTTGAAAGTTAATTGGTGATATTCGCTTCGTTGATTTGACGGAAATGGTCTATCGCCATTTTTCGGCTACATTCAATGGTATGTGGTTCTCCTTATTTTTTTTATTCACCTCTCCTGTATCTACGTTCTTCTACAACTTCTTCGATGTGTGCTCATGCTCTATACAATTAGCCTTGCTGGTTGGGTGACTGATAGAGTATAGTGTATGATTTTGTTGTTGAACGTTGGACGAGACCGACATGCCAAAACTTCGAGCCGCAAGGGTCGCCACACGTAATTTGCAGCGGTGTCCGAATAGATTCTTGCCTACGCGTACGGTACCTTTCCATAAATGGAAATGCTCTGCCTCGTCGTATAGTCCGAGGGTGTTTCACCAAATCGTAATTAAGCTACGGCATCAGAGTGGGATTTAAAGGAATAGTTCATTTTGAAATTAAGTTGCTTTTAACTAAACAATAAAAAATTAAGCCCCTTTTTTCAACCGCATAACTTTTTAACAAGGAGGTTATGGACAAAACAATTTGGCACTGGTGTTGCTACACTCATTGGCTAACTTTCATTTGAAAATGATATTGATCGGTCCAGTCATACGTGATTGAGCAAACGCTAAAGGCAAAAATGTGACTTTTCAAATGTCACAAGGGTGATGTTGTTTATGCTATTTTAACAGTAAGTTTTGGCATTTCTTGTGCGATTTTTAAAGTGTTATCACTCAACCAAATTAATACTTCTTATGCTCATATAAGAAGTCATGTTACATCTTTGTCAAAATATCCAGTTTTATTTTTTTCACAAAAATAAAGGGTTTTTAAAAGTTTCAAACTCAAGAGGGATGAGCAATTTTTAAACGGTGATCACTCAACCAGAACAATGGGTGAAGTGTCGGGATAGGTATTAGTGTGTCGAGAGATGGATGATAAACAATAAAAGGACATAAATTATGCACCAGAAATGAAATTTATTAAAAATTCATGACAGAATCCAAAAATTACCCTTTTGAAAACTTTTGAAAAGTGACAATTTTGCCTTTAATTAGTCAATATTTAGGTGAAGAATCCTGCCAAGTTATGATGCTCAAATTCTATTCAATAAAAAGTTTTTTTTATTGCATTAGACACATATTACAAGTCAGTGGATCGAAAAAAATATTACAAGGGAGCAAATTAAATTTGTCACCACTTTGTTACACAACATTTTCCTTCACAACAATCCAGCGCAAAACTAGCGCCTGTTGGCACATGAAAGAAACATTATTGATCTGTATGTACATGTATGAAAAAAGGGCATTTCCGTTGTCAAAAACAGAAAAGGCAATTTATGGAATTATTGTGTACACAACATAATGGGGGAGCACCTCGCACGAGTCGTCACAAAATTGAAATTTCAAAAGTTCATAACTTTGTTATCCTTTGAATGTGGCCCGGCTCGGTTATCGTTCGGGAATCTCCGTTTGGTAAACAAGCACGCAATTGCAGTGACACGGGTGACTTTACTTGTGATATGTGTTTCACCATAGCGTGTCAAAGACTACATTAGGCCAGGGATGTGTTAGGAAGGAGAAACAACTCGAGCATACTATATTCAAACATCTGTATGGATACTAAAGCGTGCTAATGAATGTCAAAAGCATTCCACAATCACTACAAAGTACAATGCTTTGATGTCCCATGCGCGGCACCGACATTTAGCTGCTGTCAACTTTGAAAGCAATATCTTTAATTCACTGTTCTGTGTCTGGAAGCTATGTTTCTTATCACATTTTTTGCAATTTTCAAGAAAGTTACGGGTAAAACCACTATAAAGATCCTAAACTCGGCATTCTTCTAAATAATTGTTGAATGATGCACAAACGGAGATATAAGATAATATTCTTCACTTACCGCAGATTTTCAGAAATATGGGTTTCAATCATTATCAAAATTATATTTTAAGCTGTTGATTTTCATTAGCATAGTTTGCATGCATTTGCGTGCAACAGAGATATTTTAGTAGAAAAAAACTGGGTTTTTTTTTGTTCCCTGATATCTTTTCCTCAAAAAAGTATTGATGCAATCCAACAGAACTGGACAAGCGAAATAAGACTCTACATTTCTTTTGTTCTATCTGAGAAACCATTGCTACGCAATCCTGTTCGTTATCATTAAAAGACCTGAAAAGACCTGTGAAGACATTTTTTCTTTCGGCGGTGCCACGCATGGCTTCAAAGAAAGAAAGTTGTTTCATATCCTCCCATAATTAACACATCCCTGACTAGGCCAACTAATAGCAACACGCGCCATGTTGTTACCTATTGAAACCGACTTGGCCAAACTCTGTTTATAGATGGCTCTGGAACGTCGTCGATTGTAGTGTCCCTGTATAGAAGAGTTGTGACAACTCAGAATTTGACGCCATGTTGTTTCCATTGTTTGTGCCGCGCTCTCGAGCGCACCGTGCAGCTGTGTGTGTATAAACTGTGCGCGCGCTATACAGTAACACCGTCTCCGAAGCTTTTGACACAATCTCATCTTGGTCCAAGATGAAAATCTGATGATTTTGTTTATTATTCGATACTCAATGTTTGTCATGCATAGAGCTAGAGGAGCGGAGAGAAGGAATACAGGAGAAATGATGCAAACCACACTTAAATCAACGTTTATTGTGGCCATCGGAAATGACATGCTGATCTGATTCTAGCATATAATTCTGTTTCTCCACATCTTTCATTAATTAATTCCAATCTTAGTTGCTTCCGTCCATTTCTCTCTCTTTCTCTCTCTGTCAATTTCTGAACTAACCTTGCTCTCCTGTATAACTTTTCGGGCTCTCAGTCTCGTGTCTTTCTTTCTGGACTACAATGCACATCCCAATTCAATTCTCTTTCCCTTCACCACCCAGTCACCAACCCCTCTCTCTCTCTCTCTCTCTCTCTCTCTCCCTTGTCCACCCCCTTTTTTCTCTCTCCTCCTCCCTTCCCCAACCCCTTTCTCGCTCAGTATCCATCCCTTTCCAACCCCCTTTCTCTCCCTTCTCCACTTTTTTTCTCTCTCCCTCTCTCTCTCTCTCCCTCCCCGACCTCCTTTCTCCCTCTCTCCCCTTCACTCTAAATTTTGGAACTATCTTGCTCTCATGGTTTTTCTCGACTCCCGTTTGTAGTTAAGCACAGTTGGATAGATATTGGAGTCACTTGTATAAAATTTGTTAGATGAGCATGGTCAATTTTATTTTCATTTCATTTATTAAAAAAATATAAAGATCAATCATTTTCTTGACTGGTACTCAGTAATACTCAGAATGACACTTTCTCTATCCTTCTCTGAAAAGCAGAAAAGCGTTCTTCGTTGTAAACAATACAGAAAACACACAACCGAAGTTCTAACAAGGGATCTGCGTTCGAAAGTTGGAAACAACATGGCGTCCAGAGACCACGTGACCATTTGTCATGTCGCAACTCTTCTAAACAGTACGGAAGCTTAAATACGGAAGCTTAGAAGTGCCCCCAGAAGACGAGATAATTTAGGACGTGAATACGAGAAGACGAGACGAGAAGACGAGAAAAAGAGTCAAGAAGACAAAAAGACAAGACCTTGGATCTCGTCAGGTCGACTTCTGTAGGACGAGAAGACAAAAAGACAAGATCCTGAGAAGACGAGAAGACGAGAAAAAAGAGTCAAGAAGACAAAAAGACAAGATCTTGGATCTCGTCAAGTCGACTTCTGTAAGACGAAGAGACAAAAAGACAAGAACTTGGATATCGTCAAGTCTACTTATGTAGGATGAGAAGACAAGAAGACGAGATCTTGGATCTCGTCAAGTCGACTTCTGTAAGACAAGAAGACAAGAAGACAAGATCTTGGATCTCGTCAAGTCGACTTCTGTAAGACAAGAAGACAAAAAGACAAGATCCAAGGATCTCGGCAAGTCGACTTCTGTAGGGCGAGAAAACAAGATGACAAGATCCTGGATCTCGTCAAGTCGACTTGATGAGGATGGGAAGGCAAGAAGACGAATTCGAGATCGTCGCTCTATACGACCGACTCTAGGCTGTATATAGGCAAGGGTGTTTGTCTATTGTGATCAGGCTTGACGCAACGTTTCATATTCACACTCATAGCATCGTTAAAACTTGTATAAAATCTACCAGTTGGTGTGATGGCTGAAAATGCAGTTGAGAAGGAGGGCGACTCTCCTTCGTCGACAGAGTTTAATGACGACGACAACGACAAAACTGAACCTGAACCCATCAAGCTTCTTATATGTTTATAGTCCGGGAGCCCAGAAGATTTATTCATGTGAAAAGGGCCGGAACAACTGACCCCATAGGTAGAAAGGATATACCCTGGACATCACAAAAATGTTTTGCTGGCAAGGTGTACCCGATGCTTTTCCCCCCAAATCACCACAAATATGACGTCACTACCGGAAAGCCTTTTTTCAAAAATGGTCAGAATATAACACATGGTACCATCATAACAAAGGTGTTAACACACATTTTTTTATGCCCAATTATCAAACTTGACTGGTTTATTTTGGTTGCCTAGTAAATGTGCAACATCATCATTGACTTGTTTTGGCAATGGCAGGTCTGTGGGCGACGTCGACGACGACGACATGTCGCGACGACGTCAGCAAAATGCAACACTTTTGTTCGTTTTTTTTGCTCTTTGTCGATTAAAACTTTTTCAATTCTTGTAGTTCACAAACCATTCCAAATATTTATTTTAAACTTAGTTTGCTGTGTTTGGATTACAATGATTTTAAAAAGTTTCAACCGAAGAGTAACACGCAGCAAAATATCTGCGTTTATAGAACGTATGCAGTATTTTGTCGGATTTTACGCTCGTTCTTCCAAAATGTGACATTATGTTATTGGTCAGTAGATGATTATAAGCGTGATAATATATAACATTAATATATGTTTTGAAAAGTGGAAGAAATGCCAAAACCACCAGAACATGTCGGAAAGTAATATGTTGTATGGTTCTTAGAGTACAAGGATCTAACAAGTTCCAATCCAAAAGTAACACGCATACAGAGGATACACGTATGCAGTTAATACGCAACATTTTGTCCAATTTCACGCAGTTGTTCCAAAATGCTCCGTTACATTATTGGTCAGGAGATAACCATAGGTGTAACAATATGTAACATCCATATATGTTTTTAAAAGTGGAAGAAATGCCAAAAACATAAGGCTAAATCAAGAGGAAATATGGGGTATGGTTCTTGGATTACAAGGATTTAAAATATTTCAACCAAACAGTAGCACATATCCAGAATATACGCGTGTACAGGACGAAGGCAGTATTTTGTACGACTTAACGTGCATTCTTCCAAAACACTACGCTTTATTATTAGTCAGGAGATGGCCATTAGCGTGACCAAATGTCACATTCTGATATGTTTGGAAAAGCTTGAGAGATGCCAAACACAGCAAACTAAGTTTTAAATAAATATTTGGAATGGTTTGTGAACTACAAGAATTGAAAAAGTTTTAATCGACAAAGAGCAAAAAAAAACGAACAAAAGTGTTGCATTTTGCTGACGTCGTCGCGACATGTCGTCGTCGACGTCGCCCACAGACCTGCCATTGCCAAAACGAGTCAATGATGATGTTGCACATTTACTAGGCAACCAAAATATACCAATCAAGTTTGATCATTGGGCATAAAACAATGTGTGTTAACACCTTTGTTATGATGGTACCATGTATTATATTCTGACCATTTTTGAAAAAAAAAGGCTTTCCGGTAGTGACGTCACATTTGTGGTGATTTGGGGGGAAAAGCATCGGGTACACCTTGCCAGCAAAACATTTTTGTGATGTCCAGGGTATATCCTTTCTACCTATGGGGTCAGTTGTTCCGGCCCTTTTCACATGAATAATTCTTCTGGGCTCCCGGACTAAAAACATAGAAGCTTGATGGGTTCAGGTTCAGTTTTGTCGTTGTCGTCGTCATTAAACTCTGTCGACGAAGGAGAGTCGCCCTCCTTCTCAACTGCATTTTCAGCCATCACACCAACTGGTAGATTTTATACAAGTTTTAACGATGCTATGAGTGTGAATATGAAACGTTGCGTCAAGCCTGATCACAATAGACAAACACCCTTGCCTATATATAGCCTAGAGTCGGTCGTATAGAGCGACGATCTCGAATTCGTCTTCTTGCTTTCCCATCCTCATCAAGTCGACTTGACGAGATCCAGGATCTTGTCATCTTGTTTTCTCGCCCTACAGAAGTCGACTTGCCGAGATCCTTGGATCTTGTCTTTTTGTCTTCTTGTCTTACAGAAGTCGACTTGACGAGATCCAAGATCTTGTCTTCTTGTCTTCTTGTCTTACAGAAGTCGACTTGACGAGATCCAAGATCTCGTCTTCTTGTCTTCTCATCCTACATAAGTAGACTTGACGATATCCAAGTTCTTGTCTTTTTGTCTCTTCGTCTTACAGAAGTCGACTTGACGAGATCCAAGATCTTGTCTTTTTGTCTTCTTGACTCTTTTTTCTCGTCTTCTCGTCTTCTCAGGATCTTGTCTTTTTGTCTTCTCGTCCTACAGAAGTCGACCTGACGAGATCCAAGGTCTTGTCTTTTTGTCTTCTTGACTCTTTTTCTCGTCTTCTCGTCTCGTCTTCTCGTATTCACGTCCTAAATTATCTCGTCTTCTGGGGGCACTTCTAAGCTTCCGTATCCGTACGTATCAGACAAGGCGCCTTGGCTCGTTTTTATAAGTCGCCTTCTCGCCTTCTCGTCTTAGACAAGGCGCTTAGGTGAGTTTATACAAGTCGCCTTCTCGTCTTCTCGTCTTAGACAAGGCGCCTAGGCGAGTTTGTATAAGTCACCATCTTGTCTTCTCGTCTTAGACAAGGCGCCTTGGCGAGTTTGTACAAGTCACCATCTCGCCTTCTCGTCTTAGACAAGGCGCCTTGGCGAGTTTGTATAAGTCACCTTCTCGCCATCTCGTCTTAAAAAGGGCGCCTTGGCGAGTTTGTACAAGTCGCCTTCTCGTCATCTCGTCTTAAAAGGGGCGCCTTGGCGAGTTTGTACAAGTCGCCTTCTCGCCTTTTTTGCCGAAACAAGGCGACTTGGCGAGTTAAACAACTCGCCTTCGCGCTGCACGTTTAAGTACGGAAGCTTAGAAGTGCCCCCAGAAGACGAGATAATTTAGGACGTGAAGACGAGAAGACGAGACGAGAAGACGAGAAAAAGAGTCAAGAAGACAAAAAACAAGATCTTGGATCTCGTCAAGTCGACTTCTGTAAGACGAAAAGACAGAAAGACAAGATGCTGGATCTCGTCAAGTCGACTTCTGTAGGATGAGAGGACAAGAAGACGAGATCTTGGATCTCGTCAAGTCGACTTCTGTAAGACAAGAAGACAAGAAGACAAGATCTTGGATCTCGTCAAGTCGACTTATGTAAGACAAGAAGACAAAAAGACAAGATCCAAGGATCTCGGCAAGTCGACTTCTGTAGGGCGAGAAAACAAGATGACAAGATCCTGGATCTCGTCAAGTCGACTTGATGATTGAGCTACTTTTGGCGACCAATAAGACTTCCGGTCCGCGACCATTAAGACTTCTGTCGTCTGCTACGAGTGAGAACAATAGAATTTGGTGCTACGGTGTCTTCAAAAAAACAAATGAGAATTTAAAGCGTTAAGTGTAAAATAAAGAGACAAGAAGTGGAATAAAAAAATACATTACGTGGCACTTATAATAAAAACGAAGCTGGATCATTTAAAGGATCTATTTATGTCTTTACTTGATATATAAAAAACGTAAAAACAATCTTTTTCTTCCGTAGAGATGATAAACAAACCCAACTTGGAAAACGATATAAGCGGCGTATCGGCCATGTCCTCAAGAAAAAGGCGTGTAATCCTTATCAAAATCCAGGGCTTTGACCACTATCATTTGACACTATGGGTAAAAGCTGAATAATTGCTCTACACTCTCATATAGGTGGCATGTCGGAACACTTTGACTGGATCTTACTGTTCCAATTTGAAATATGGACTCAAACCGGCGTTTCGGTCAATTTATGCACAGCATTCACAGGATAAACAGAAAATAGTCGTAACTCCTTTAACAATGTTAATACCTTTTAAACTATCGTATGACACTTAAACTAACTTATTATTTATATCACATAAATGCTAATTAGTTGATCTACAATCTCAAATAGATGGCATGTCAAAACGTTTTGTCTAGATTTTACTGTTTTATTTTGAAATCCGGGCTCAAACAGGCATATCTCGCACGGTATTCCTAAGATTTACTGAAAATGGCCATAACTCTTCCAGAAATGTCGGGGCTTTTAAACCTATCGCATGACACTTTAACTAGCTCATGATTTATATGAGGTAAAAGCTGACTAGTTGTTCTTTATCCCCATATAGGTCCCATGTCGGAACTTTTTGATTGGGTCTTACTGTTGCAGTTTGAATATAGGGCTCAAACCGGCATATGACGCACGGTATTTACCAGATTTACAAAAGATGGCCATAACTCTTCCAAAAATGTAGGGGCTTCTAAACCTATCGCATGACACTTTAACTAACTAATAGATAGTATGAGGTCAAAGCTGAATAATTGTTCTTTACCCCCATATAGGTCCCATGTCGGAACTTTTTGATTCAGTCTTACTGTTGCAGTTTGAAGTCTGAGCTCAAACAGGCATTTCGGAAAATTTACGCACGGCATTATCAGAATTTACCGAGAACGACCATACCTCTTTCAAAAGACCGAATTAAAAAGTTCCGACATGGCACCTATATGGAGATAAAGAGCAACTATTCAGCTTTGACCTCATACTTTTTATTAGTTAGTTAAAGTGTCATGCTATGGGTTTAAAAGCCCCTACATTTTTTAAAGAGTTATGGCCATTTTAGGTAAATTCTGATAATGCCGCTCGTAATATGCCGGTCTGAGCCCTATATTCAAATTGCAACAGTAAGACCCAATCAAAAAGTTCCGACATGGGACCTATATGGGGAGAAGGAACAATCATTCAGCTTTTACCTCATATAAATCATGAGCTAGTTAAAGTGTCATGCGATAGGTTTAAAAGCCCCGACATTTCTGGAAGAGTTATGGCCATTTTCAGTAAATCTTGGGAATACCGTGCGAGATATGCCTGTTTGAGCCCGGATTTCAAAATGAAACAGTAAGATCTAGACAAAAAGTTTTGACATGCCATCTATTTGAGATTGTAGATCAACTAATTAGCTTTTATGTGATATAAATCATAAGTTAGTTTAAGTGTCATACGATAGTTTAACCCGTTCCAGCCGAAGAACGAGATAACTCGTTTTAGCTTTTCCACACTCACACCCGAAGAACGAGATAACTCGTGCACCGGGTGCGTAATGCTAAGGACATTTTCTATTCAACATTTAACACAGTTTTGCGTTGAAAATGATCATAATTTTTCCATCAGTCAAAAGTCTAAACCTTTTTCTTATTATTCAAGGCGGTTTCCGTCTCAAAAGATGTGATTTGCCTTCAGAAAATTTCGTATAA
The DNA here is from genome assembly GCA_963669155.1 of Arbacia lixula. NCBI lineage: Eukaryota > Metazoa > Echinodermata > Echinoidea > Arbacioida > Arbaciidae > Arbacia > Arbacia lixula. Next base: position 26,622,076 of record OZ022577.1, on the reverse strand, counting down.
AGATATTATTTCTCCAGAATTTCGTCTCGAAAGCTGCCCATAGTAACCAGCCCTGTGTGTAAGAAAAATCAGCCAATCAAAGCGAAGCTGGCACTAGACCTCGGCATGAATTGTCCTCATTTGCATTTAGGCATGTTAGGAACGTGCATGTAACACGCCTTATGCTATTTGAATATGCCGTTATAATAGGAATAGGAAGTTCATATATAATTTTTTTATTGGAAATCAACACCATCTACTTGTGCTATAAAATATCTCGCATGAAACATCATTATCAACGATAAGCAGATATAAATGATTTTGTAGGCACATAATTCCATATCATAACTTTGAAAGCATTCATTAATTGAACAAAAGTATTGCATGGGTTGTGAACATTCCCGAAGAAAAGATAATGCATTTCTGTTTGCTAACTCTTTGTGTGCCCCCGCGCTTTGCTCTCTGTGCCAGGTTTTTGCGCACTTCCCAAGACTCGTACTTGAGCAATGGCTGATATAAACATTTCAAATCGTTTTAACTTTTGATATGATGGTATAACAAAGAAATATTGTTTATATAAGTTTCAGGGAATTTTATGTTCTTTAGAGGGATGTTCATTGCATCCCGTGGCTTTATTCTTACACCGTGTCTGTTTTTATTAATCATGGACCTATCATGGATGGATTGCACTCGGAAAGACTTCCTTTGATCTATGATGACCGCCGCCTCATAAAATTCAAGATATTCAGTTGTTTCAAACAATACGTCGTATTTCTCATTAGGCAATGCCTCTGAATAACAAAAGAAAATCTGGTTTGAGAAATATGTCAACCGTTCAGCCTTCGCTGGGAGTTCACAACTGATTTTATTACACACACTGGAAATTAGATTGGGGGTGAGCGGAGCGAAATTTTTATAAAATTGTAGAAATGATTTGGTCCATAACTTTTTCGGACATCTCCGCTCATAAAATCGAGGTGGTTTCCATGAAAGGTGAAACACGCAATAAACGATTTACAAGATATTTGTAAGGAAATATGATTGCCCAATGTGCGATATGGAGGCATTTCTCTGACATGTTTTCGACATTATTCTCGATTTATCAAAAAACGAAGCAACAATATAATCTGAAGTTCACAGAATATTTATTCCTCTAAATGCATCCAAAATTTGTCATCCTTGTTTTTCGGCGGATCTCCCTAGATCAAAAAGCCAAACGCGTAAAATATTCCATTGTGATATCAATGCACGCGACTGCTGTAGGAATCAATTACACTTCATGCTGACTCCATTCCTTACATCTCTCTGATTCAAAGGGTTACTAAATTAGAAAAATAAGTTCCCACTAATCTATGTAAAATTATCCACTAAAAACGAATTTTACATTTGTTCGCCGCAATAAGGTCTCATTTTGACGAAAAGTTGAAGAAACGCACACCTCCAGTTACGTCAGAAAAGTAAAAATGCCAACGGCGTGTACGGAAGTCAACAATAGACGATTTTCGTAATGTATTCACAACTTTCCCCCTAACTGCGTAGTAACGCATTATTGCATTCCCCTGTATCTTGTCATTCATATTCAATGGATGGATGCACTTTGAATCTTTTAGTTGTTGCTACTCGACAAACCTCGGACAAGCTTTGGGGTTCCCATGGGTAACACATTGTTTGAACGGCGTGAATAAAACATTTTATTCACGCCGTTGGCATTGATGGCATTTTGACTTTTCTGACGTCACTGGAGGTGTGCGGGGTTTTTTTTTTGTCAAATTTTCGTCAAAATGAGACTAAAAGGGCCCCTGTCGTCATAATATATGTTGACTTCTGTTGATGCAACATAATATGTATTTAACAAAATCACCAACTCAAGATTCCCCCTGTGACATCATCAAAGGTAGAAATTAGCAGGACAATAGACATAACTTATGCACAACCAAAACATTGCAATGTCTACCTGCAAGTGCTTCTAATAGCTTCACATAGCTAGCACATTTTTGACATAAGGAAACGATTATTCCCACATGAAAGGTTGTTAGATGAATTGTGTGAAGACATGTGATGCTCTTGTGGGCAGGTGGAGGTAGTCATTGCAATGTTAAATTTGTGCATAAATTATGCTTGTCATCCTGCTAATTTCTACCTTTGATGTTGTCACAGGGGGAATTTTGTGTTGGAGGATATTTTGGAGGCGGGGCTTATCAGTGCTGAGAAAAAATAAAGAAAATTGTTTCAAAATATAGCACGCATATTTTCATTGAATAGTTAGTGATTTTGTTATGTACATATTATTTTGCATCGACATAAGTCAACATACATTTTGATGACAGGGGATCTTTAAGTGCGGCAAACGAATGTGAAATTCGTTTTTAGTGGATAATTTTACATAAATTAGTGGGAACTTATTTTTCGAATTTAGTAACCCCTTCAACCTATGTTTCTTTCACTTCCTGTATACATGATTTTGTATGCACATCTAACGCTCTTGTTTATAGACTGGTAATAACGGTATGAAGGTCGTGTGTAGCAGGGGATCTACGCTTTCTTATGGTACCAAGTTCATTTTCAGTTTGAAAGGGGCCCATTTCATAGCTTATGAGAGGTACGTTCCTTGCTTTACAAAAGAGCAGGATGTGTGGTCATGCGCGCCTAATGAGCTCCTTAGGGGTGGGGTGAATGTCTAAACATGGTCTAAAGAAGTGGGCCTTGGGTGTTACCCAGGTAATGTTGAAATGTTACATATGTATATGCACGAATACGCCTGCCATAGGCTCTAATCTTTCTTTGGTATCTGCAGGGCTACGATCCATTATCAGTTGAATTTGAAAAACCTATTGTGGAGCCAGTGAAAGGGCACTTTCTTTATGAAAGAACAGGAAGAGACGCACCCAAACCATTTTCAAATCATAGTCAATTACGGAGCGGGTCCTTTGAAAACTTGACAAAGCATGTAGCACGATAAACAGGACAGGAATTAATTTCTATAGAAGAGATCCCTGGGTGTTTCGATCAAAGCCACCATGATGGTTGGGTTGTAAACATTACTCTGAACTTCTCAAAATTAATAAAGCCACCTTTAATTCTTTATGCACATGATGAATATATTATAAACATTACTCTGAACCTCATGAGCAGCTTGCACCGAGTTAATATAAAACTGGATAATGTTGTTACAAGTGTTTAAAAATATTGAAGTTGTATCTTTGTGTTGGGTAAAAGAAGAGTCGATCTCACTATCAGAGCCCACAATCTGCCATTTCCAGTACATATTCCACAAAGACGAAGCGAGGCTTCTTCTGGGGAGGTGGCATCTCATTCGTGACCAGCTGTCCCTCAAAATCGTGAATTTCTCAGAAATTTCGAATATAAATGATGTCGATAATCGGTGCGTGTCGGTAGAGTAACGTATGTGCAATTTGGCGTCGAGAATGTTAATAAATACCATTACACATGTATTGTTGTGGGTATGTGATTGCAAATAGCAACCTGTTTATCTTTCAATAATTGTCAAACTTTTATACCATTAATCCATCCCTTTTTATGTTTGTCCTAACACCGTTATACGCAATCATACACTGTAAAGACAGTGCTGTAAAGATGAAGGGGCTTGGGGCGCTTTCCCCCAAGATAATTCACGACCAAGAAAGAAAACAAACACGAGAGGAGTGAAGGATATTCTTTTCGGAATATTATGTTTTAATCTATTACAAATTTTGATCTTCTAGTAAAAATATCAAAAATTTTGCTCGCTCGCAATTTCGTCCCCTCAATTTGGAAATTTGGTAGAGGCAAATAAATTGACAGAGAGAAAGGTTGGCGAAAAGGGGAAATGAGATACAAGGAACTTTTGTATGGAATAATTTACCACATCTGTTTGAGCATGGTAAGTAATAAAGAGGGCAGGGGGTAATGTTGGCGAAAGGGAAAAGAGAGGAAAATAGAGAGAGAATGGGTATAGAAAACTGATAAATCATAGTTGGGTTCTTCCCGTCGTCCTTTTCCGTGATGTAAATTTTTAAACACTTTTCTAAACAAAATTCAAAAGGACTTAAGTAGTAGACCGTAATGCAAGTTAATGACGAGACATACTTGTGGACAAGTATAAGGTGGTCTGTATTGTCAACTTCGTGCACAGACATGGGATGGTAATGCACGGTGACACCATGGACCTTCCGTGGTGACACCATCTATTCATAAGAAATCAAGGGCAACGCTCACGAAAGATCATAGCGCACTTACAACATACTATTTGCAAAGATTTTCCTAAATGATCAAATGTATGTGTTAGCAACATGATAAAGGGGAGAGAGTAAAAAAAAGGGAAAGAAAATCTCAGAGAATGACAAAGTGAGGGATTGAACAGAAGAAGGTCGCAAAACTCGCATTGCAAAAGGGATGAAAAATTTACCCTACTCACACCAGGATTCGAGCCGGGGCCTCGCGTTCTTAAAACAGCGCCTTTCCCATTGAGCCACAAATCTTCCCATTCGTTTAACACGTAAAGCAGAAAAAGGGGCTATAATGATGTAAAAATCAATGTTTAAGCTGAAATTTCGCCATAATCCCGACGTCTGATTAGAAAATAAAGACCACGTTACAGAAAGCTAATAGACTGAGCTACAAAAAAAAAAATCAGAGTAAAAGACTAAACATAAGTGAGTACAGCTCCTAAAAGATCGTCATGTCATTTCATGATTTGAAATAAATGCCCCTCCCAATGACATTACACGTACAAACATCCGATTTTTACATTAATGCCTATCATAAAAAATTTACACCATGAAGGCGTTATCAAAATGAAAAATAATGGCAATGTTACCATAGAACAATGTCTTAGGCACAACATACTGAAATTTGAGAGAAAATTTATGGATTACTGAGATACACGAAAACGGCTAAAGAAGTTCATGACGTCATACATGAACATTTATTTAATTCATTCAATTTAATGATGTCACGATGTACTTGAGGACAAAATGATACATGAAATCACATCTACATTCCATCATCTTTTAGAATACTAAAAGAAAATTGGGGGTCACAAGCCATTCTGAGGAGCTATGGCCGATTGAAGACAGTCATGTTTTTTGCAATATTTGCACACAAAAGTGTATTGACGCACGCGCAGACTTTCAACTTTGACGCACTCGACCTATTTATTGCAAGGAAATGGCTCAAATGACAACATAAACAACAATATAAAACTGTAGCTGCTTACTTCATAGTCTCCTCAATACCTCATTTTAGAAATACATGTATGAGAATCATGTATCAATTAATCACAATCAGACTGGGCATTGTTGATTCACACGAAAAATAGATTATAGATTAAAGGTCGACATGTCATTTCATGATGAGAAAGAAATGCCCCTTCCATTGACATAACACGTACAAGCGTGTGATTTTGACATAAATACCTATAATCAAATTACACCATGAAGCTGTCATCGACATGACTTCTGATTTATCACGGTAAATACATGTGGGTCTCTATACATTTCAGTATACAAGCAATCGGTCGACATATTTTGAATATCAGTTCTAACATAAGGTCATTTTAGTATGCACTATTTTAAAAGATTGCATTGACCATCTAAATTTGTACGTTTTTCGACATTTACTCCACATGGTTGTCACCGAATTAAACAATATTTGCAGGCCTATCATTGAAGATCAATGTACAACTTTGCTACTAGGCAAGTAAAGTTTGCATTTCGTAAGTATCCTTTTTCTTTTAGCACGGGCAGCGATCACACAGGGGCATATGTACTCCCTTTGTCTAAAGTAACTATAGGTTGGGTAGTCTCTTCCCCCTCCCCCTAGATGAGGGACCAAAATCTCAATAATTTGCCATGCATTTTCTTATCTAACATTAATTTTTTTGTGAAAATAATGTTGATTTATTTTGGATAAAGTAAAACAAAATATTATTTTTAACATTTCTCTTTATATATTATCCTTGATTATACAGTGCGTCCCACAAAAAGGAAACCCATATTTGGAGCTAGATATCACAATAATCATTGATGATGTTTCGATCATAAATTCAACATTAATTGGTAATAAAAGGAATAGTACTTTGACATGCATTATGAACGTACACAGAGTCGGCCATTCCATGCCTTGTACTTGCGTATGGAGACTGCATAGTCCGTCTGCTTTGTAAAATGTATACCATCGTTGGAGGCCAATGTGCGATAATACATGCCACGTAGCACATGCTATTATAGACTTCTACTGAATATGATGAATGAAATGAATACATAACGCACCTCATCACGTGAAATCTGCGCTCATTCCTCAAGCCTTATTTGGTGACAAGCTGCACCCTATTTCTTTATGAATACATCAAAGTACTAACAGGGGTCACGGCATTATTCCGTGCAAATATCTTATAGAAATAATTGTTTTGCAAGATCAAGATCTGACTGCGCGTGGGCCCAACCCAACGCTCAGTGTAAGTACATGCGGGAATCTTTCACCACGTGTAGTTGCAGTATTTATTTTACCATGGTTCAAACTCACCCGCCTCTATTTTCAGAGGCCCTTCTGTAAAGTGTTCATGAAACAGATATGCCATTTTCAGATAAACATATACCAATTACATACGTTCATATTATGTAAATGCAGTAGAACTTAGAGAGGGAACACATGGGGAAATGAGCTTCTTTCTTTGGTCAATGCGTTTGTGTGTATGTTCGTAATTGTATGTAGGCGTGTGTGTATGTGAGAAATAGAAAAAGAAATGGAAAGAAATATAGACAGAGAAACATAGAAAGAGAACAGAGGAAAGAGAAATGTAGGAGGAGAGACATACAGAGCTGATAATGGTGATAGGCTAAACATATGGATAACTACAGCCATCTATACACAGATTTTGGCAAGCAAGCAGACAATAAAATAATATGCGCCATATTGTTACCTATTGAAACTGAGTTGGCCAAACTGGCTCTGGGAATAACGATGTAGAGAACGAACGGGAGAGTGCAAGAGAATATCAAAGAGATTGAAGGAGAGAGAGAGAGAGAAAGAGAGAGAGAGAGATTGAAGGAGAGACAGAGAGAGAAAGAGGGAGAGAGAGATTGAAGGAGAGACAGAGAGAGAAAGAGAGAGAGAGAGATTGAAGGAGAGACAGAGAGAGAAAGAGAGAGAGATTGAAGGAGAGACAGAGACAGACGAGAGGGACATACAGACAGACAAACAGAGGGGGGGGGGGGGGGCTTGCTACAGCGGCATATTGTCATTAATAAATATTTGATTATTTCCACCATATGAGAAGGCTGGAGTAATTACAGATCAGTTATACAAAATATGCTTTAAGATGTCTCTTTTGAAACACAACTTCCTCTTTTCAATGTACACAATAAATCGCACTAGATATCTGTACGGACTGGTGGGTTGATGTGTGTTAGCTCAATCCCGAAGAATGTATCTGCGGTTACAGAATTCAGTCACGAGATTCACGCTACGCTGCACATCAATTGAATGTCTACAATAGATATGCAAATAGAGGTGATATGAGACAATACGTGTGTCAGGGAGCCCAGGGGTGGTATAAGCACAATATCTGTTGTTCGGAAGCATGTCCCCCCCCCCCCCCCCCCCCCCCGCCCACATGTAGCACTGCTTGCAGATATCAAACATGAATTATCACGATACATACTTGTGGACAAGTATAAGGTGATCTGCATTGACAAATTTGTGCACAGACATGGTATGGTAAATGCACGGTGACACCATCGTCTTTCCATGGTGACACTATCTATTTATTAGAAATCAGAGGCAACGCTAAAGAAAACTCATAAAGCCACGTACAATATACTAACATTTCAGAGACTTCACAAAATGATCACATGTCTGTGCTAATAACATTTGATTAATATCATGTAAAATAAAGGGGCGAGAGAAAAAGAATGGGAAAGAAAATCTCAAAGACAATGACAAAGTGAGGGATAGAACATAGGAAAGTGGCAAAATAAACATTGCAAAAGGAATACAAAAATTGACCGTACCCACTCCAGGAAACGAACCGGGGGCCTCGAGATCTTTAAGCAGCGCCCGTTGAGCCACACATCTTCCCATTCACTTAACACGTTATGCCCAGCAGGGGCTAGGATGATTAAGAAATTGATATTCAAGCTGAAATTTCGCCATGATCGCGACATCTGATTAAAAAATAAAGGTTACGTTCACGAAAGCTAGTAGACTCAGCTACAACATACTAAAATTTCAGAGTAACAGAATTGAACATAAGCGAGATACAGCTCCTAGAAGCTCGTCATGTCATTTCATAAATACCCCTTCCATTGACATAACACGTACATGCGACCGATTTTGACATTAATGTCTATAATCAAATTTATACCATGAAGATGGAATCCTGTTAAGAATTAGGGCTGATACTTCATAGAGCAATGTCTCAGCTATCACATACTGAAATATGGAAGAAAATTGACAAAGGATTATTGAGATACGCAAGAACGGGTAAAAAAGTTTATGACGTCATACATGAAAATTGATTTTTTTTTTTCGATTCATATGGCAATATGATGACGTCACGATGTATTTAACGACCAAATGATACATGAAATAGCATCTAGAGTTCCCACTCTTTCAAAATATGAAGAAAAAAAATTGGGGGTTACCAGCCATTCTGAGGAGCTATTTTGAGGAGCCGATTGAATATAGTCATGTATTTTGCAATATTTGCACACAAAAACGTATTGACGCGCGCGCGGACTTTGAACTTTGACGCACCCGCACGACCTTATTATTGCATGAAAATGGCTCAAAATTGCAGAATGTAATTTATGGAGTGTCAGAAACATGAAACCAGTAAAAACACGGAATTTTGACGCTGCGTTTGCGCTACGCACGGAAAAACGTGCGAACGCACGCGTACGCGCGGAAATTTTTGAAATGCTCGAAATAGCCTAAAACATATGCAAAAAAAATTCTAGCTGATTTAGAGCATTTTTAAATTTTGCACGCTTGTAAATGCAATAACGTACGCGTACGCGCGCGTTTTTTTGTAATGAAATTATTTGTCAACTTGTTTGATTTATTCATGTCAAATTTCATTTTGATCCAATTATCCATTCTGGAGTAGGATGAAGTAATAGTTTTTCAATAAATTGCTCGTTGATGACGTTATGATCATGTGATGACCTTGAAAAGCTTATTCCTAAAAGATTACATTAATACCAAGAAGTGATAAAAGTTTCAATAAAAATGATGTGGCAATTATTAGTTATGCCCGGCACAAAAAAGTGGGGGTGAAGGAATAAAAATAAAGAACAAGAAGAAGAAGAAGAAGAAAAAGAAAAGTTTAACGAAATTAAGAGGTGATCTGTCGTTGACGACAGACCACCTAATAATAATAGATCTGATCTTCAGTAAACCAGGGGGTGAAAGAGAGAGGGAGAGAGAGAGAGGGGGGGGGGGGGTCGCAGATAAATGTCCCTCCTCCATTTTTGACACATAAACGGTTTGGAGGAATACTTATTCCGTAAATGAGCCCTAACTTTATCCCAATGGAAGATGAATAATCGACTTATTTATCTTCTTATTTTACTGTTGCTTCTTCCCCTTCCTCCCCCTCTTCTTCTTCTCCTTCCCTTTCTTTTCTTGCTGATATTCTTCTCATCAACTCCCCCATCTTTTATTTATCTTGCTTTTCCTTCTTCTTTATCGACTCCTTCTTCTTTATCATCTCTATTTCCTTCCTTATTGTCTTCTTCTCATTCTTTTTTTATTCTTCTTATTTTCGTCATCTCTTTTGATATCATTCTTTTCCTTCTCCTTCTTATTCTGCTCCTTCTACCTCTCCCTCCTTCTACATCTCCTGCTTTCCTTCTTCGTTATTCTTCCTCTATACCTTGCTTTTCTTCTTCTTCTCCTCGTTCTTCTTCTCTCTTCTCTCCGTTTTCCTTTTTTTCTCCCCCCCCCCCCGCCTCCCCCTCTTCTAGTTCCCTTGCGTCTGCTTCGTATTTTTTAAAAATCTTTTTCTCCTCCTTCTCCTTTTTTTCTCCTCTTATCCTTCTTCATTTCTTTCAATATTTCTCTTCACCTCCTCTTTCTGCTAATTCTTCCCCTCCCTTTTCTTTCACGTCTTCTTCTCCCATCCCCCTTCTACTTCTCTTTTTTGCCTCTCCTTCGTTATTCATCTCCTCCTTTCTCTCCTTCTTCTTCTTCTTCTTCTTCTTCTTCTTCTACCTCTTCTACTTCGTTGTTCTGCATTTTTTCTTTGTCTTTTTTTTCCCTCACCCCCTCTCCTACTAGTTTCTCCTTCTTTTGTCATTCTTCTTTTAATTTTTTTTGCCCTTTTCTCTTTCTTCATCCCCCCCCCCCCCCCCCCCGTGATCACGACCGCTGCGATGACACAACTCCGCTCTTCATGAATATGGATTTCGATGCGGAGATCGTGAGGTGCACGCCATTGGTCAAACAAGACGAATATATGAATATCCATCTATGACAGTCGTTTTTCATGAATATTCATTACATAATGACGTCGAAAGAAGGGAAATCGCTCATCCGGAGAGCGCTTTCTTTCTATTGGCGGAACGCGCGCTAAGCACCGCCTACTGATGGAAACGCCGCGGTCTTCTGTTTCCTGGAAATGAAATCGTACGGCGCGGTTCACGCTCAGTTATTGAAATCGGGCTTCTCGGGTTAAAAGGTATTAACATTGTTAAAGGAGTTACGACTATTTTCTGTTTATCCTGTGAATGCTGTGCATAAATTGACCGAAACGCCGGTTTGAGTCCATATTTCAAATTGGAACAGTAAGATCCAGTCAAAGTGTTCCGACATGCCACCTATATGAGAGTGTAGAGCAATTATTCAGCTTTTGCCCGATATAAATCATTAGTTAGTTTCAGTGTCAAATGATAGTGGTCAAAGCCCTGGATTTTGATAAGGATTACACGCCTTTTTCTTGAGGACATGGCCGATACGCCGCTTATATCGTTTTCCAAGTTGGGTTTGTTCATCATCTCTACGGAAGAAAAAGATTGTTTTTACGTTTTTCATATATCAAGTAAAGTCATAAAAAGATCCTTTAAATGATCCAGCTTCGTTTTTCTTATAAGTGCCACGTAATGTATTTTTTTATTCCACTTCTTGTCTCTTTATTTTACACTTAACGCTTTAAATTCTCGTTTGTTTTTTTGAAGACACCGTAGCACCAAATTCTATTGTTCTCACTCGTAGCAGACGACGGAAGTCTTAATGGTCGCGGACCGGAAGTCTTATTGGTCGCTAAAAGTAGCTCAATCATCAAGTCGACTTGACGAGATCCAGAATCTTGTCATCTTGTTTTCTCGCCCTACAGAAGTCGACTTGCCGAGATCTTTGGTTCTTGTCTTTCTGTCTTCTTGTCTCACAAAAGTCGATTTGACGAGATCCAAGATCTCGTCTTCTTGTCTTCTCATCCTACATAAGTAGACTTGACGAGATCCAAGTTCTTGTCTTTTTGTCTCTTCGTCTTACATAAGTAGACTTGACGAGATCCAAGTTCTTGTCTTTTTGTCTTCTCGTCCTACAGAAGTCGACTTGACGAGATCCAAGATCTTGTCTTTTTGTCTTCTTGACTCTTTTTCTCGTCTTCTCGTCTCGTCTTCTCGTCTTCACGTCCTAAATTATCTCGTCTTCTGGGGGCACTTCTAAGCTTCCGTAGAGATCAGACAAAGCGCCTAGGCGAGTTTGTACAAGTCGCCTTTTCGTCTTCTCGTCTTAAACAAGGCGTCTTGGCGAGTTTGTACAAGTCGCCTTCTCGTCTTAGACAAGGCGCTTAGGCGAGTTTGTACAAGTCGCCTTCTCGTCTTCTCGTCTTAAACAAGGCGCCTTGGCGAGTTTGTACAAGTCGCCTTCTCGCCTTTTTTGCCGAAACAAGGCGCCTTGGCGAGTTGAACAACTCGCCTTCGCGCTGCACGTTTAAGCTTCCGTAAAACAGGGACACTAGTCGATTGGAGCGCCCAAGTGGGGAGATCAGTGGAGCGCCCTCACGATATCGTGCTTCAATGGTCAGTTACTGTCTTATGTCCCTTTGTAAGCGCCCGTATTGAAGCGCGTATACAGCGCGACGGCCGAAAAACTTTCGATCCACTTTCCATGCAAGCCCAGATAGGCAGATGTTTTATTTAAAGGCGTGCCAATTGATATGGAAATGTGACAATACGTTGATATGTTAGTGCAGCTTTCAAATTGAATTAAAAATGTTGGAAAATTACGCTACATTTTGTAAAAACGTTAAAGCTACTCTCCCACTTAGGGGAGTTGGAGTCGCGAGTTGTGGCGAGTTGACGCGAGCTGGAACTCGTGTGCAACTCCTGATAATTTGAAAATTTTGCTCGTTGGACGAGTTTTCTCCGAACTTTCTGCGAGACAACGTCGACTTTACTGCGATGCGAGTACGAGTAACATAAACGAGGTACGAGTTACTACGAACGCGGTGCAAGTTACCCGAGCGAGGTACGAGTTTATTCGAACGCGGCACGAGTTATACCGAGCGTGTTGAGATCGAGTTGCGATGACCTTTATACGAGCTCCCTCGATCGTCCTACGAGTCATCACGAGTTTTGTGCGATGTTTTTTTGTTTTTTTTTTAGAATTTTGCACGACTGCATGGACAAAATTGAGCGGTAATGTTTTGGCGAAGAAGAATCTCCTGCGCGATTAATTCGATTTTTAGGCAGGGAACCCGCCACCCCATGTGCAAAACGGCAAACGGAACGCATTGTGTGGGCCGTGCTTTTACCCAGAACTTGCTGGGTGAGGTATTGATTTGATGTACTTTGTTCAGATTATGAACAATAAACATGTTTCAGCTTTAAAAACGGAACGCACAAAGAATTAATTCAAATCTGAGGGTTACTAAAAATACAAGATTGGGATTTCTTATGCACACGTAAAAATGTTTGCCAGAATCATGAGTTATGACAGGAAACTACAGATGTACAGATTGAACATTTGATACTTAAATAAAGTTGACTTTAGGCATAACATAAACATCCATATAAATCATATTTATCTTCAACAAGTCAGAATGAAAGGTACTTCTTTTTGTTTTCTCAGTAATACCAAAAGTGTCACCCGCAGGACTTCGTCAACATGTGCTTTAGTCACTATCGTCTTCAGAGCTCTCACATTCATTGTCATGTAAAGGTTGATTAATATGATTTTGGTAGTGGACATCAGCCCACATCGGCATAATTCAGTACAGGCTTATACAACACATGAAAAGTGCAGGCGAAGTTCAACTAGCTCTCTCAAGAGCCAAATGCATAAACAAGGTAGCGAGACTGCCATGATATTAAAGGGCGGGTCTTTTACACCCTAAAAGACCCGACCTTTAAGCGTGTGCATGGGCGCATGATGTACGAACAGTAAGGTGTACACAATCGCTTTGCACACAATGGGCTATTATGAAGAATATGTTATTGATTCTTCATTGTCTTCAAATACGAAGGAGACCCGCCGCCGGATGTCACAAACGACGAACGGAACGCACGAACGCCTCTAAAGGGCTTTTACCCAGAACATGCAGGGTGAGGTATTGACTGGATGTACTCTTTTCAGATTGTGAACAATAAATCTGTTTCAGCTTTACAAACGGAACGCACGAAGAGTTAATTAAGTCCGAAGGTTACGAAAATACAAGATTGGGATTTGTTATGCAAAAATCCAAAATGTTTGCCAGAACCATGAGTTATGACAGGAAACTACAACTGTATTGATGCTGAAATAAAGTTGACTTTGCACTTAAAATTGACTTTGGGCATAACATAAAATATCGATATAAGTCATGTTTATCTTGTCAAAAATGAAAGGTACTTCTTTTTAGGTTTCTCACTAATACCAATTGAGTACCGAAGTGTAACGTCATGCCTATGAGCATTATTGTCAAGACAACTAGCTTTAAACAATGCGGGTAGAGCAAGCAGCGCTGATCACAAAGGGGACTTAATGCCCGACACTAGCCCGATAGACACTATCGGACCGCAAAACTTCTCACAGGAGTGAGTTTGTTTATAGAGCCAATTGTCTTGACAGCATGCATGCTCATAATGACGACACCACTACGGCACTCTACAATGTCACCCGCAGCACTTCGTCAACATGTGCTGTAGTCAATATCGTCTCTCAAGAGCCAAATGTATAAACAGGAAGGTGTTATAAACTGGAGTCGGCACGAAGACTAATTTATTCCTACACCAGTTGCGTTCATTGATAGCACAATAAAACAATTGACGCGTTTGGTTCTTCTGATCGAGGGAGGTCCACCGCCAAATATGCAAGAAAAATTTTGGATGCATTTAGAGGAATATTAGAAGATTTCAGAACCACTTCATGCACTGAAGTACATGTGCAGTGGGAGAACATCGTATAATGATACGATTCTCTGAATTTCAGATTATATTGTTGCTTCGGTTTTTGTTTTTGTTTTATAAATCGAGTATACTGTCGAAAACATGTCAGATAAATGGCTCCATATCGCACATTGGGCAATCATATTTCCTTACAAATTGTAAATCGTTTATTGCGTGTTTCACCTTCCATGGAAACAACCTCGATTTCATATGCGGAGATGTCCGAAAAAGTTACGGACCAAATTCTTTTTACAATTTTATCAAAATTTCCCTTCGCTCACCCTCAATCTAATTTCCAGTGTGTGTAATAAGATCAGCTATGAACTCCCAGTGGATCGATCGACAGTGGCCATTGTGCGTTGTGTTCTGTATAAAATTGTTGAAACGTGAAAATATAATTATCATATGATTATTTCAGGTAGAATAATTGATAAAATCTCAGGAAACCTGCTTCCCCCCCCCAAAAAAAAAAAAAAAAAAAATGACATGTAATTTTGACCATATGTTGTGTGAATTGCAACTTGAATCAAATGAAACTGTTGAATTTATATGTAAAAAAAAAGATTTTCAAATTGAAGTATAAAACATGTTTACTGCTCTTTCATTTTTCTATTTTTTTTCTAATACATATGTTTTGATAATATCTTGATGTTATTGATTTGTGTTACGTCAGATAACTCTCAATCAAAACGGTAATAAAGAGAAACACTGTTGCAGTATCGTTATAGACCTATGCCGAGTATTTCCCTGATGATCTGCCAGGCCTCGGGTTACTTTTCCTACTACCGACTCCAGTTCATGTAACCCCCTCCCCGAAAATAAACCAGCACGTGTATAAACATGGCGTTCCATAGTTATACAGCACCCCGCCTTCCATATGCTTAATGAACGACATCTGCTGAGCGGGTTTCACCGGCACTGATCGATCGCGCCCGCAGCGATCCCGGCACGTTTTTTTAACGGAGAATGGGCCCCAGCCCTAGCGCTAGCTACTACGAGCTGTACCGAAATACTGCTTCAGTGGAATGGTTGTGTTCGCATTTACGGCAATCATACAGTTGCAAGAAAAGTTGCAGAAGTAAGCCCATCATTCATTATGGAGCCCGTATCCATAGGTGCCGTCAAGGGTGTCGCAACTTTTGAAACACAAGTGTCACAACAACAAGCGCACGATGCAAGTTCAGACGCAGTCAATCTGGAGGAGAGGTAATGTTTAACTATAATAACTAAACTTATTAAGACAGTCTAACAATTAACAACGTTGAAGATAGTGTGTCCTGAAGTATGCAGTTCTACAAAAGTCATACAAATCGGTATGGATCAGCAGTAGACTCTATATTATACTAAAGAGAACATACATAGAAATCTCACAAAGACAAAGTCACAGTTTGTGCTCCAGAGTTTTGAATGAGCCATGCAAAACATAACCCAAAAGCCAAGGCAATAAAGTAACGTGAAAAACAGGATATACCATTTGCAGAATTCATGAATATTGTGTGTGAAATCTCAGTCATAGCCACATGAACCTTTTCAGGAAAAAGTGAAAAACCATTGATACTTGATATATATGTTTGCAACCAAGCAGTCGTATTCTACATTCACAATTGTAATATATTGCCCCTGTCATGCATGTCATGTCACTTGTCAGGGCTCCCAGTGAAAGCATGCACAGTGGTACGGACCATAGCGCACAGCGGTCTCAGGTCTCTCGGCTTTAGGTTACGGACAACAAGCCCAAGAACACTTTAATATCTAGCCATCACTATAATTTCACTTAGATTAAAGTCAGTTTCCATTCTTATTATTGGGAGGGAAGTTCTGATGAAGTAACTCCTTCTATTTTATGTGGTTTCTACAAAAAAATTGACCGAAAAGGGACAGTCTGTAAAGACTATATTATACTTTGACTGATGGCCTTACTGGCCTTACGTCTTTATTCATGATGATCTGCCTTACAATATGCTGTTATACTATAGAGACAGATACAGGTACAAGTGCCTTATCACAGTTGTTGCTTTAATTTGTAAATAGACCTCTCCCCTCTCACCTTGCATGAAAACCTTCAGAACTTCCAGTGTAACCGTTTGTGGATGTTATCTTGAATTTAAGTCTCTTGTTACCATTGGCATTAAGTTGTAAGCCAATATGGTTTTCAAGGCCTTGGAATGTAAGGGTTAGCCTTTCTTTCAGCATTTCCCTTTCAATGTGTGTAGGATCTTGGAGCTATGTAGAGAAGATGCGCAGGGGGTAGCGGACTCGACGCTCCAACAACGTCTCCCTAACATCGACACACGTCAGAGAGTGTCTGCAGTCAACAGGCTCCTGTCATCGGTGAGCTCTTCTCATTGCAAGATGAGAACATTTTGCATTAACCCACTAAGTGCAATACACAGTTTATCGTCTATGGGACTGAAAGGATTAACCCTCTCAGTACCAACCATTTAAGTGCAAAGTCCACAATGTACACGTATTTAATCAGATTGTCATTTTCTGTTTTGTAGCATGTGTAAACAAGCAGAGCATGAGTAGTCTACCATTTCAGGGCTTTTTATTGAGACTTTTAAACACAAACTTGTGGTAAGAATGGCCCCCATCTTACATTGAATAAATGTGTCAAGTAATTTGAGGTAATGTTTCTCTGCATGACAAAAGAATAAAGAGCTTTCTCATTGATACCATTTACTTGTTACCATCATCATATTGATTGTTTATCTTCTTTGTTTCTTTACATACAGGGGAAGATTGATCTGGTTAAGACGAGCACTGAACTCCTTTACAGATTGAAGGACCCATCATCTTTAAGGTAAAGATTATTATGTGTGCGTGTGTGCGTGTGTGTGTGTGGGGGGGGGGGGTCAATATATCATATTTCACGTTGTTGGATGTTTCTTGAGGTGCCAGGTTCAAGCCCATCCGTGGCACTTGTGTCCTCCAGCAAGATGCTGTATCCACATTGCTGCTCTCTACCCACAAGTAATAAGTGGTTACCTGGTAGGAGGTGGGCAATTATGTAAATTATCTTGACCCAGCGCCAATATTATGCAGCGGGCAAGGTTCGTCTGAGTAGCAACAACTAAAAAATTCAGGGTGCGGTCCACCCATTGAAACTGAATTCAGAAATACAGATGAATGTAATAACGTGTTACTATGCATTTGGGAGGAAAGTTGTGAATACATTAGGAAAATGGCACATTTTTACATTAGTGATAGTGATTCAGTCTCTGGACTGCAAAATTGGATGGATCCTCTACACCATTATACAGTATTATAGTGACATCCAGGTATTCATTGTCTTTCACACAATTTGCAGCAAAATCAAGGGGTCTGACAACCAGGAGCGCTTAGTCTATCAGATCATCGAGCAGTCTGGAAACAAGGGGATCTGGACCCGAGACATCCGCCTCAAGAGCAACCTCCAGCTCACCCAGCTCAACAAGATCCTGAAAAATCTGGAGAGCAAGAAACTCATCAAGGCAGTCAAATCAGTCGGGGTAAGTTTTTTTTTTTGTTGGTCAAACGGGTGGATCCTTGTATCATGATTGGACGCATAAAAAACACACAAAGCAAACACTTGTTGGCTTATGGGGGTGATGAAGAGATCACACCCCCCCCCCCCTCCCCCCCCCCCCCCCCCCCCCAAATAGCAACATATAACTCATCTGTATGTGCCTGTTCATGAGGGCTGATTGGGGGGTGGGGGAGGTAGGATATTCATCTGCTTATCTTGAATGGGAAAATTTTTCATAGTAGAAAAATACACAGTGATATTCAAAGGCACTCTTCGCTTTTAGGTCAGTCATTATAATTCAGTTTTGATATGAGCTAAGATAAATGGATAAGTGGATGTCATTGAAAGTATTAGTTTGTTCTAGGGGTTTCTTGGATTAATGACTGATACAGCAGACTGACGAGTCGTAGCCTTGTGTTAGTTCCACAGAAACTGGATGCTTCTTCATCACAGTTCCTCTATTGCTCTAAGGGTCAGCTAGGAGCCATGTAAGGCTTCCGGAAAGTGGTTTATAAGGTGGATATAATTTGGGGCAGGGGAGTGCTTAATAGTTTTATATCATATAACAATACCCTTGTTTTCCTGCCCCAAACCCCACCCTCAGGCAGCCAGGAAGAAGGCCTACATGCTGTTCAACCTGACCCCTGACCCCTCTGTGACAGGAGGCACCTGGTACAGTGACCAAGAGTTTGAATCAGAGTTTGTGGAGGTTCTTAACCAACAGTGCTTCAAGTTTCTACAGCAGAAGGTAGGCAAAGCCTCCCAAGGATTATAACTGAAATCGATGCCAAAGTCTTACTGCATGTAGTTAATCGTAAACCAATGTGCTTCTTATTTTTTAATAAGATTTCGTTTTATAAAACAGAACATACATGAAGTTATAAATTAACATGAAATAAAAACGAACAATGGAGAGCAATAATTTTGCCAATTTGAATAGAAAAAGTGTGATTTCCAGCTTTTAGGCACATTGCCAATTTGAAGATTTAGTGATGATATGACCCTTATTTTGCTTTGATAAATCATAACAAAGATGATATATATCCCTAAATGCCCAAAACGGATTCATCTTGTACAGACATTTATGTGATGCATCTATTGTTATTTTTAATGATTGATACCAAAAGTTAGAACCCCAAACCACATATTTATGGTACTCGGTCCTGAATGAATTTTACTGCAAACAATGCTGATCGGCAGACATCTATGTTGCACAGGCAGCACCCTCTTGTGACATACATGTACACTACCATTGCTCTGATGAACAGGTTGATGCAGCAGCAAGCCTGCCGCTCGATCCACTGATGAAGATGAATCGCTCGTATGCCCCGCTGAGTGAAGTGCTGCAGTTCATCACAGAGCTGAGAATAAGCAAGGTACTGTGCTTATTTCTCTTGGGGTGATCAACAATACAATGGTCTTTAGTATTCACATTTAAGTATTTAGCAGTAGCAAGACTATTGAGAACTACTGTGATAGTGTTGTACTCACATTTATTACTGTAGCAGATTTGTAGCAGGTCGCAAAACACATTTTGCAATGAGGTTAGAAATATATTTACATTGGTTGAATGCTGCCTATGTGTGTGCAGTAATATGTGACAAAAGCGCCCACTTTTAAACAGTTTATCGTTTTTTTGCAGACAAAACCAATTTTTGCATAACATTGGGTCGGGACGTGAGTAGGCTGGGTTAGTGCTACCTTGTTGGTTGTAAGGTCAGAGTGGGGGGCTTCTGTTCATCAATGTGTTGGGGTGGGCGATTGGAAAATTGCATTGCGGCGTAGTTTGCTTTAGCGTCGTGTGTTGGCGGTGCAAGAAGCGATGTAAGGCAGTGTGAGGTGGGGATGCTGAGTTGTGGTTTTAATTACTTGTACTTGTTGGCGGTCCTGAACTTGAGCAGTGGTGCTTGGGGCGGGTTTTGGTCCGAAAGTAACGAGGAGATGATGGGTAGCCAGATGCTGTTGATGTAGATGCAGCTGTCTTGTGGTACTGTTTGGTAGATATTGATTGCTTCTCTAACCAATCAGGTATGCCAGTGGTTAATAGAGCTGAGGAGCATGCTGTCTTGTCGGTTGAGGATGTCGCATTGATCTTTTTGAGTCACTTTTATTGTGATGCTCAAAATAGTTGTGTCACTGTCAGGGTCTGCAGCTACTCAAATGTATTTAAAAGCAACCCAATGAAACACTTGTAAGGGAATTAAAGGTCATAACAGACCCATTAAAATAACTTCTGATTTTTTTTTTCATTAGGAGATATATTGTACCCATTCCAATCTGTTGAGAATATTGGAAAATAAAACTTATTTCAGCAGCATTAGAAATGTCTAGTCATTATTTGTACAAAAATGTGAATATAACCCATTAAAAATTAACCTTTGAGTTTCTTTACTCTGAGGGGAGCTGTTCTACATACTGTGATATTTACACAACTTATATTTTAGGCCTGCAGACAGGTTTTGCCACCTTTGAATAGATGCGTAACCTTCATTCCGTATACTCATCTATTCTTTGCTCACTAGGTTGAGTTATCCATTGAGGACATCACCACCATCTTAGATACGCTCATCTACGATGGCAAGGTTGAGATGATTCTGAGTGTTACGGGTTCAACCTCATCATCGAAGTCGTCGACTCCAGGGCAGGTCAAACTGTATCGAGCCATTCAACCACTGACCACACCCACTGGTTTGATGATGTCTCCATGTGGGGTCTGTCCAGTAAGTGACCCCCCGCCCCACCCTTCTTCCAAACTCACTCCATTCCCAACTGAGTACTTGCACACTTGGACAAAGTGTAAAGTGTTTTGTCCCTGCTTATCCTCTTGAGTTGATGCGGGTGTAGTAAATTGCTTCATGCATGCTGTATAGCAGCTGAAGTGATAATTATTAGAGCACTACTTGTACTAGGAACATACTTAACCCCTAACGTGCCACTTGTGGATTATTTTTCCACCAATACACACAATCTTATAGGAAAGCATTGTACGGCACACAAAGGATTCAATGTTTACTAATGTCAGTTTTATCATCAACGAAGGAAATTATGAAACGAAACTGGATCTTATTGAAATATCAAACTGTTAATTTCCATGTCTGAGCATGCAAGGGCATGTTAAGGAATGCCAGATTTTGTAATACAATTCTGTTTTTATGGATTTGTATTACCAAGGTCAAGGTTTGTTATTTTACTCTCTTTGCCATGTCAGGTATTCAGCCAGTGCTATGAAGGGGGTGCAATCTCCCCGTCAACATGTATCTACATGAAGGAGTGGATGGAGTACTGACACACCCTGAAGTAGCTATGGACTCTAAGCAAAGAGGGAAGGAATGTAAACTCATTAGCTTCAACACCTCATTGCGTGGGTAGCATGTGAGACGTGAGCGCTGGAAAAACCCGCATCATCTTTGACGGGTGACACAGGCATGCACTGTCGAGTCAAGGTGTTCTGCCATCATAGTCCAATGTCAATTACAACAATATTTATTACCTATGGGTTTGAGAAGGTTAAGTCCCTCCCACTTTCTCTCGCTCCTCCTTGGGGAGGACAGTTAGTCTACATTGCCATGCTTTACCCGGGAGAGAGAGATATACCTGAGCACCGGTTCAGCCAGTTTGGTAAGGTAATTGGTTGGAATGGATGCGAGGTCATGGAAGGTCATGGAAGGTCAAAGGTCACTATATTTTGATGTACGGTATACGCCATATATTTGCGGGGTTTTATTTTTGCAAATTTCTCGATGCGGGTGCTATTCGCGAATTTAAGACACGCGAAAATATGAATACGACGTGCACGAGCACATGTACTAATAGTACTAGTACTCTACGATCGCGAATTTGACCACTCACAAAATTGTCGGGAAGTCCTGATTGGTGAAAAATTAGACTTGCGAAATATATGGCGTATATAGTACTGGTGTGGTTTTGTTCTGTCGCCTGCACTGGGTTACTATTTAAGGTGAAATACCAAGATCACTGGTCCTGGAAAGGGGTATTTTGATAACTGGCCATAACAGCTTGGATGTTCCTTTTTCAAATGTATTTTGAAGGAATAGTTTTGTTCAAACATAGAGGTGAAGATATTGTTTTTCTTTTCAAAGGTGTTTAGAATATTGCAAACTTTATAGTCTTTCATACAAACATATGAATAAAGAACATCAGCTAATTTCAATGGCATGTTGTGTATTTGTGGTGATGTTCGTTTATTATGATGCAATCTCCAAGGTATGACAGTGTCAAAATTCCTTTCTCTTTTCATTTGTTATGATTGAGATACTCCTTATTGATATTAGTGAGCCCATCAATTACCTAAATCAATGAGAACTATGAGTAAGAATCTCATCACAATTATGATGCCTTTTTCTTTTCTCCCTGTTTATGTTTCTGCCATGAGGTGACCAGTGGTATCATTGTTCGAGGTTTCCTGTCCTTTCTTATTTTCTCATGTGTGTGAAATCATAATATATTCTACAGAACTTCATCAATATTGGACAGTAATAATGACCAAACGATTAATGCTTTGATGTTGGATCAAACAAGTCAACATTGAAATTGTATTATTTCTCTATTAATCAATCAATCTGTTCAGGTTGATGGCGATAACCAATTTGTTAATTTAGGCTGAGTAGTCAAATGTCTCTAGTTTTGTTCTACCCTTCCATTTTCTCCTTCCTTCCTGGTAATATGGACAGTTGACCTGCGTTATAACAATGTCCTTGGGATGGGTGAAAACACTTTGTAATAGAGTTGCAAAACAATTCAATCCAAAGCACAAGCTATGGTTAAAAAGATGGAATTGCTTTGTCATCTCCATCACAATGCAAGAAATGCATGATTCACGCAGGTTATAGCGACTAGATGGGCCAAGTTGCCCTTTTCTTTTATTTGACGAGTGTTTATTTACTTGCGAGTAAAAACATGTAATTTCCCACCCAATGCTCACCCAGAATTACACTCCATAAAAAGCAGCATTTGCTTGAGATTACCACAGTACTGTATCAAATATACGTTTGGTCATTTTCACGGTAAAGGGTGTGTAACTTCTGTCTCAGAGGGTCAAAATTTAAAAATACATTTCCATTAACATTTCTACTAAAATCTCTGATAGCAATGTCTATATTATCTTTTGTATGGGGTGCTTGACCTCTTCTTCTGTTTGAAATCTGAAAAAATAGTAATTATGGAAAAACAACATTGTAATTTGACTGCCTAATTGATAACATATGCAGGGCTAATGTATTTCACTTGCTATTTTTCATTTGTCATTGTATTGTAGTTGAAGGCTGAAAAATATTTTTTGGTCAAAATCATCTAGTTTTTAACATATTTTAATGTGTTTTCTAAAATTTAAAAAAAAATAACTTTCACTATTTATTTTTAATTGTTTTTAATTTACAAAAAGAAATCCACAGTTTAAGTTGCTGTTGATACAAATACCTGTCAGTAAGGGTCAATTGCTATGCGAACTCCAAAGAAATAGCATTTCAAATGAGAAAGTTGAAAGTGTTTTCATTGCGTGTCTTGGAGGCTTCAGTTAACAGTATCGCGTGTTCCGGAGGTTTTAACAGTGTAAACATTGTATAAATCCATTATTCACACATTGTCATTGAAATTTACCATTATTTTTAATGGCATGTCAACTATTCACTTGAAAACATTTGTGTTTCACAGTACACCCACTCTTTATTCAAGCAGCAGTATAATTGTATATACATGTATAAAATGCCTGTAACTTTCGATGGCTCGGTAAACTTAAAAAGACAGCAATTTGTTATGATAAATATTTATTGTTGGATCCTCAGCTCAGATAACATAACCATCCAAATGAGAGTGAAACGGCACATGATATAATAAGGTTACAATGTTTGGGAACATGGGTTTTGCATGCCTCCAGTATGTAAAGTAATACATGTTTACGGAGACTTCACCTATGTTAACATACAATGTTGTCCATTGACGGAAAAAGAAACAGAGGCAGACAAAGAAAGAGATGGAGAGATGAGATTCTGGCAATTCTGGCATGATGCCAACTGGTATGAATATGCGAGGGAAAGAGAGAAGTGGAGAGACCATGCTGAGGCCTTTATCCAGCAGTGGATCAACAACGGCTGAAGAAGAGTTGTCCATTATTTAGATGTAGGTAGCAGTGTAAACAATATCAAATCCTGCATTACTTCTAGCAATGCATGTACACGACTAGTTAAATTGTTAACAAAACACTTCAAACATTTGACAAAAGAATAAATTTTGTTACTGTATGTTACAAAATATCTATTTTTGTCATGTCTATTTGTGTAGAGACATTAGGGTGGTTGCAGTACCTGTGTCACCTATAATAACGGGAAGTGGTTGGTTATGGTGGACAGTTCAAGTCTCTTGAAATGATGAACTGGGAGGCGATATTTGAGAGATGTGAAGCATCAAGCACTAAAGAAAAAAAAAGTTTCTCACTTCATTTCTGTATTGTAGGAAAAGCAGAAGAGTTGTCTCCAATGTCAATGCATTCCTGGAAGAGCTACATGCACAATGTTCATATTATAACCCTTATTCGCGTCTGCTTTATTGGTTATATTGAATGTCTATCATATTGTCTTGTAAGGATATAAACTGCTCTCATAGGTGCTAGAAGAAGGTCTGCACACCAAAATAATGTCTCTGTTCCTGTAGCAAATGGTATATTGATTGCATATTTTATCCTACTGGACAATATGGGATCTGTAAAAAAAGCCTGATACACAGTGTCAACATGAAATCAAGCCTCTGAAACAGTTTAACTACATGTATTAATGAGAACTACATCCTTGGACTTGGATTTATTGTGAAAAGGTCAATTTTTGCAATTTTTCACAAAGTTCATTGACCTTTGACCTCTCAGGAATTTTACCCAAAATGTCACCAGTCTACCTCCAAGTAGTGATCCATCTTTGTACCATGTTTGATGAGAGTTGTATCCTTGGATTCCGATTTAATGTGAAAAAGGTCAATTTGGGGGAATTTTTCACAATGTTCATTGACCTTTGACCTTTGACCTCAGTCAGATTTGACCCCAATTTTACACACTTCATTGGTTTTATGCAATACACACATATACCAAGTTTGAAGCAAATCTGGTTCACGGTTCTCAAAATATTGCCTAAACGGATTCGGGACGGACGGACGGACAACCCGAAAACATAATGCCTCCGGCCACTTCGTGGCGGAGGCATGAAAACATGATTTCTTCACACCAAATGAAGGCATAAAACATAGGCCCTTACAGAACAGATGAAAAGACGAGAGAGGGGGGCGATAAAGAGAGATGGAGCGACGGAGAGAGAGAGAGAGAGAGAGAGAGAGCTGGGGCATTGTTCGCGAATAAAGAAATAACTACGTCATTCATTTATCAGGCTTAAAATGTATAGTAGCCTACATTAAAAGAAAGATAAGAAGTAGACATTGCTTACTAGACAAGTGAGGTGTTTTATTTGTAAATATTGGCACATATCAGACTGATACTGAGAATAATCAATTTTAATTGATGATATTCGCAAACATTAATTTTGACCATAGGATGGTATACATTGAATGTATCCATTGTTGCATTGCTTTTAGTACATATAACTTACGGCTAGCGCAAAAATTAGTTAATGTATAATCTATACTTAACTGTGTTTCTTTATACATTCCCCAATTACTCTCTAATAATTCATCGCTACTCGTAAAAGAATATCAACTTGTCGCTCGGGGGAATGGGAGCAGATATATAGATATATGATACAGCTGTTACACATTTGAAATTGGTCGAAACTCATCCGACTAAAATATCAAGCTAAAATCAACCTAAAGCTTGAACAATGCCAAATTTCTGTGTGATGATTTAAACAAAGGACGCACATTTGTGTGCGAATATGAAAATAAATTGATGCAAAAAGTGATGTGTCATAATTTAAACAAAAGTATGATGCAAATTAATGTGTTGGAACTTGGTATATGGATTGCGTCATGAAGACGAGTGAAATCCTCTTTATATGAGTGCCCATATTTTGTTCCTTGAGATCGAAGAGTGGGGTTGCAAACACATCTCCTTTCCCCTAAATGGAATAAACCAACTTCTAGAACGAATAAAATGATACGCGACACTTGCTGATCAGTGGATTGGAAACATTCTCATCCCAACGTTGATCAACAATGTAATCATATAACCCTTGATTCATTTGCCAATTTTAATTCTGCCTTGAAATTTGGAAGAGCAATTTTCTATCCTAAATATGTATACACATGCCTTGTTCTATTTACACGAGAAAATATACAATATAACATGGTTGGACGGAAATGTTCAAAATAATTACAAATGACACATCTAGGCCTATACACGCACAAACTCTCTTTTTGGAAACGAAAAACTACATCCACTTTCAGACCGCCTTGGCCATTTGTACATTATTTCGGGTCTCTGAGTTGAATTTTAATACTCTCTTTGTACATCATTTTATCTAGAATTACTACAAAAACAATACACTCTGGACACACCATGCACAGTTGTAATATATCGTGAATGTGTTTTTTTGCACATTTACAAAGTTAATTCCTATACTCTTCATGCGGTATTATTTACAACCATTATCAAAGGCGTAAAGACGGTATACTGCAAAGTTAATAGATACCACTTGCAAAGCTAGAATTACATATTCAAACAGGAGGGAAATTACAGGATAACAATAAACGTTTAGGTTTTTACTCGTAGTATTATCAATATATCGGGTAGGAGAACTGAAATGACTTCATCAACCCCTGTTAGGTCAGACGGAATACTGCTCTATGCGTTCCATGTGAATTGCTTTTGCGAAAATCAGTGACATTAATGAGTTAAATTCTGCACAAAACAAAACTTGGTGAGATGTATCTTGAAGAGAGTTGTTTCCATTGAAAGGAAGTACTAAGATTTCACGGTAGTACACCACTCCACCGTATATATGTAGTCCTGAAAATGACACATTTTGAGAAAAAAAAAACCACTCTCAGAACGAATTGATATTGAGTATCGGCCTAGAGAAACAAACGGTTTCATGAAGAGTACCTGGATAACAAGTCTTTCAAAATAACAAGAAAATAAACTTTTCATAGTGCAGCGTTTATGAATTTACAGATCAACTACATATCATATACATATTGAAATAATCCCACACTTTATTTCAAGAATAGGTATATGTGTGGATTAGATGGATTACCATGATTAACATCGCAATCGGGCTGACCGAGGATGACCATGCCTTTTGATTCATCCAATAATCACCGATACATTCCAAGCATTTGTGCATTATTGGGGATTAATGCGTTTACCATGCCTTTATTACTCGTAATTTATTTAAAGGACAAATTAGTATGACACGATGCCTCTTTCGCTATGAATTTGTTCTTAATCACCTGTATAGCTTTAATTACTCAATAGGTTAGATGTGTGTGGTAGTTGTACATAAGATAGCACGCCAGATTTCCATCATCAATCAAACCAAATCGCCGCCCAAACAAGTAGGTCTAAAGAATATTTTCTAATAGTTTCGGTATGATTAATCGGTACAGTGCGTGCCATCACGCATTACTTTTCATTGTTATATTAATGGATGTCTCATTATGAGCTAACCTGCTGAGTGTTCTACAAAACCGAGCATGTCGAAGATTTTTTCTTGGACTTCTCTTGAGAGCCGCTGGCCTCCGAGCCGGTCGGGGCGGCGGTGCCGGAGCTGGCGCCGGGGGCGGAGCTGGCGCTCTTCGGCTCGGCTGTCTGCTGTCCTGCTGCGGTTTGCTCCTCTGCCTTCTTCTGCTCCTCCTGGATCTGAGCCGCATTTCTGTAGAGCCAAGAATAGATAAAAAAGTAATGTACTCATTTCACGGTAGATTGTGCTCCTTGCGCAAGTATTAAATATATTGCATATGGATCCACGCTTCCCCGTAGATTGAGCTTTTATTTCCGTCATATGACGTCACATGTGTTCAATGTCAAGACAACTTCTACACAATGTCGGGTCGCTTTGATACCGAAAACTCGCACACCAACCCGACATAGGAAATCATAGGAAATCGTGAACATCTCACTGAAATGATTCAACCGCCACAGCAATGGAACCGATGGCGCCACTATGTTCTAGTTCAATGACCACCGTCACCTACCCAGGAACGAGGTCATCAATGGAGTCGCCCTTCTCCAGCGCCTTCTCCATGTTGATAATGGTGGTGACGCCATCGATGACGCACTGCACCTGTTGGACCTCAGAGCTCCCCAGGCGGTCGAGGTTGGAGATGTCATAGACCCCTCCCACACCCTCCGTGAACTCGCCACCTAAACATTAAGAGCAAAACAAAAAATAATTAACGAAAGTGACAAAATCATGGCCCCTTACGTGTTAATGTACAATTTGCCCATGCCTCCAGGTCATCGAGAGGACTAATGGATTCCACAAGTAATTCGACCATAATACTTGTTTCATAACTTTCATTAATATATTAATCATATCAATGTTTTTATTGTTATGGTGCGAAGGTGAAATAAGCCCCAATCACTGCGTCAAATACTCGCTGACGTCAGAGGGAATATCCCTTAGCCTATTTTTAATCTTTTTACTAGGCTGCGGACTGCATGGACGCAACCGAGTCTGTAAACAACTATGTCTGGTAACACAGACTAGGCCATAAACCCTCTGACTGTCCTAGACTCTCCCCCGCCCCCTTTCACAGTCTTTCTCGCAAACTCGTCGTGGTCATGTGACGCACTTCAACCAATCAATAAGCAGGAAGATATTAACGGGGGTAAACATGCAACACGTACGAGATGAAGAATGTGATCACTTACTAGTGCCGCGCATCTGGAGCCGAAGGGCCGCCATGATAGACTTGCAGCGCGCGTCCTTGGCCAGGTTGGGGATGCGGACGTGCACGCTGCATCGCACGCCCGTGCCCAGGTTGGTCGGGCAGGTCAAGATGAAGCCAAGGTGCTCGTTCCACATGAACTCCTTCCCCTGCTCCTTGATCTTCTCCTCCACCTAACGAGAAGAAGAAGAAGTTTCATATAGCACATTTTCACTTCTCCATACCGCATAGAAGGAAAAGGCGTCCCATGATGCACCGCGCAACCACAGACAGCTTTTGTTTACAGTCACGTCCGCTTCCGGAAAGAAGAGGAGCGGATAATTGACGGTTTTCGGTATGGACGCAGGGTCTTACTTCCCAAATCGATCGATTTAACACATACTATTTTTTTTTTTCTATCTAATTCGGGTAGACGTTAAAAATGTATCATTTTTCTTCAGTGAGAAAAATAAGATCCAGGGAGCTCATCTTTTCCCACGCAATAAGCGGCGGAAGATAACGAATTGAATGCGTCGGTGAACATCGATAAAAATAATAGCCGCATGAACCCTTTGCGTGATTCTGACTGGGCTTTTTGAGAGCAGGTTTTTACTGCAAAAATACTCGGCCACGGAAGATTGTATCGACGCAAACTTTTACACGGAGATCATGTAAAGAGCGCTGCTGCATAAGTTTTTTTTTTCGGGAAAAGTATTCCATTCGTGTAAATCACAATTTATGCAAATATAGGATGCATATCTTGCCAATTTAGTAATACACGTATTTCATTGAAAAACAAATGACATGACGGTCAAACTATTGTATGATAAGCCGAGTAGCATCAATAATATCGTGTCAATTTGTTTTTTAAATTACCAATCAATTTTTTTCTCTCATTTTATGCCTTTTTTATGTCCGATATGTATTTTGATAAATGTGTAGGACAATGTGATGTAGCAGAAAGCCTAGAAGGCACAATTGATAGTGATATTGAGCAGTATAGGGAAAGCAGTATGTTGTACATAAATCTATGCGAAATCTCACTTTTTGGTCAGATTTTGGACATCCGACATGCTATTACATAATGCTGCGTAGCCTCTGAACGGAAGGTTCGATTTGTTCAAACTTGGTCTCAAAAGTTGTAAAAAACTTGAAAAGAAAAAAATCATTAAATAGCTTGTCATGAAGGGCAGCAGTTGTGCGTCAGTCGTGGATTTCGAATGGGGGGGGGGGGAGTAAAAATGACACCCCTCCCCCTCTCCCCCTAGTCAGAATAGGGTTAAATGAATGGCTACCCCATGGTGTTGATGGGTGTCACTTGTGTAAAAATATATAAATGGCGCGGTAAGAGTTAATAACCAAAGATGTTCGGTGTTAAGGTGGCAGTTGCCGTTATCAGAACTTACCCGGTTCAGTCCGGCGCAGAAGCGTTCGAAGACTGCCCTCATGTCCCCGCCCTTCTGCATTGAGATGATGCGGGTCTGGTCCTCCTCGTTGATCCAGACCAGAAACGTCTTGTCGTCATTATGCCTGCAAAGTGGGTACAATATGACAAAAGTACAACGCAACGTTCAACCTTCCCAGTCCCATAGGTGCCCGAAATGAGGAATCAGCCAATGGGTTTTCCCGGCTCGGTACTGAGAGGGTTAAATCACCTAAACAGCCAGGCAGCAGGCAGCATAACTGCGATATCTCCATTAATAAACCTTATTTTCGTACGCTTTCTTTTGCAACTGTATGTTGGGAGGTGTGAAAAAAAACATTCAATGAAAACAGGTAGAAAAATATTGCAAATTCGAGATAAATATGTGGTTCTAATTTAAGAAAGAAAGAAAGAAAATAAACTCTATATTTCAATGTCAATCGCTGTTGAGCCCCCAACACGTAAAGTTCATCGTAAATTCAATTTATTAATCCCCATTTCACTACTACTAATGAAGTAAAATAAAAATAGTTTGCAGAGTCACACTTCTGTCTAGCTTAAAGGGCGGGACCTCACTTTTGTCATTCTTTGAAACTTTGAAATGAAGACACTGCTCAAGACTCTACTCCTACACTCGATAATTATGTTTGAGGGAAGGAAGCAGATAATATTCACAAAGGGCGCGGGAAAAGATCTTAACGGATAATTTTGGGTAGTATTTCTTAAGGACAACACAGACGACACGAATTTCCCATTCAGTCGAAATGGCAACCGCCTGGAACTGTGATGTCACTTTCTTATAGAAATCTAATGACCGCGTCCTGTAATTTAGCCAGTCGCTGAGTCGTACGAGTCGTGTCGTACGAGTTCGTACTAGTTCGTGTCGTCTGAGGGGGCCTTTAGAAACATGAAGACCGCCGCCCTAATAGGAACCAAGAGGTGGGGTGACACATACCAGATGCCACGCCCATCGGGGAAGTCCCTGGCCATGCCGCCGCTCAGGAAGTGACGTGAGATGGGCTTCTCAAACAGGAAGTGGTCATCGATGAGTTGCTGCTGGTCCTCGGGGCTCATGGTGAGGAGGGAGTAGTACTTCCCCGCAAACTCGCCATCCAGCGAACACAGAGCTGGACAAAGGAAAGCGGAATATGTTAAAAGCTAACAATAATGATAGATGATTATATAGTGTACCGAAGTAGCAGGTTTTGGGTTCTAAGCAACATCACCTAAGTGAGAGTTTCGGGCACTCCCAATGAGAGTCCCTGCCATTATTATCACTGCTGTCTGCTCTACCCTCATTATTTCATGACGTCACACTTTGTAGGTTCTGTATAACGTATGAAGTAGTTTTCTATGGGATGTACAATTTTATGATTAAATGAAATATCATAATCAATAACCACTTTCCAATTATAAAATTATACAATATAAAGAAAAGACAGCCAATAAACAAATTTTGTTTGCAGTCATGTCTCTGCTTTCGGTCTAGTGTAAGAGACTGGAAGCGGCCATGACTGCAAACAAAATCTGGATGTCAATGCGCGGTGCATTCCGGGACGACCTTCCCCTACATGCGATATAGAGAATTCAGAAATGATATACCTTCAGACACGAGCTTTTCGACTTGTCTCCGTTCGCTACGAGCAATGTGCGGAGAGAGCGCGAAGCCTCGGATGTTCCGCCCAGTCCTGATTCGGGAACTCACCACGTAGGCATCATCCAACGGCCCGCCCGTCAGCTTCGTATGGTCGAGGTCCGTCTTGTGGTTATCTGCAAGATGAGAGTGGCACTGAGCAATGACGTATGGAATGACAGCTTTCCATAAGGAGAGCAGCGGCTTGTGGGAAAACACCCCGTCCCTCAGATGGGATGGTAAATGGAGGCTTCTTCTTCTTCTTCTTCTCCTCCCCCTCCCCTCCCCTTCCCCCTCGCCCTTTCCATCCCCTTCTACTTCCCCCTCCCCCTCCCCCTCTCCCTCCCTCTTCCCCTTCCCTTTCCTCCTCCTCCCCCTCCTCCTCCTCCCCCTCCTCCTCCTCCCCCTCCTCCTCCTCCCCCTCCTCCTCCTCCTCCTCCTCCTTCTCCTCCTACTCCTCCTCCTCCTCCTGCTCTTTCTCCATCTCCTTCTCCTTCTCCTACTGAGCGCCGTTATCTAGCGACACTATCTAGCGACACATGCGACCATTTCTTGCCAATTATTTCTGCTGTGTTTTTTGTGATTAGTTCCAGTGTACTTCCCTCTCCATTCTCCAGTTCTCTTCCAAACTCACCTGAGGTTTTGAATCCGTTGTGGTATTCCTCGATGACCTTGTCGAAGAGATCGGCGAAGACCGTGTAGCACTCCTCATCACCCGCAAGGATGCCAACGTGGAAATCTGACCGCAGAAAAATATCAAGAATACAATGCTTGAATAAGCAGATTACACCAACATACAGATTGGGTATGGCCTGGTTGGTATTCTAAACTATTTTTACTTGAAGTCTCAACTTAAGTCCCCTACGATTCGTGACTGTGATTGGCCTATTGGCGCAGTTTTTTTTTCTTTTTGCTTTTGCTTCAGTCAATATTCAGAATGCGAACTTACTTAGCTAGGACTGTTCTGCAGTTGTTTTGTATGCTAAATGATATATATTTTCAACTAAATGTTTGGAAGGATCTTTATCTTCATTTCATAAGAAATTAAAACATGAAATGGAAGAAACAATTAAAGTACGGCACGGTAAGTTTGTCTCTCTCTATACAGGGATACATGTCCAACTAATAAAAAATCTCGGCTATTTTCCTTTTTGATTTCTATTCTATCTTGTTCATGGAATACAGTATATTATGTATTCATCATATTTGTTATTGTTGTGTATCGTAATGCTGTGACGAAAAACATGATTACTGATTCTTTTTATGGGGGTTCAGTAACCCCAGTCCTAAGCGCTAACCATATCATGTATAACTATTATCCATAACCCATATATTTCCCCATTTGGGGCGACTGTCATAGAAGAAGTCGACCTTACCCCAAATAATTATTACCTGCATTATCGACGCCATTTTGGATTGCCCTGTCGAGTGTGTAGCCTGACGGCGTGTGCACATCTCGCAGCTTCTTGTAGACCTCGTCAGTGCAGTACTTGGCCAGCAGGCTGTGGTGGCCATGGAAGTTTGGGAAGTCCTCACTCGCATCATACTCCAGCTGCTTCAGGTTCGCCATGATTGGTATGTCTTGGAATGCAAGACGATCGTCTGTCTTCGGAGTGACTGGAACACGTCAGGAAATACAGCTCTAAAAGGCTTGCCCAAAAGGAATGCACCGTTGATCCGAACAAACTACGATGAAAGTCGTTTCATGCACTGTAAATGAAAACATCAAACAAAACATATTTTCTTACGTAATAATAAACCTATCATAACGATATGAAACTTGCATCTTTAATTGATTTAATATGATGTTGTTCATAAAAAAACAACATGCGATCTCTATCGCTGTGACCAAAGCCAAGGCACAATGGCTGTATGCAGCAGTCAGTGTAATTTTGTGAGGGCAGCTTCCATTTGTGTGCAGTACCTCGCACTGAATGTTAAGAATGTTTAGATGCTTGTCTAACAAGGGAAAATCGTGGATCATCTATTTAAAATTCACCAAAGCACAAGCGTAAGCTTTCTATAGGCTACAAATCACCATGAATAGAAGGCAGTGTGTTTAACATTTCGAATTCCCCTTTGATTGTAATTTCCCGTGCTCAAAAACAAGCTTCACTGAATAATTGATTGCCTTTGGTCTTATGGGCTTATCGTTCTCTTCGTTTACGTTCTTTTCTTATGTTCCATTATTTCGAGTGTTCAAAGATCAAACTATGTATATCCGGACAAGCAATGCCAAGTTGGCAGCTGGGATAGCTCGCCCAACCTAGCAACAGCAAATGCACACATTATTTCCACCCAGGAGTACTAACAGGTATCTGGCAGGAGATGTACGCGAGTTTTGTCGACAAAAGAATACTTGCCAGGGATCGACTATCCTTGTAACATCAGCCGATTGCGTGATGTATTCAGGACTGCTTCCAGAACTGCGTCGAAACGCGTTATGACATTCACATGTACATGTATCTAGTTATTAAAGACAAGGTGACACTGGGTGAAAAAAAAAACTTTAAAAAACACGGAAAATGGTAGAAGATATTGCATTAGAACTTCCCTTCCAATAATAGAACTGGAATAAACGAAATTATTGGTCAATTATTGATCAGTGGAATTCATTTTAATTCTATAAAATGTTGCTATACTCGGACAAACCTCGGACAAGTTTTGGGGTTATTACTGGTAACGTATTGAGACGTGCAAAGCATGTGCATACCTAACGAAATTGGTCTTTTCCGTCCCTCAACTGAGCAATGGACAAATCCTCTACGCCATTAAACGAAAAAGGAACATACGGCAATGCCGTCTCTCAGGGTGACTCGGGGAAACATTCATATTGAAAGGTATATTGACAAAAGTGGGGTAGCGGGCAATTTGTTTGAACGAATGGAAGTGTTGATACACATTGTAATTTACATCTGATCATTAGTTTCATGTACGGCTGGACATAATGACTGACATTAATTCAGTTAAACTCATTACTTGTTGCTACGTTGGGCAGTCAATAAAGGACCGTCGTGCGTGGGAAGTTTTTGTACAAAAACATGTCACGTTGAATGACTTGGTTAACTAGACATTTGAAAAAACAGGGGATGCTTGCTACAGCTCAAACATTGTACAGCCAGGGAGGTGTTACGAAGGAGTAGAAACTCGAGCATAATACATTCAAACATCTGTATGGGTTCTAAAGCGTGCTCATGAATGTCAAAAGCATTCCATAATCATAACAATGCTTTGATGTTCCATGTGCCGGGCCGACATTTAGCTGATGTCAACTTGAAAAGAAATTTCTATAATTTCCCATTTGTCTGTAGACGTTTTGTTTTTGACAAATTTGTTTGCAAACTATAAGGAAGTTAACGGCAGATAATGACAGATCCTTTACTCTGCTTTTGTTTCGGAAAGTATTGAGGAATCATTAAAAATCGGACATATAAGCTATTTGTATTACTTACAAAATTGACCGATTTCTTCACTTTCCGACATCTTGTGCATTTGGAGGATTCAACCACTCTCAAAATGATATATTAAGCTGTGTATTATCATTAACGGCGTTTGTGTGTGTTTGCGTGCAGCAGAGATATTTCACTTGAAAAACTTTGTGTTTGCTGATACCTGTTATGCTCATGGAAGTATTAATGCCATTAACAGAACGGGACAAGCGAAATGAGACTGTACATTTCTTTTGTTCTCTCTGAGAAGCCGTTGCCACACAATTATGTTCATAATTGTTCAAACACCTGAACAGCACCTGTTGAGAACACATAACTTTTCAGCGGCGTGGAACATGGGCTCAAAGGAAGAAAGTTGCTTCATATCCTTCCATAACACATCCCTTGCATCCCTTATTCTTGTCGAATATGACCCCAGTGATAGAAAATATACCATTTTCGACTATGTTTCTGCACATTTTGCACAAACACAATTTGTGCAAAGCAGGCGGACAAAATGCCAATTATTTACTGGTAGGGGTACCCTACCCTAGCCGCCCTGAAATCTTAACACACAGCCGTGTCATACTTACATTGATACCAGCTTATAAATATAACTCGAATAAAGGAACACTATAGAGATGGTAAAGGTGACAAATATATATAGGCGTGAAGGGAAAAAAAGTGTCTAGGAACGTAGACGGAGAAGTTTAATGCGAGCTTTCGGCGGTTAGACCTTCTTCATGTTATGAAGTATAAACATACATGAACAAATCATTGTATAAACAAATATATAAGACATTCAAACTTAATATCATTCAATCATAGCAAGCATCATGGAAATGGCAAAAATTAAATGCGAGAAATGCTTCGAAACAAATGATTATGTAATTTAAAGTGTTTTGCCTTGCTTTTTGTCTGTGGGCTGTCTGTAATAATTATGGGTGTGCTTGTTCGGTTGATGTGATGTGTGATGCGCGTGATAAGGGATGTGCAGTGCAGTGTGGGTTGTTGACCTGTGACGCGGATGTTACTTATGGTGTCACGACATGTGTTTACGCCTACATACTCTTGAACTTCCGTTTGTCATGTCACAGTTGAGTACGATCGGATATATAAATATATAGATCAATATTCTGACAATAATCTTTTGAATACATCGAACTCCATTGTTACTTGTGTGCAGTTAGTTAATACACACAAATAATATTATATATTCCAATTAGTCTACAAGGACATATATTTATGAAAGTCCCCTGAACCTACACCCTCAATATAACATGCTTCAACTTTAGAAGGTATGCATTATTTTCAGCTTGAGTCGAGCTCTACTTTTTGAGTTATCATCAACGTTAAATTACTCGTTGATGTTAATGTACGGGGGTGTGTGGGTGCCTCCACTACGTATCATACGCAGTGACTGGTCATGTGGTTATCTTTGGAGTATGCCCAGTATTTCCCATTGGGTCTGCAGGAGTAACCTTCACGGGTCTGATAAAAGGATACGATCCTCCGGTCTATAAACCGGTACATTCACCTCTGACTTATGCTTTTTCCGTATTATGTGCTTTGGTTCGTTTATATATTAGTTATTGCTAGGTCTGACCAGTTTCCTGTTTACCTGCTTTCATGGTCCTGAAATGACTCATTGGAATATCTGGCATTAACCGACGTAGGGATAACACGGTTAGGGATCTGTATGTTTTGAAATATCGCCTTGATACGGTAAAACATATATACGAAAACCAATGTCTAAAATAAATAACAACTTGATTTCCTTCAGAGCTGGCATGGGGTGTTATTATGCCAAGGTTTCGTTAATCTGAGCAGGGAGGTGACATGAAGGAGAAAACAAAATCGAGCATAATACAACATCTGGAGGGACACTAAAGCGTGCTCATAAATGTCAAAACATTCCACAATCATGGCAATGATTTGATGCCTTATGCTCAGCACCGATATTTAGCGAATGTCCACTTGCAAAAAATATCTTAAATTTACATTTTTTTTTTCTCTCTAGAAGCTCTGTCTTTTCATTATTTGAGGAAGTTAAGGGCACCTGTACTCCGCATTTTTCAAAAAGCAAAAAAAATATTAAGTTTTAAAACAGGACATATAAGATATTTGCATTACTTACAAAATTGACTAATTTCTTCACTTTCCAGCATCTTGCGATTTTGTGGGATTCTATCATTGTCAAATTGATAACTTAAGCCGTGCATTATTTTAACAGTGTTTACGCGCGTTTGCGTGCAGCTGAGATACAGCATTTTATTTGAAAAACTAATTAATTTTTGTTTGCTGATGTTTGTCATGATCATGGGAGTATTGATGTCATCAACAAAACTGGACAAGCGAAATGAGACCCTTCATTTCTTTTGTTCTATCTGAGAAGAAGTTGCCACACAATCATGTTCGTTTTTGTTGAGACACCTGAAAAGTACGTGTTGAAAAGACATAACTTTTCGGCGGTACCGAGCAAAGAAAGATCGTTGATTCATATTCTTCTATAACACATCTCTGATATGAGAGTTTGCTATTCCGCAGATCGTCCTTCCAACGGCTCGTTTTTCCGAAGATTCGCTAATCTGAAAATGAAAAAGGGTTCGATAATTCGAAAATGAAGTAATGGATCTTCGGAATAACGAGCCTTCGGAATGATGAGCCTTATTGATATGAGCTGTAGGTAAATTTTTACCGGTTTTGCACCTGTCCATTAAGACCGCTGTTCATAAATGTATTTATCTTGTGATGGTATTTATATAGACAGGTTTAACTGTATTATGACTGTGATGTGTATCCGAAGGGGTGTGCATGGTTTCTAGTTCTGAGCTGATCCCTTGTAAAACAGTTGGCTCCTTATAACCGTGCCTCACAGACAGCAATTAAACCATCGATCTGTTTGCAAGTTCATATACTTATATGCTCAGCCGAGAAGTCCACCGAGGGCGAAATGATTGATTTCAGTAAGAGACAAGGGGAAATATAGTAGGGAAGGGATAGACGTAGGTAGAGAAAGAGAACTAGAGAGAGGGGTGACAGGTAACGGGAGAGAGAGAGGGGGGGGGGGGGGGTGGGGAAGATGATAACCAAGCAGCAATTAATGTGTCCAATATCATGTATACATGTTCGGGTAATAAGTTGTGTTCGGTGGAAAGGCTCATAGAAATATTATCGATTAATGAGAGGGGCGGAAGCAGGAAAACTATGTCAGAATCGATTGTTCCTTGTAAAGATAGCGGAAGGAGAAGACGGCATTCGAGGGCGGAGGCGAGGTGTCGTCATCTTCTTTTCAAAGATAGTGAAGAGAAATAACGAGGATTCGGTTTGAGAGTTCATCATGTGGGTTCCTGTTGAAAACTACCGTTTTTACTCTGTATGCAACCACATTCGTTTTGGGGCTTTGTGTTACATAATTATAATGACAAGCGAGTCAGAGTTAAACTATCAGATATGACGCAAAAGAGCTGTATGACCCACTCAATGAGGAAATACACTTACAGCATTTTGGAACCTGATTTCTGTTTACGTGTTTAAACATGAGTCGGTGTGAAATACGAGAGTCCTGCTATACACCGTCGTTGATGAGAAGGGAATAGAACTCCCAAATGCCCTAATTTAATGCCGTATTAACGAGAGTCGCGTATCAGCTACAACACAATGTACAATTTACAAAGAAATTTTAGGCATACACCCAGTAGTAAGGAAAGCGTGCTCCATCCTGTAAATGAACGAAAAACAAGTCAGACAATGTACAATGTATTGAAAATTGGACTGAGGGGGTCAACGAGTACATGTACAAATTATTGTTATGCGTGCCCAGATTTATTGTGAAATCGAGCACCTGAATAAGGTGGATGTGAACTTTGTTAACAGCGTCTCATTACCACTCTTTTGTTAAACTCCTTTTTATAACAGTGTCCTCGCCGTTGGGAAATTGTACACGCTATTATGATAATACGAGCGTGCACATTCATTCATTTCAATGCAGCTTAAGGGAAAAACATAATACTGTACGTACATGTACATTTATAGTATGGTACTGACAGGTGTGGGGGAGGTGAGTTTATTTATCTTTGTAAAAATACTCCTACCTATATCATATCCAGTTTTTTGGGTAAGCAAACCATTTTATGTTGATGTGTTGTACTATTATTTAATGCACTTACCCATCAACCGTAATCACAGTAAAATGCAAATGTGAACTTTATACTTGAACTTGAAGATAAGGTCGAGATAGCGACTAAAAAATGTTGACTCGTTACTATGCTGTTCCCCTACACCGGGGGTAACTATTCCACACATGCATTAAAAAATGTAACAAAGAGCTGTTAAAAACTAGAGCTTGTTATAACTTATTTGTTAGTATCTCTTCATGAATGTAGCCTGCATTATCACATTTTACTCACTGTTCTCTTTTAGAGGAGAGGAACAACCAAGCAAGAGCCCAATTATATTCTCCAATATAATGGGATCCTTCTAATGTCCTTCAAGATATCGAACGATTGCCATATTTGACACAACTTTTTTCTACATCAAGGCTTCATTACTAGAGACAAGAGACAATGTTGAAAATACATCCCACGATGCACCCCCTCCCCGGCCGGGGAACGGGGTGGATTGAAAACACTTTAAAGGTTCTCAACTCATGTACATAAATGTGATGGAGAGAAAAGAGACACCATCTTGTTGGAGATGTAAAAAAGGGACGTTTTCAACCCCAGTACTACCTCAGCTTATTTAAATATACATGTACTGGCTCTGGCATGTTTGTAGGGGAGGCTGCTCATCGAAGGCCAATGACATCATCGATCTGATAATAGACACTTTCTATACATCACAATGAAAGTCCCGTTGATGATCAAGCTCTTATGTTAATGAGGTGGCGGCAGGTGTTTTGGAATCACTCCGGCCTAGTAATTTAATTTGTCACCAAAAGCGTTTTGACCATCCTCTCCTCACCATCCGAAAACATGACCATCATCTTGCTGCGCATGAGGATAAACATAAATTAAAATCGCGATAAGCTAATCCTGTTTCTGTGAAAACTTTGAATTAGAATGAGTAGGTATTTATAGTGAAAACAAGGGGGAAACTTTTGAAAAATTCATGATGAATAAATTGGTTCTATTTGTCTCTAGTCCCTTACTACCTCTATGCACCTGGCCCTGTGTTCCTGAAACCTTATTATCCTAGTTAGTTATTAAATATGCATATAGCTGAATGCATAGCTAACTAGGCTTGCCCCTGATACCCAGACCAATTCCAGACATTCTACGTCTAGCATACAATACTACCAATTAATCATAGATAATGATGAGTTTAGTGAGACTCATCATCATTGTGTGCTGTCTCGGCAGAGTAAACCTAAGCAAAAAACAAATATCGTGTAGCGATAAAGACTGTCGGCACACATCATCTGATACGTACGACAGACAAACTAACTTCCTACCACACACACTCCCATCATAGCAACCATATTGATCTCGCTCCCAGGCAACAAGCCAATGCATGGGCCGGAGAGAGGCACGCGTTGCAGAATGACGGGGTCAAAGGAGGCAACAAAAGCCACGGGCAACTAGCACAATAACGCCGGTAAACAAATACAATGCAGCAACGAGAGCCGTCAAGTTGAAATCATAACCCGCAGGCCATGCAGCGCGCATCATGATGGTGTATCGAGCAGCCTGCAGTCGTCTGACAATAAACGAATTCGGAAGTCGGTAATGCAAGGTTTTAAGAGCGCTTGAAGACTGTCATGATCTGATAATATTTCGAGGTCCGTGGTACTCGGGAGAGGGGGGAGGAACAAGTATGTGAACATTAATATCTGTTGGATAAAAAGGGGAGGGAATCAGGGGTCAACCGCACTGTTTACGAATGTCGCTATTGTATGCCTTGGCGTCCATAGCAACGGTTGCCTCAGCGTTTTCCAGAAACGGTCGTAAATCTTCGAACGCACGCACTGCACATGACCGAGAAGCTATGGTCGAGTGATAATGGAATTTCTGACGTTATGTGTTGCACTTGTACATACAATCCTATGTGTACTTGATCCAAGAAAGACGTGTGCATATAAAAAAAAAATGCGTATGCTTAGCTATATGGTTACCATCCCTTTCTAGTGCGACGATCGAAATGCCCCTCATAAATAGACATATACACAGGAAAATATCACCTCATGTACTTGGTTCAGCATAATCAATAAATTACCTACATGCACATGCTATATTCCCACAATATTTAGTTGTACGCCATATTTGCCAAGTTGAACCATTCATTAATAATTCATGATGATGACATTGTATGCGATTTAAAGAAACTAACACAGATGAGGCACGTTCACAGACCATATCAGTTCTAACGAACCCCGATCTCAGGTGGATGAAATAGGGGTTAATGTATGTTCGCGATAGAGGTACCCAAGACGCAGAGTGAATTATGAAGTGGGCTGACATACATGGCATCTTGGCCTACACGAGCCGAGCAAGAAGAAAGATGTCGGCTGGCACCACAAATGACACAATCTGGATATTTTAGAGGTCTTCATAGTTCCTGTAAATTAACATTATCACATCAGAGTGTAAGTGAGGTACCTGCTCATATCCACATCAGGCACGTTTATGTGTTATGTCCACATATTTCGCACCAGGTCTCTCTCTCTCTCTCTCTCTTCCTCTCTCTTGCAACCACCTCATTCCCCGAAACCCGCCAAAAGATTCAATCGCGCACTCTTTGATGAATGAATGAACACCCATTATGATATCAACCCCGACCCCTTCAGTGGAATATTCACTTAAGCATCCCAATGATAAAGAAATACAACAAACGTACCTTTTGAATGCCGTGATTTACACTCCGTGTCTGCGAAGAATAGTGACACTTTTCGGCTCGTAAGCAAGCACACTGGAGTACGGCGCGCGACGTTCCGTGAGCGACCACCCGATGAGTGACATGAGCGAAGGTAACGGAGCGTGCGCGATAACCTTGCACTGAACAGGCAGACGGCGCTAATGGCATTAGAAATGCGATCGATATAAAGTTGTCGTGTTTGTACGACGGGATAAGGGAGGAGCTCATTAGTATTAAGTCGTGTGAGAAGTTCAAATGCGATGGTTTTACGGTCTTGAATGAGGTTATCGGAAATAGAGAGGAATGATAATTAAACTCGAAGATAACGGCAAGAATAAAGAATAAACCCTATATATAGAGGAAGATATTATGCTCGATATTCGTAGGCGGTTTGCTCTAGTAATTTTGTTTGTAATCGATATAATCGATTTCAGCAACGTGAGGCCATTGTAATAATTAGAGTATTGTACAACCCTGTTATTTTAAGGTCAAGGATTCTTGAATCAACAGCGGGAGTCTCAGGGGTAGGCACATGCTTGTTAGGATTCTAAGGGATTGTATATAAATGAAGAATGCTGGAAAGTAAAATGCTAGAATTGCTTGTAAGAGAGGCACAGGTTCATCCCATTGGTCAATTTATGCCATCTCAATTTTGTGACAAGCTGACAACGTTTATCACCGCTTGATTACTAGTAAAAATTACTGTAAAAATCATTCCATTGGTTTAGAGTAAACAGACAGGTGTTAAATCGCATCTCTCCTGGCTATTTAAAGAACAAACAATAAGTTTAAACAACTTTGTAAAAGACATAAGAACATATATTAGATAAAACAAAATGTATTAATTGGTTCACTGTTTCTTTTACTTTGAATTGAAGAGAAAAGGTGTAAGAAGGCTTACAGGCTGGCTAGACATGTTAATTTGCGTTTCACAAATACGCTTAGAGTTTACATATACAAAATACTCTCTCACAACAGAAACCTAACAACATGTGCTTTACACACACGTGTGTGCGTATGTGTGTGTGTGTGTGTGGGTGTGTGTGTGTGTGTGTGCGCGTGACTTCCAGAATACAAATGAATTCATAAGAAACACGCTACCTCAACGCACTTCTTGACCACCTTTCTTTTAAATTGTCAGTCAAGAATCCTACCGTATGGAGGATTTTTAATTCTCTTTTCAAATACGTTGGATATTTAGTTCAGTTCTATTTGGAATTATGTTCGTATTCATCTAATCAGTAAGTATCCTACTTCTATGATCATTCCTTTCCACTTCAGATGTGCTCACTCATTCCATCCTCACATCCGGCTCTTTTGTTGAACATTCTTGATTACATAATCACCCAGATCATTTACCCATCATCATCCTTCTTGCTTTTATTGGTTGATTTGGTAAATAGGGTTCCTACATTTGCTTTGGCCTGCTCCATTCTTTTTATTTATATTGTTTCTTTTTTAGTTAATTTGAATATGCAAATGTACTTTATGTTAATTATGATCATGCCAGAAAATCTTGTTGCGAGCAGGAAAGTGTTATACAAAGGAGTGGAAACTCGAGCATAATACATTCAAACATCTGTATGGGTTCTAAAGCGTGCTCATGAATGTCAAAAGAATTCCATAATCATGACAATGCTTTGATATTCTATGTGCCGAGCCGACATTTAGCTGATGTCAACTCGAAAAGAAATTTCTTTAATTTTCCATTTGTCTGTAGACGTTTTGTTTTTGACAAATTCGTTTGCAAACTATAAGGAAGTTAACGGCAGATAATGACAGATCCTAATACTCTGCTTTTGTTTCGAAAAGTATTGAGGAATCATTAAAAATCGGACATATGAGCCATTTGTATTAATTACAAAATTGACCAATTTCTCCACTTTCCGACAACTTGTGCATTTGGGAGATTCAACCACCCTCAAAATGATATATTAAGCTGTGTGTTATCATTAACGGCGTTTGTGTGTGTTTGCGTGAAGCAGAGATATTTTACTTGAAAAACTTGT
Source organism: Arbacia lixula (assembly GCA_963669155.1). NCBI lineage: Eukaryota > Metazoa > Echinodermata > Echinoidea > Arbacioida > Arbaciidae > Arbacia > Arbacia lixula. The sequence goes on along the minus strand of OZ022577.1, from coordinate 26,578,054 downwards.
TTGTTTGTGTTTGCTGATACGTGTTGTCCTCATGGAAGTATTAATGTCATTAACAGAATGGGACAAGCGAAATGAGACTGTACATTTCTTTTGTTCTCTCTGAGAAACCGTTGCCACACAATCATGCTCATAATTGTTCAAACACCTGAACAGCACCTGTTGAGAACACCATAACTTTTCAGCGGCTTGGCACATGGGTTCAAAGAAAGAAAGTTGCTTCCTATCCTTCCATAACACATCCCTGTTGTCAGGACTTCAAGTCTGCAAGACCTATTTTTTGTGTTCCATCATGTAGTGCAAATGAATGACAAACTAGACGGCCCAAAATCTTGAAATCTACTGCTTACCGGGCAAGAAATCTTATAGACATGTATACGACATGTATACACCTAGAACATGCAGTAGTAATAACAGCATGATCCATATCCTGTAAATGATTGAAAAACTAGTCGGACAAAAATCTTGGAACCAACTTGATTTGAAAATGCAATCTCATGTATATCGGCCGGCATTTCATTCATTTACAAGATGGAACATTACTTCAGAATGCCCTTCCATTCAAACGTATGGAAATAATTCTTTACATGTGGTCATGGTGGATGTATTAGAAAAAACAGTCTGGAAATCATATTAATAATATTCTTTGATTGTGCAGGGGTAGGGTGGATGAGGACAATGATGGCCGGTGTAATAGCTAAGGAGACAGTGGTGGGAAAGAAAAACAAAATAGAGTAGGGGGTGGAATAAAAGAGAGAGAGAGGGGGGGGGGAGAGATGTGAGGAGTAAAAAGTCATTTTCGTGAAAAAGAGTAGAGGGGGGAGTAAAAGAGAGAGAGAGAGAGCGAGAGAATTAGAGAAAGAGAGAGAAGAGAGAGAGAGGGAGAGAGAGAGAGAGAGACAGAGAGAGAGAGAGGGAGAGAGAGAGAGAGAGAGAGAGAGAGAGAGAGACACGGGAGAGAGAGACGGGAGAGAGAGAGAGAGAGAGAGAGAGAGGGGGGGGGGCGCATGTCATGTTTGGCAAGAACATGTCTGTAAGTGCCGTTTCCATCCGATTTCTATGAATGCATTTAAAATCATAATTATTTGTCGTACCACCATGCTACCGTTCACTTCATCATTATCATGAAAATGTAACTAAGATAATATCTATTATTCAGTGTTTATCTGCTTATGATAAGCGTGTGTTTATGATTTATTCTAAGCTAATGTTTGATATTATTCTATAGGTTATTTCTTTTGAAGTTTTATTTTGTATCATGATAATGTATCTGTTTCATCTTACAAGTTGTCAATTTCAGATTCGCAATTAGCATAATCATGACATTTATGATGAATCATTGTACATAATTATAATCTTGAAACGAATTACACTGACTGAAAATTACACTTTATACATAATGTTGTCCTGATTACATTATCAATACTACTGTTTGATTAACTACATTAAATACAAAGTGTAGTAATTCTCATTATTTTCTATAATTTCTTTATTAATTTATCTCAATACAGATATAGCATAAGCGGCAAACTAAACGGCGACAGACAAATGAAAGAGTGGATGCACCATAATGTGTTGTGTGTGTGTGTGTGTGTGTGTGTGTGTCGGGGTGTGCGTGTGTGTGTGTATGAGGGAGAGTTGGGGGGGGGGGGTGGGGGAGGAGCGTATTGCAAACGACAATATTCATTCAATACTTAATTGATTTTATTGTACACTGTACTTTGTTTTCGTTATGGTATGCATTCCAACTCATACTGGAGATTGTATGATCCATGATAATGTGCCAATGGAATAAAAGTACACATCTGTACTGATTGGAAATAGTTCCACGATTTCGGGCTGATAATATGTGGCTTGAACTTACACTTATCCTCGCCTCGCTCTCTTCTCATAATTTCCTCTTTCCCGTCCGTTCATTCTTCCGATTTTTCTCCTCTTCCGGCCCCCTCCCTCGTTTATTCCAGATGCTGCCCGCCAATGATAATACCTCATGTTATCCTTTCCCTTCTCTCTGTTTGATTATCTTAACTCATGAGCCACAGTTTTATTCATTTATGTTACCACTTACCAGTTAGTTGTATTTTTTAACTGCATACATTTCCCTGCCTTCTTTCTGCGATATGTCATAAAAAAGGAAATATTTCTGGAAATACTGCTTCACATGGATGTACAACTAATATCCATGTATTTGGTAGATCAAATCTTATCTAAATATGTGCACACAATAATTTACAAGAAAACTTTTTTTTCATGAACTTCACTTTATTGTCGGAGACCGATAATAACGCTGTTCTTAATAACAAAATAGTGCACTCTTTCTTTTTGAAATACTCCCTATGTGTTACGCAGTTTTCTTCTCTGGAGCATCCGGCACTGATTTCTCCAATAAAGAGTTTTCCACAATGCCTTCATAGACGAGAATAAACTAGATAAGGAGCATAATGAAAAGAAACGGGTGCACATATTCACCACAATTATGTCTTTGTAGGTGGGCTAATACACCAATGACATACGAGCTACAATAATGCAAAGAGTACAACATGGCACCATAAGTACATCATATGAAAACTAATGATTATATCACGGACACAGGACTGATATCTTGCTGATTTTTTTTGATGTCGAAATTGTCAGTTGTGTCACATTTATAATGTGTGAAACGTGCATTTTGCCCACAACACAGTTTGGAATCAGTATTCTTTGGCCACATAAGTTTGCACATGGTGTTCCTACCGTATGAAATTAACACTTGCAAGAGCAGTGACAAATTCAGCATGTTCTCATTTTCTGCAAAGAGTGTGATACTTGCTAATAAGGAACAGATACAAATCATGCAGTTATACAAGGTATATGTCACAATGAGAGGCACATTGCACGATATTCCAAAATAAATCATAATTAATAATTGTCCTAGCACAAACATAGTACTGTATAGCATCTTTAGTCAGTACTCACACATTATGTAATACTACATGTATTCTATAAAATCAAAATGTGGTACAGTATATGTATATGCCATAATTTATGCAGAGGTATTTGGTAACAGCTGATGATTGACCATAAGTTAACAATAAAAATATCATGCACCAGTTATGGATGAATACTGATCAATATTGCTTACAATGACACGAGTGGCCATACAGTTTCCTGTTCAAATGCTGCTAGTGTTTTATGAGGAAATAAAATCCCTATAAGTTGCCTTGAATACATGCAGATCAATAAGAGAAACAAATTAGCAAAAGTCTGAGGAAAATCATAATTGTTTGCTTTGAAAGGTTGCTCTCTAAAACGGAGGTAGACGAGTGATGATCTTGGTGTTGCTTGTTTACACATGGTACACAAGAACTATGACAATTCTATACACTTTGTAATTTTGGACTGATGGAGTTGCCCATGGAAGATGGAATCAGAGTTAGTGCCAGTAATCCATGATTAATTTGATTTTCAACAATTTATTCACATCTTCCTAAAATTATGTCTGATTTTGCTCAATATTTTACCATTGAGGTTTTCTGATTTGCCTGTTCTGATTCAATACAATTCATTTTCAGTGTTTTGTCCTTTTATTTTACTCTAAGTAGATTCTAAAGCAATGTCTCTATGTCAACGTCCATCTCTGCAGGGGGAAGCTTCGGGCTGAACCTCTTGAAAGGCACGCCATCCTTCCCCACCAGAAACTTCTCGAAGTTCCAGCTGATGTCATTGCGCCTGACCGGGCTCCAGATGATCCCCTTTGGGTCTCCCATGAGCACTGCCCCCGCCCCCTCCTCAAGGTCTGAGGGGTATGGGAGCGCCTCCTTGAGGAAGGCGTAGAGGGGGTGCGTGTCCGTTCCGTTCACAGTGACTTTGGAGAAGATGGGAAACCTGCAGGGGGAAATTATGAACATTATGAGCAATTACATCAAACTGCTGCAAGCTGTTGGATTAACATTCGTAATGCAATACTAGTATATATGGCTGGACACTAGCAGGTGCCCAATACACATGGGCTTCAAATCAGAACTCCGCATCCCTAAAATAAAGACAATATAAGACGGGCCATAAACACAATACATGTATCTTTTATTGTGGAGACCAGTGTCCACATTTCTTTATTCTCTCTCTTTCTCCCTCACTCTTGTTATGTCTCTCTCTCTCTCTCTCCCTCTCTCTTTATCCAAAGGAAGTTACATGTAATTGCTAGAACATGTATACTTTCATCTCTCAGCTCTTTATTTCAAACTCAGCAGGGTGTACGAGCCTTTTCTAATCATGTCCAAACATTCTCATGTTGCATCTCATTGATATTCCATAACAAATATTCACAATCACAAGTTATTTCAAAACAGACTATCTGATCACACAACCATTGGCCCATACACAGGCCATTGTGAAACCATGAATCAAAGTCACTTCAAATTGCTTCACTTAATTGAAGCAATGACGCGAGGATGCACTGAAAGCAGAAAGCTGCTCTCACTTCCACATTATATGAAAAGAGACATGATAGAACCAGGCACTATCTACAACAAACTTGCCAACCCAAAGCATTTCTGCTAATATGATGTAATGTACAGTATGCCTTATCTATCTCTAATGCAGTAGTATTATAAACACATTGTCAATCTGATTGGATTACTTACTTTGGCTCGTATCCGCTGCCTGGTCTGACATACTTCAGGGAAGCCAGAATCTCATCGTTCTTGCAGTTCTCCTGCAAAAATACCACAGTGATTTCAAGCATTTGTTACAATTAGAAGAGTAATATGTGACACCCATCACACGATTGACAATTGAACAATAATTGCACCCTTCCATCCGGGCCTTCCATAAGAATTATACAAGCCCAAAATAGGAAACTCAGGCCATAAATAAATGTTGTGCATGTTCTCCCTAGCCCTAAATTTCAACAAAGAGTAAAAACCGTGAAACCTGTAAAGAAATAGTGAAAAGAGGCTATTCATAATTAATAGTACCGGTATAATACAAAACAACCCTTACCCCTGAAGGAGAAAACACCTGTGGCATAAGCAACAATATACTTGTACATGTACATGTATATTCAATTTATTCAACTTCGTAAAGCTCGGCAACTCGCAAGAAATGAAATCAGTTAGTACAACTCAGGTTCCTCGCCCCCTTCAGCTACATACCTGATGTCCAAACTGGTTGCAAGGGAACGCAATGATCTCCAAGCCGCTGGATCCGTAACGGTCCGCTAGCTCGTTGAGCTGCCGGTAGTCCCGGCTTGTTGTGCCTCAGAGAGATGCTACGTTGATGATCATACACACGCGCCCGCTGTATTGCGACATTGAAACATCCTCTCCTGCAAGATTTTTCGCAGAGAACCCGTAGATTGTCGGTGATTTGCCTCCTGTAGAAGACATTCTACGAATTAAGGGGATCAGAAGAGATCTAGACATGGTTATTGTTGGATTTGACGTTTATCGGGAGATAAGTGTTCGTAGTCGTAAGAAGACGCGAGCTGCAGATCGCTAAAATGTGAACCGCGTTGGTATTGAATCTGATGCAATGTAGCCAATGTAGTGGTACATGTACATCTCATCCTTTGTGCCCATGCAGCTGGTTACCCTTAAAAATGCAGCATTGTCATGGTTATAAAACCACTCTACATTGCGTAATGTTGACAAACCGGTAAATGTTTATTCAGGAAACATCTACACTTCCATCTGGATTGTACTTACACCTTATTACCAGAGGGTGTGTCAACAGCCAGCCCGCCCGCAGCTGCACCCCCCCCCCCCCCCCACCCCTACTTACCTCTCTGCGAGTGGCACGCAGGTGCAGGTAATGCAGGGGTGGGGTGCGCACCGGCGGGGGCGGGATGGGACAAACACTAGTACATAAGTGCAGCATTCGGTAGAGCAAATGCACAGCATTGGTTCTAGACGCGTTAATATCAGCCCGAATTTGAAACTGAGTGCAGAGTTCTAACTCTATACAATTAGACAGGAATAACCATTTTAGTTCGGGCAATTCTTTCATCAAAATTATGATTTTGGACATGAGTTATAGGGCGTATAGAGGAGTCAGAATCTCAGCAGATCCAATGACATAACATATAATACTGATTTTTTTTTTCCGTTACATGCCATCATGTGCTCGTTAGGTGCCATCATGTAGGCCTACGTATATATTAATGCACATAATTCCTGTATATAGCGATACTTCGTTTTTGCACAGAAAGGGATAATTGAGCCACCCCCCCCCCCCCCCCCCCCCCCAATGCATTTCAGCACTGATGATATCCTGCACAGAGAATCCTCCAGCCAGGACTCCATTGCTGATTTTGGGGGATCATGCCATCGCACGAGTGTGAATGTACCTTGACATTAACCATAGAGCTATTAACCCTGGACCTACTTGCCACTATGTACGCTGTGTACTCCATCCCTCGCTCACTCACTCACTCAGTCCATCACTCAATCACTCCCTCACTCTCTCCCTCACTTGATACATAAATCACTAAATCCCTCCCTCCCTCACTCACTCACTACTTAAATCACTAACTCCCTCACTCACTCACTACATAACTCACCCAACCCCTCACTCAATCCCTCCCTCACCCACTCAATAAATCAATCACTCACTCAATACATCTCTCACCCACACGCCCCACAAATAAATCACTCAATCACACGCTCACTCACTCATTCAATACATAAATCACTCACTCACTCACTCATTCAATCAATCATATAAATTCAACAATATACACTGTAGTCCACTGCATTTTAACGTTTAAATCTTTTATTAATCAAATATCAGCCAGATATCAATACTAGCATTGGACTTTTTACACACTAGTAATAGCAAAAATAAATAATATGTGCACTATCATACATTTGTACAAATACATAATCAACAAAAATACAAATAATAGTTTACGGTAAACTTGCATTTCACATTCTGGCAAGTTTGAATGAATGGTTGATGCATCTCTTCCTGGCTAAAATCCTATGATACTTATATGAGATACATACACAAGTGTCTTCTCTTCTTGAAATAAAGGAACAGAGTTAGACCCAACTAAAATAAACCTAGAACAGGATGAAGGACAGCCAAAAAAGACTGAAACCAGCTAGGACTACGGAAATAAGGATGGACCCAAATGGAATATACATAGAACTAGATTACTTACCCCCATAACAAGATAGACAAGATGAAAAGCCCCATCAAAAAACTGGATCCCAAATGTGACATTCGTTCACTGCAAGTTTTAGGTACACATGGATTGGCCTAAGGTAGCTCTACCTATGATGGGAGCCCAGCACATGGGTCCTGTCATATAAAGAGTTGCGGTTGATTTGATTCAATTGCAAGTCAAGTTGCGATCAATCACAATTGTTTATAAGACAGGACCCAGGTCATTCTACCCATGGGAAGCTGGCTACTGATCTCTTTCTAAGACAGATTAATGAGTATTCTGGAACGATAGAATAATTCATATTCCACTTCTCAAATCTCCTACGAAGATACTACCAGCCAGATGCACATTCAGCTGCAAGGAAGATGGTCGGAAAATGTGTCAAAATTGGACACCATGGAGAACACAGGTGATCCAACACAGGCTAGCAGATTTACTCAGACACAAGCTGAAAGCAGGTGATCCCCTTCACTTGTATCAGTAATAATATTTGTTTTAATGGTGTAGACTGTCTGTCCTATTGTGGACTCGGTAGACAGAATTGAAGGGAATGTTACAATCATAACCCTGGTAGCTGGATACATGAACGTATCATGCATACATATGTGCATCATCTCCACTTCCTTGGCTAGTGTCCCTTCCTTACCAGCTGCACAATATCTGTGTTGGATCCAGATCATTCACCTAAACGTCCACCTCCTACCAGCTACCCATTTATACCGATTTATATCGATAAAGATCTTGCTGAAGGACACAAATGTCATAGGTGGACTTGAACCTCGAACCTTAAGATCTTAATTTGCAGTTCACAACCACTTTACCACAACACAATTTTGGGGAATTGCCTGAGGTGAAAAGAGGATGGTGTACAACCTCTTCAACATCTCTTACACCCGCTTCATATCTTATTTTGTTACTTCGTAGTAAGGTTCTAATACCTCGGGTTTGAAGCGTCTTTTGTTCTACCGGTATTGGTTAATGCCGGACATCATTACCCATTGGTACAGATACCACCAACCTGATCAATAAGCATATCAACCCACGAGTATCACAGGCTCCTTCACAATAAGATGGTCACATGATGCAAATACTGCCCTCTTTGATACATCACAATGTCCTTCTAAAGGACTGTCATAACAAGGGACTATGCGAGCATGATTTATCTTTGCTATTGGTTTCATTACTCTTAAAGTGGGAAGCTTATGACGTCAAAATAGCTTTTAGTATAAAGGATATCAATAGAGGATATCCTGAAACACTTATCTACACCACATGGAAGAAGCGTCGACATCATACGGCTGAAAACTGGACACCATCGTACCCTCATTCTGTCATCACCATTATCATCTATCTAAACTATCTCACTTTCTCTTTGCCAACAAGAAAGCATTTCACTGTGGCAGAGCAAGACAGACGAGACACTTGATGGACAAGAAAGAAGAACTGCATTCTCTGAGTAGGCAATCAGTTCACATAGGTCAAACAACTATGCTAATTAACAAGCATATTGAAGACTAGACATCTCAGCTTTCTTCAAGGCAAGATGGTCACATCACAGATATGCTGCCCTCTACGCTAGATGTCGTGATCATCGTCCTGGGAGTTGTTCTCCGCCATGAGGACTTCCCGGTTCTCATATGTCCAGAAACCATTCAGATCAATCAGGATGCTGATGACAGTCTCACCATGGTTACTGTAAACATCAAGGAGGAGGAAAAACAATTCAGGACTGGTAGTCTATACAAGGCTCTTATGTAAGTCACAATAAGGATGCCAAACATCAAATTTTGGGAGAACAGTTACTTTAACTTGTGTTTCTACAACAATATTACGACTTCCATTACCGTAGTTTTATCATTAATACAACACTTAACAACCACTTCTTGTTGTACTAATGGACAATTATTCATTATCATCATCACAAACTCAAAATTGACCTACCTATTAATGAGGTCCTGCAGAGCAATGTGCAGAGGGTCAGCGGGCTTGACCATGTCAAAGATCTCATCCTTCACGTCAGCAAACGACACCGGCTCTTGACCATGGGAGCGCATCTGCTCCTGAATGGCCTGTTATTACAAAGAAAACCAGGAAGACACAGACACTGACAGGATTAGGACTTCTACTTCCGGTAGGTTTAACTCAACATTATAAAACCAATGAGACAAGAAAATAGCATTGCATAGATCTTTAATGCATATATTTGACAATAAATAAAACATTCCTTGTTATACAATAATGATCTATTATTTTGTGAGAATGGAAAAACAACCTTGAGGTACAACTGTAGAAATCACCAATACCTTATGAACTTTTTAACTGTAACTGAAGGAGTGCATTGTTTTTCATCCATTTGGAAATTAACATATATTTCAATTTTCATGTAACAGGATATCAAATCTGTCCATTCTAGCCATATTCAACGATTAAATGAATTGAACACGAAATCATACGACAAAGAAGCACTTCCAAAATTTTTGAACAACAATCATTCATTTAATGAGAAGTAGTATAGACAATAAGCATTATAGTTAAAAGTTGTTTTTTACAGTCACCCGTTGCATGAATAAGATTGCTTGATCTGTGACTGTAAAGGACAGCAAGCAGGAAAAAGGAATACCTAGGAAGGATGGAAGAGAAGAAATAAATGCTCACAACTTCCATGCACTTACCCTAAAGAAGAAATTGAGAGCAAAGACATTGAGGTAGCCTCTGTTCTGGACATCCAACAGTCTGAAGAAGTACTGCTGGGCCTGCGGCTCTTTGCGGTTCTCCATTGCAAGGACAAAGTCCAGATATGTCTTGTAGTCCTGTTTCCATACAAGGATATTACACTTGTTATTCTACTATTGATCAGTGATTGGTCAAATGAGCTCCTGTGTTCAGTCAACATTTTAATGTATTGCCCTATGATGTAAGTCCAGATACATGTTGTAGTCCTGTTCCCATACACAGATATTACCCTTGTTAGTCTACTATTGATTAAAGTGGTACTTCCCGGTTCTCCATCAAAAGGACAAAGTCCAAATATATTTCCTATAGAAACATTTTGTACGCACAAAAATGCCCAATACACTATTGACTCCATAAAGCATAACTGATACAAGGGCTCTTCCAAAGGGTTATCTTACCATTGAACACAGCCTAGCAAAACAGAAGTTAAGACTCTACGAGCTCATTTATATACGATACAGAAAACTACTTATCGTCTTGTCCAAATACAAAATGTTTTCCTTGTTTGTTTAATATTGATTACTGATTGGTCAAAATGTGGTCATATGTTTAGTTTTCTAGCGAAAACACCCTGCTACTTTATACAAGCTCATTCATATATGACACATAAAACTACTTCCACTGACCATTTCTCCATCATATGTGAGACACTCCTGGAAGACCCTGTCCAGGAAGACGTCAGTCAGGGTGCCGGTGCTGTACCGTGCCAGCTCCGCCTTGCTCAGCATGCCGTTGTGGTCCTTGTCCAGATTCAGGTACTGGCCTGAAGAGTCCAATAAAAAGAGTTAGCATTAACATGGTTGATTTACCAACTTGTCTCCTAGGATTTAGGTTCAACTTCAGGGTTAAGTGCTAAGATTAGGATGACTATTGCTTGTCTAATAAAATGGTGACCACACAAAGTATTGTTGATGTCACACATGATGCAATGGAATAGGACTAGCCCTAATAGGGAGATAAAAGCCTCGCAAGATAACATTGCCACAGAGCGGTATTATCTGTCTTCCATTTTCCTAATTGCATTTCAGAATCCTGATTTTAGTTTATTTGCATTAATTATTTCATTTTTGATACTCATTTACATAAATATTGAATCTCTAGCGCATTTGCCAACAAAATCATATGCATCTGAAGAACACAAGTTAAATACTCCACACTTACCATAGACCCTGAGAGCCGAGGGGGCGGAGAACCAGTTGGACTCCTGCGCGTCTTTTGGAAGCTCCTCGTCTCTAAGCTCCAAGAGATCGTCCAGGAAGCTGCATGCGAGGATGTCCTGGATCCGGATTTTTCCTGAAGCCACCCGATGAGACAGAGGAGAGAAAACCAAATGGGTGCAATATTTAATCAAGAGTTTCATAATGGCACGAAGTTTACAACACAAGAGACATTTCTATGGATTCATCTCTTAGCTCCAAGAGATCGTCCAGGAAGCTGCATGCCAGGTTTTCCTGGATCCGGCACTTACCTCAAGCCACCGGATGTGACAGAGGAGAGAAAACCAAATGGGTGCAATATTTAGTCAACAATTTCAACAGGTGTCGTGGTATAGTGGTTGTAAACTTCGACTGAAGATCTTGAGATCCCAGCTTCAAGCCCACCCATGCCACTTGTGTCCCTAAGCAAGAGACTTTATCCACACTCCTGGGGGGGTATTCCGAAAATCCACAGAGATAACTAGAGCAATTCGACTGCCCCGCAGTCGATAAATATGCCTCCGCCTCTTTGCTATTCTCAGAAAATGTGCATGTTTGGTGGGCAATGTACCATTGCTCCTATGTGAAATGAAAATATCGCATTCTGTTTTTTCAAGTTTAGCCAAGTTTGGCAATGTTCATTGACTTTTGACCCTTTTGACTTCCAATCTAACCAGTCTGTCTAAATCCATCCTTGTATCAAGATTGTTTAAAATTAGCCAATTTTAGGTGAAGTTCATTGACCTTTGACCTTTCAGGAATTTTACCCAAACTTCACCAGTCTACCTCCATGAAGTGATTCATCTCTGTACTATCTTTGGTTTGAATTGAATTATTAGTATTGGATTCAATGTGAAAAATATCTATTTGGGGGCAATTTTTAGCCAATTTTGGCAAAGTTCATTAACCTTTGATCCCTGACCTTTGAGAAATTTTACCAAAAATGTCATCAGTCTAGTAGTGATCCATCTTTGCACCATGTTTGGTTGGTATTGCTCCATTGGATTTGGATATATTTTGAAAATTATCACTTTGGGGGCAATTTTTAGCTAATTTTTGGCAAAGTTCATTGACCTTTGACCTTTGAACTCTCAGGAGTTTTACCCAAACTTTCACCAGTCTACCTCCATGAAGTGATACATCTCTGTATCATATTTGGTTAGAATTGCGCCATTGGATTTGGATTTAGGTTTATTGTGAAAAATATCAATTTTGCAAAGTTCATTGACCTTTGACCTCTCACCTTCCAGCAATCACCAACAATGTCACCAGTCTACCCAAAAGTAGTGATCCATTGTTTCACTATGTTTGGTTGGAATTGCACCATTGGGTTTGGATTTATTGTGAAAAATTGAAAGTTTGGGGCAATTTCTAGCCAATTTTGGCAAAGTTCGTTGACCTTTGACCTCTGAACTTTCAGGAATTTTACCAAAAATGTCACCAGTCTATCCCCAAGTAGTAATCTATCTTTGTACCATGTTTAATGAGAATTGCATCCTTGGATTCGGATTTATTGTGAAAAAGGTCAATTTTTGGCAAATTTTCACAAATTTCATTGACCTTTGACCTCTGACCTTTCAGGAATTTTAATGTCACCAGTCTATCCCCAAGTAGTGATACATCTTTGTACCATGTTTAATGAGAATTGCATCCTTGGATTTAGATTTATTGTGGAAAAGGTCATTTTGGGGCAATTTTTACAAAGTTCATTGACCTTTGACCTTTGACCTCAATCAGATTTGACCCCAATTTTACACACTTCATTAGTTTCCTGCAATACATACATGTACTAAGTTTGAAGCAAATCTGCTTAACGGTTCTCAAGATATTGCCTAAACGGATTCGGGACGGACGGACGGACGGACGGACGGACATACGTACGGACGGACGTACGTACGGACGGACGTACGTACGGACGGACGGACGGACGGACGGACGGACAACCCGAAAACATAATGCCTCCGGCCACTTCGTGGCGGAGGCATAAAAATTTTATCTCCCCGAAGATACAATGTCCTTAAAATATTTTATCTTTGGTATTCCGAAAAACATTTTAGGAAGATTTTAACCAACATTAATGAGCGCATGCCCTGCGCTGCTATCCCAGAGGCAGCCAGTAATAAACGTCCTCTCATGGCTTTTGCATACATTAACATCATCAAGCTGATGGTGTGATGTCATGAAACTGAAAGGAACATTGCGCATCAATGTCTATCAGCGCGCCTTATTGCATTTGATGCGCCCATGAGCAAAAAGTTGAATGCGCAAATTATTTTTGCACGTAATGCTATAGGCCTAGGCGCGTACGTCTGGAGATAAAATGGCTTGGGAGCAGTTTTATCTCTTATCCTAACTTTTTTTCCTAAGTGCGTTTCAGAATACCGATTTAGCTCATTTGCATAAAAATTTTATCTCAGAGGCTCATTTACATAAAAATTTTATCTCTAGCTCATTTGAATAAAAATTTTATCTTTTATTGTAAGTTGGCTTTTCGGAATACCCAAAGTCCCTGAGATACAATAAAATTTTTCCTAAGTTCGTTTTCGGACTACCGCCCCTGCTCTCTGTCCAGGAGTATAGATGGGTATTTTAATTAGAGCATAATGTCATTGTTTTAAAGGAATAAGCTCATAAAGAACCCTCATTGTATTGAGAGTTGCTTGTATAAAGGAACAAAGAAACACAAACATACACAAACACAGAACAACGCTCTGTAATGGATTACGCGATTCACTACTTACCTGTCCTCATTGGGTCCAGGAAGAAGAAGAACTTCCTCACAGCTGTGCAGACATAGAAGGAGTAGAAGGATTTCTCCAGGCCATCCAGCTGGGGTAGGGTCGGGATCAGCTCGAGGATATAGTTCTCTAGATCCTGGGATATAAGGGGGTAAAATTCAATCAAATACTGGACAAAAGCAACATCTTTCACTCTTATTTTTTTCAATAGGAAAGATTTCTCCTAGTAATCGAGCGGAAATGCAGGCACGAAAGAGAGCGCTCAAAATTGTTACAGCTGGTACACCCTGTGATAACATTTTAACCTTATATTCCATACACATCTTTTTGTTTAGAAGTGTGCTCTAGTAAATACAGTTTCATTTTCTCATGAAAAAATTGGAATACACTTCATGATTTGTACTACTACTGCACTAGCACTTACCATCTCATATAGTATTCATAGAGGAAATTTGAATTATGGAGGAGAAGACAAATACAGACAAATCTAAATCTCAGCATGATACTCACAGCTTCCTTGAGGAATCCCTGACCAGCGACGTCATACAGACTGAGCCCAATGCGTGTCTGGTGCAGCCACACCTTACGCATGACGTAGTTGAAGAAATGCATGATGGAAATCCGACCATACGGGTCATTTTGGAGCAGCTTTGCAAATACTGTTGCTGTGAAGAATGGTCTGTGGGGTGAAAGACAAAGGAAAGAGGAAAATGAAATGCTGGAACTGGAGCTGCACCATCGGAGCGTCCAGTTACAATGTCCTTCTCAAGGAATTTCACTCTAATTTGTAACTTGAGCCTAATTAGCAAGCCAGTATAAATAGTAGATATCACAGAGTATACAATCAAAGAACCAAACAAGAGAGATCCAGAGCTATCATCACGAAATCATCACAGAGTTATTGTCCAGGTGTAGAACCTATCGACATGTGTTTCTCCAAATTAGTATACATCAAGTCTCTGAGTTCTCCTTCAAATCTTAAGTGAAACTTCATTACTTATACAGTTGACCCAATACACAAGTAGGTACACAACATTATCTCAATGCACTCCTTTCAAAATAACTTGTAGGAAGGAAAGGCAAAGAAACATAAAATTGCAAGGGTCCTGCATAAGTCTTACTTGCACTTTGTCCCTGCTTCAGTTGAGACTTTGAGAAAGTCATCATAGTTGATCATCTGGTCTTCCCCGACAACTGGCGGTGTGTGGTGCTTGTCAAGCAAGAACCAAAGGTTCTACAGAGAAGTCAAAATAAAAAAAATTGATACCCATATCAATCAGAGAGAAGAAGTGCATAGACCAACAACATTTTCTTGATCTATTTTGATTGATTTTCCCCCATTTGGGGTTTGTTTATTACTCTGAGAGGTTTATGACGTCATAATGACTTATAGATATCCTGAAACAGTTATCTATGCCATAAGGTAGAAACGTCAACAGTACAAGGCTGAGCTAATTCTGCCAGCAACATCATAATCTAACTCTCCTCACTGTGCTAGAGCCTGGCCCAACATTTGAGCCTGTGTGGAACTGTTTGCTGGTGCCAAGGCCCATTATGAAATCAAAAGAAATAAATTTGTTTTTTGATAGAGATCTGATGATGGTTTATGTTTAAAATTGAGTTTAAAATCATGAGTTTATCCTCTGTTTGGTCTAGTTGCGCATAGATGTAGGATTTATATAATTTACCTGTAATTCTTCATTGTCCAACAGCTCTCTACTCCTCCTTTGCAAGAATACAGCTCTTAAATTGGAGAGAAATAAAAACAATGAAACAAGACTTATAACATCTCAATATGAATCTTACAGGTAAAGGAATATCATATTTGTATGATAAATAAAGGAATTAATTTGCTCTTTATCAAAGAAACAAATAATATTACATGCACTCTCTATGTTGATCCACTAACACAATATTCACGGAATATGGATTATTCTTAGCATTTAATACATAAGTATATGCACATAGGACAACTTTGTAGTGTCCTATGTAGACAATGAAATACTTCCTCAATCCCTCAAAGTAAAAAATTAGAACTTGTTATATCATATATCATTGTTGTACCCAGTTTGGAGGTATTTCTTCAAATCTATCTTGAGTTACAGTGATATGTTATGACCTGACCTTGATATATGACATTTGACTTATCTAATACAAAATTCAATCAATCAATTGTCCTGTCCTATGTATTGCACCTAGTTTCTTGACTTATTGTATAAACAAGATTTGGATGGATGAACAATTGGATAACCCAGAAACAAAATGCCAATTTCTAATTTATGGTGGAGACATATAAATACAAACCAATGTATAACTTTTTCATACCTTGATTCCTCTCGTAATTTCTGAAGTAAGACGTCATCTTCACCCGGGAGCTGGAAAAACACAAAATCACACAACATACTCATTGAAGAAAATAACACTTTGATAACACTTTTATAACTTATTTACATAATTGCAAAATTCATGAAAATGATCAAGAAAGTTAACCTTTGTGAGCCAGACAAACTGCTGCACAATGGGATATTTGTCCATTAATGAGGGTGAAACAAATACTCTAACTCTTACCCGTTCCCTTTGTTTTAGATATTACAATTAGTATGTATCTTTACAAGCCATACCAATGTTGTTGAAGAGAAATCAGTCTACATCAAAATCTAAAATCTGAAATTAAAGCACATTATTTTCTTTGATTGTTCTTTTAGATATCAGATCACACTGGACCTCAGAGGGAACTTTGTGTAAATTTATATATGAAGCCTGTTCCCTTCATCTTTTATGTAGAACACATGAAATTTGCAGTAATTTGTTTTTTCCACATTTATGTTTCAACTGCATGTATATATTCATCTACACAATATCAAGTTGCTCTTTTTTCTGTTTACATATCCAATCCTTTTAATAAGTCACCTGTTCTAGGTGTAAAGGAAACACAGCTTACTTTGTAATAAAATCTTGGAATGGCACTGTACGTCTTGTCATGTTGTTTGTCAGGACCCTTCATTTCTGTGTAGAGCTTGGTGAATATCTCCATCTCTTCTGCTTTCTTCTCCTCCTCAGTTGCTTCTGTTTCAAGGTGATAAGACACACAAATTACTTTTTGTGTTAAAATTAAATATACAATATAAATAAAAATAAAATCATAAAGTTCCACCATTACACACATCTTTGGTTTCAAAACAAGACTAAGACAGTACGTTTATCAATAGCTGGATGTATAGGACCTTGTGGTTGTAATACCCCCATTACACCATAATGTATTATTATTGATAACCTGCAAAAAATGGTGAATATACATACAAAATATGGTATGCCTTATGATTAGACAGTAATCTTGAGCTTAAACAGCAAAAAAAAATTAGATGAAGCTTATTTATTTTTCAAAATATGTCAAAATAGGTCATTTTTAGGCCATTTTCACAGTCTCATCTGATTTTTTCAAAGTTTGAGAAAGTGCATCTTGGAAAATAATCACCATGAAACATCAATATTGCATCAGAATGAACAAGTACTATGAGGACAATCATAATCTATATATCTCGTGATATTTGGGCATAGTTTAAAACTTTGGTGCTGGATTATAAATACGTGCCTATTCCGTCCAAAAATGTCCTCTCCGAAAACAACTGAATAAGTTTTTAAAGACTTCAGGACTAGAACAATGAAATATCCTAAAAAAAAAATTTACTCATATCCTACACATATGACATACTAATTTTTAACCCATACACGTTTAATTTTCAGGTAATGCACATTTGAATTTTAAAGGTTTCGATTCTGTCCAAAAGTGTCCTCTCCAAAAAAATGACATATTTGCTCACTATTCCTAGGAAGCCTGCAAGTTTTAAATCCCAGATTTGTTCTTAGTAATGCTAAAAGCTGTCTATCATTTACAAATATCATGACTTATAATTTTGCTTTTCTATACTTTATTTCCATAGGTCCAAAAAAGTGTCCTCTCCGAATGGTATGGTAATTGCTTATTGGTGAACATCTGAATTTGAGTCAAAATATAAAATATTGTTACCAAAAAATTAAAAACCAAAAGTTACCAACAAACATACTATACTTCATATTTTATAATGCAAAGGGCTTTGAGGAAAATGTTCCTTTGAATCACCATTCATTTTTTTAATATTTATTGAATAAGAAGAAAATCATAGAATAAAATAAGAAATATTAATCGTTTAGTGTTTGTTTTTTTGTAGGACACATCCATTTGATTATGATTATCACACATTGAAACACATCAGAGTCTTTTGTTAGATTTATCAGCATTTATAATCATAGTATTCAATAATTTCGGAGAGGACAACTATTTTGACGCATTTTCCAAATCCATGACAAAAGACACAGGATACCTAAGATTTATGCTAAAGCACGCTAAAACGTTATGGTTATACATGTATCAAAAGAAAAACATAACATAACAAGCCATTTATAAAATGATCTGAAATTGTAAATGTTCATTTCAGTAGATGTAACAATTAAAGGTAGAACTTGTTGTAGAACCCCAAACGGAAAGGTGTGTGGTAACGGTTTAAACGCAGACGCCTATGTCACTGCCACGACACTACGAGGAACCCACACCGCAGCTCAGCTACAGTGGGCCGGGGGCTTCAAAGGGCCAAGCGCTAGGCCGCGGCGCGGCTTGAGTATCCGAGCAGGCCGCATACATACAGTTCACGTAGACACCCACACAAATCGATTAGTTTCTTCACAGTGTTTACAGTCACGCAGTTAAAAGCACTGATGAAAGAACAATTCAAACTTGACGGTGGACTTACCCTTTTTATCAGGTAGTTTCGAAGCATTATAATCCTTCAAACTTTTAACCCAATTCATGTTTCATTTGATAGGCAGTCGTTCAATCTTGTAGACTGTATGTAGTAGTACCGGTACAATAATTATTCCTCTTCTTTTCTTCACGGAGATGGCGCTGTTCTCATTTTTTTTTTGTGGCTGTGACTCATTATTGACGTTTTGTTTTTTTCCCCCAGACTATAATAATTACCCCCATTCAATAACTTTATGCATATTTTTGGAATAAATATCGTTTAGCAAATGTGCATTTATCGTAGTTTAAAATCGATTCTGAAATAACGACTATATTCCCTGGGTTAGAAACAGAACGCGAAAATTTTCATCATAAATCATTGTACGAACATTAATCATAGACTGTCATATTGCAGTTGATGTGTAAGGATTTGATAGCACGATAAACATTTTTGTATTTTATAGTAATAATGGTTGTTACGTATTGTTTGATTTGATCATACTCTCATGTAACATTGTTTTGAAAAGTCATAGAGACAATTATTGTATAAGAATAAAAGGATAAAAAAAAGACCGCAATTAAAATGACCCGTAACATGCAATCTGCTATATCGGCCATGCATGCATATTACAGTACAGAAAATGCTCTTCAAACAAGAAAAAAAAAAAGAATGGTGAGTGCAGTGATTCTGAATGCGGATTTTCTTACACCTCACCTGATAATGTTGAAACGGCTAAATTGGCAATCTGTTCTACAAAGAGTTAATTATCAATTTTGTTTGTATATGTTTAAAGTTATAAATGGACTTTCACCTCAATATTTAACGGGTCTGGTCATTTTTAGAACTCCCAATATATTCACAAGATATGCTATCGATAATCCATTATATGTAATCAAGCCAAACAAAGACTATATGAAAAGGTCTTTTCAATATACTGGTTCAAAAATCTGGAACAATCTCCCACTTTGCATTAGAAATATCAAATCAATTTATTCTTTTAAGAAGCAATGTAAAATATTATCACTTACTGATCGCATCTAAGTCTCCAGTCAGAGCAAAGGTTTTTCGTTGTTTTGTTTTTGTTTTTGTTTGTTTTTATATATATATATATTTTTTTTTATGAAAGTAGTTGATAGATATCTCTGACATTGTTTTATGAACTAGTTCATGTATGCATTCGTTTTCGTTTGTATTTATCTCATATTTTGTTGTTGTGTTAAAAATGTAAATTGTATTGTTTTTTATTGTGTGCAGGGCCCCTTGGGAGATCAGTTCTTTAACTGAAAGGGCTACCCTGTTGAAATAAAACGTTAAATTCCTGGGGCACAATATTGTCATCTATGGATTATTTATTGTTGATGGTTAAGGATTCCCCATTCCCCAAGCATTCTCGAAGTGCTTGCATACATAATTGTTAACTTGCAATAAACTGGCTTGATTGATATGAACAGTCTCCTCACTGGCTTCCAAGAAGGGAAATGATCATTTCAACATGATTAGTGTATTACACATTCAATAACAAAACATTTTTTTGAGGAATAATTTCGACAACTTCATATGCCTATGCTTCACTCCAGTAGGCCTACATGAAGCAATTCATCTTGACTTGCCCTTCAATCTGCAGCAAAGCAAATGATATTTTTAATTAACCATTGTGGACCATTAATCTCATCCAAAAGTATAGGCTTTCTATCCCCCACCCCACAAACACAAATGATACAATGAATAGATTAAAGCCTGAATCAGTTTGGCAATATGAAATAATATCATGCACTGATATATTGATATTGATAATGTCTTCTGGTGGTGTATTTTGCTAATTATATATCTTTTGTTTTTATTGTAATGTAGTTGCCTATCAATAAAACATACAGTAGATCTATATAGGCCTTATACAAATAATTCCTTTCCTAACGTCACGTCATCATTGTTCAACCAAATGCTCTCACCACAAACTGTACAACTTGTAAAACAACCAATATACATCACATCGATGAAATAGTAATGAAAATACCGATTGTTATGGCCTATGGGCACTATATAGATCTGCGTGTTTCTCGACGCGAATTCAGGCTGATACAGACGCGTCTCGAACCTAGACTAGCATTGTTCCTGCACTTTGACCCGACGCGCGCTCAGCTGTTACAACTCGGCGTTGTTTACGTAGGTCACACGTTGTGCTTGTGTGCAAATGATCTATGGCCATGGGGAAGGGGAAAGCCCACAGCCGATTGCGAAATCTCTTCGGAATTAGCGATGTGAAATAGTGACAAAATCCCCCTCTTGGTTACGTATATAAGCAGTGGATGGTACTCAGGTGCGACATTTTCATCTTCTTCATCTCTAGAGATGTAAGTGGTCAATCACTGTTTATTGTGAAGCTGAATTTGCCGTTTAGCATTGTTTTCAACTTCCGATATGAAGCGTTGTGTCCGTATGGGTGTGCGGTGTGACGTGACGTTGTGTGGCGATTTAAATGGTCATTAGATATGCACAAAACTTTGTTGTTGTTACCGTCAGCTACATGTACATGTACGTAGGCGTGGTTGGAACATTTTGTGTGCTTCGTTCCTGCTCCTTCGATCGTCGGGATCTTTTTATTTGCTCTCGTCCCAGTATTAATGGAATATTGATTATAAATGAGGATAAATTGGACACAAATGTGAAAAAGGCTGCATGCAGGTTGCCAACAAGAAAGGTGTGTGAGTTGTCTCAATTTCATAAATTTACTGAATACATGTCATGACAAACTTTTAATATATAAAATTAAAAATACTGTGAGTGCAGACAGTTTGTGTTCCACTTTCGGGCCAAACAATTAAGGCCAGGGTGTGGTACATATGCAACAATTGAAAATTAAGCAAGCAAGCATAAATAGCCATCTCATTTCGGGCATGCTTTATCAAAATTACTTTTTTTATTCTTTGACATAGGCCGGCGTTCAGATCGAAGTGCCAGATGAAATCTCAGCGGATCCAACAACTACTATTATAGAGACTGATTTTTTTGTCTAGCATATGCCGAATCTTTAAATGAAACAAGAAAAAACAAGCAGATCGATTGATCAATTATTGTGAAATATAGATGATTAAAAAGCTGGCTAGGGGAAGATGGCTGGGTCATATCACTTTAGACCCCAAAATCAGTCTCTGTAGTGTAGGACATTGGATCCACTAAGATTGTATCTGGCTGGGGTATGTCCAAAAATGTAATTTTGATTAAAGAATGCTCCGAATGAGACAGTTATTCCTGTCTCTAGAGGTCAATTACATGTGCCTGGGTATCCCTAATGAACAATGACAGATATTCTTTTCTCTTATCAAGGTTGTGTTCTGTGCCAAAAATCTGGGATGTAGAGTGATTAATTGTACTGCTATTGCACAACATCGCAACTGCTACTTACAGCTAGAGGCCTACTTTTTAATCAGGGAGTTACTGCGATAGCAGTTGCGATGGGTTTAGAAAAAAAAATACTTGTCCCCTTTTTGAAACGATGAAAGATACTCGCTAAAAAAGCATTTTTAAATGTTGACCCAGCCCTTTGTTTATTTCCCAGCCATTGCAAATTAAAATGTTTAATTGGATTTGCAATAGCTGGATGTAGAACCCCATATGAGGCATATATTGTTCCTTGTAGATGATGGATAATCTCATGCTTCTAGATCCATAATACAAAGAAGACTAACGTGATGATATTGTCATTTTTCAAATTGGGTGAATTATTAGTATCCTTGGAAAGTTC
This sequence comes from Arbacia lixula, assembly GCA_963669155.1. Lineage (NCBI taxonomy): Eukaryota > Metazoa > Echinodermata > Echinoidea > Arbacioida > Arbaciidae > Arbacia > Arbacia lixula. Next base: position 26,555,723 of record OZ022577.1, on the reverse strand, counting down.
ATTTGCTGAGCATGATATTTATTTGATTTTCCCTGTCAAAAAATAATGGAGATAAAAAGAAATAATGATACTCATGTACTGGAGACCTGTTTTATAGAAGGAGATCATGCACTCACGCATATGATACTTGTTATAAAAGATAATTAATTTTAAAAAAGTGCATCGAATTTCATACAATAAATCAAGTTGATCCCTTTTTCTTCCTTTCTTTCACAGGACAGCTTGTGTGTCGGACTGTCTCCTAAACATAACGTACAAGATAGACAGGAGCTAGCTAGAGAGAGACTTCAACATTCTGAGTGAAACTTAATGAGAGGATGCATGCTGCCAAGTCGTAAATCAATCTGCAAGTGAAGACAATGGCTTATAACAAAAACAAGGAACCAAAAGACAACTTTGTTCACGTCCTACCACCGGAGCTGAGCCTCCAGATCTTGTCACGAGTAGACATTGAGAGCCTTGTGGCCGCGTCCCAGACATGTCGGGACTGGAACAATGTGATCGGAAACACAGACTATCTGTGGAAGTTGCTGTGCCAGCTTCACTGTGAGGACTGGCGGGATGTGGAGGAGGACCGAGCTAGTGGCTACTCCTGGAAGGTGGGCAATCAGTCTTTTTTTTTTTTAGGGGGGGGGGGGGGTGTTTCACCAAGTTATTTGTAAGCTTCCAACGACTTACCGGTAATGCAAGACTGGTGACCCAATTTGTTTCTGTTTTAACATAGTGTGATTTCATTTACAACAATCCTAATTAAATTTGACAAAAAATTAATCATGATATGTTCAGACACGTAATTGATGGCAACAAAAATGTTTGATTTACTAAGATCAGATTTCAACTTTAGCCAATGGAAATCAAAGTCATTGAGAATCTGATTGAGCACAAAATCAGGTCATCAGTTGTGCGTAAAGTCATTCGCAGCTTACAAACAGGTTTGTGAAACACCCCCGTGGTTTGGTATGAGGCTATCAGTGGGAGAGTATGATCCCCCACCCCACGCCGGCCTGCTGGTGTCACTGAACATTTACTGTACGTGTGTACAAACAATTATCCTGATCTCGTACAAAAAGGGGTTCAGGAAATGAAAAAACAGGGAATTAAACAAAACAGTGCTGCAGAAAATATTCATGAAATAGCGGAATAACGGAACAATTAAAGGGAGAGTTTACCCTGGAATTATTTTTATTTAAATGAAAGCAGACACATGAAAGAAACATATTACCGAAGTGAAAGTTTGAAAACAATCGGTCAAAGGAAAAGAAAGTTATTCGATTTTAATATTTTTATTTTGTGTCGTCACGTGCAAGGTGCTTTCCCATAATTTGTGTACAGAATAATTCCATAAATTGCTCTTCTAATGTTTTTGACAACTGAATTATTTTCTTTCATACAGGTATGTGTGTAAAACCATATTTGAAAAGATGTATCAAATCGAAATCAAATATCAAATCAAATCTATTTGAGCAAATGCACATTTTCAAAAATAAAATTGTACATAAGAAAATCAAAACTTTACAAGATCATAACTTTCTTATCCTTTGATGGATTTTCATGAAACCTATTATATGATTCTTTCATGTGTCTCCTTTCATTGAAACTAAAATAATTTCAGGGTGAACTATCCCTTTAATCAAGCATTATGCCTTAGAATATGAAGAGACACCACTGGGGTCTGCCCTTAGAATATGGAGTAACACCACCAGGGTCTACCCTTAGAATATGAAGTAACACCACTGGGGTTTACCCCTACCCTGTCTTACAGTTCCTCTGTCAAGTCTGTTGGTGTTTTCCGTGCTCTAGTGCTCTACAGTCTACACAATAAATGAGTGTTTGTGGCCTCATCAGGACAAGCAAAACAATTATAAACTTGGGTGTAGAGCAAAGGCATTTGGACCAAGTAATTTCATCCTGAACATCAGATGCAGTACATGTCTGAAGATACTAGCACACTTTTTAGACAATGCATATGCAGATGAAAATAACAACTATTATAGCTAATGTTTTTTTTCTTCTTTGTTTTGTATTCCAGGAAACACTACAGAGAAACTTCAGACACCATGCAATACGCCGAAAGTGGCTGAGGGGTGATTTCAGCAAATTTGCATCGTATAATGATATACCAGGGCGAATCATGGCGGTGATGGATAGGCAGATGTGGGGACAAATCTTTGAACGAGAGCTCACACGATAGACCCGTATGGACCTCATTCAAGTTCTTTCTCTTTTTATGCTTCCATCACAAAGTGGTTGGAGATATTATATCTTCGGGTTGTCCGTCTGTCTGAATGTACACGCGTTCATCTTGCTGCCCTGAATCTGTTTACGCAATATCTTGCATGAGAAGCAATCGATTGATTTGCTTAAAATGTGGTAAATTCAAATAATTTTCCCCCAAATGGCCCAAAGTCATATTTCCTTTTTTGCAATAATTTATAGGAATTTGTCCAATTTCAACCAAACATGCAAATTCTCTGAGCAGAGAATACAATCAATTAAAACCAGATGAAGCTGACATAATAAGACGGAGGCATATTCATTGACTGTGTGGTAATCAGATTGCCCTAGTTTTATTCAGGTACATGTGCTGCTCTGCAAAGCGGATATGGTCGTACATATACATATTTTGTATAAGTTTGAATAGATTCCTCATTCTGTCGCTCCTCTCTTTACTTCCATTTCCCCCCAATTTTTGTCTCCTAAGCTTCCTCTTTCCATTTCTATTTTCCTCTATCTCTAGCTGTACCATTATCTGCCTTTCCTCTCTGTCTGTCTGTCTGTCTCTCTCTCTCTCTACATTTTGTCCCTGTCTCTGTTTTCTCTTGTAGTCTTTATCTCATTCTCTTTCTTCCTGTGTATACATGTACATCTCCCGCCAATCTCTCATTATCCTTGGGGATAAATTAAACTGCATGCAGGCATGTACACTGGGTTCTTTCTTCTGTGCTGCAGAACCAAAAGAAATTGTATCGCTGTTTTTAGAAACAACAGTCATTTTTGTTTTCTAGTTATTTAGATATTTATATTTATGATTATTAATAGATATATAAAAAAGAATATATATGATCATGTGCAATGTTAGGATTTTGCTATTTTTAGATTTTAATAGTTTATGGTATCATCAAGATTTTCTCTCTTTTGTATTGTACTTAAGAAATCCAACATGTTCTTAGATAAAGCACTATATTTTTCATTTGTATGTATTTTGATAAAGAATTCAAAATAGACCTTGGCCCTGGATCACAATATTGAGTTGCTTTCTTTGGGATATTGATCGCAAAATTGCTATCACAACTTAGCGTATCACAAACCTGGACTGCTATGTGTTGCAAGTCCAAGCCTATTCATAAGAGAACCACACAAACTACAATCAATATCAATTGCAAGTTACAATTGATATCGATTGTAGGTTCTTTGTGATGTGGATTTATAATCAATATCAATCGTAAAATCAATAGATGTTGTATGATTGATCTATCAATCGTAATCATAGCACTTTGTGAAATGGGTCTGTTTTTTGTCAGGCTATGTTGTGTCAAGAAATTAATGTAATATTTGAAGGTAATATTTTAATTGAAATCTCTGTGAGAGAAAGAAACAGAGAGGAAAATTATTCATCTTGTCATGTTTGAACATTCTATATCAACATTCTAGGAAAAGAAAGCAAAATGTATATAACTGTATATCACTTGCCCTCCTAAAGATGTGGAATTTATTTTTTCTAAATTTCATCTGTCCAAATTACACTATTTGTAGAAGCACAACTAATATTCTGGAAGGAAAATATAGTTATACATCAGAAAATGAAAATGGTGCAGCGTACCACAATTCATTCTGGAGTCCACATGTCTGTCTTCTGTCTTCAGTATTTAGCATTCTCTAATGATTTTCTGTTGTACAGTGTATTGGGTTAAAAAAAGGTTTTCAAAAGGTTATTAAACTTTTAAATTAACTATTAAATGTTGTATTTGCAGATCTTTAAGAAGAACTTAACCTCAAGTTATAATTTTTCTCAAAATTACGGCCATGTTGTAAGGATTACGTTGCATACAACTCAACGCTTTCAGCTTAATTTAAAGTAGAGGAAGTACCCACCGCATGTATATGAAAATACAGTTTAAGAACTTGATGCGAAATACAGGAAAAGGAAAATAGTATTTTAGTGGAATTATATTGCCCTTTGCAAATCCAATTGATAAAATGTGAGTTTCTCTGAAATTGTAGTCTCATACGTGCAGACCCTTTGACTGCAAACTCCATTTTGAACATTATGAGCAAAGTGAATCGATTGAATCAAAGATGTATGAGTCTGCTGCATACACCCTTGATCAGGTGATGAATGCTTTTGAAGCCTGTTTTTAAAATCGAATAATTGCAATGAGTAGTGCAAACTATTTTTAAACTTTGTATTTTTAAGCCTACTGTTTGAAAAACATGTTTACATGTTTACAAGGCTCCTTATACGTAGCATAATACATTTTGTTCTGATAATGCAATGTGCAGCTCCATGCATTTGTAATAGCCTTTGCTCTAGTGGAAGCTCTAAAAACTACTATAAATGAAAACAAAAATTAACGTGCAAAAGCAACAAATTAATATAGTTCATTTGATTGGAGATACAGATCCCTCCCTACAAATGATTCTAAAGAATGTACTGTTGATTTTATTTATTATTTATCTTCTACATAAATTTGTTTATTCTATCTTCATGTTTACATTAAGATTTTCATATGATAATCAGAATCCAATATTTGGATGACATGATATGGAAAGCTATGCATATTATATATTATAATTTTGCAGAAAGAGATATCTGTGGATTTGTTTGATTGTGTGATTAATGCATTGACTGTAAAATGTATTGAGTGGTGTGTACGTGGGGTGGGGGTGTCACCTTCAATTTCCAGTGAAAGTATACATTGAAGAGTGGGGGTGTGTGGGGGGGGGGGGGCAAAATTGATAGGTAAATGTTCCAACAACTTAACAGTATCTATCTATCAAAAGTAATACACACACACACACACACACACACACACACACACACACACACACACACACACACACACACACACACACACACACACACACACACACACACACACACACACACACACACAAATGCATGTCAAATGCATGTATTCACATACACAAACTGCTTTTAATTCTCTGCAAAAGAGAATGCAAGCAAATCCACTCTAATTCTTGCTCTAGTTACTGCAAGAGTATCATAATAAAAAATGAAATCCCTCCCAGAATGCACACATATCTGATGAGTCAATCGAATGTGATGTTTAAGCCATTCTGTCAGTTTTAATATAACACCAGATGAACATAATGATGTGGAATCTTACATGTATGTAAATCATTCAAATACACTGTATAGATTTAAACATAATTAAATACACGATATAAACAGCAGGAGAGAAATTAATCAAATCTCATTTCACTCGTACTTTTCAATATTTTACCAACTCACTTCAACTTATTCAACAAGAAAATGAAACTGCAATAATCCTACAGGGTGCATAAAACTTGAATCGATACAACCCAGCATGCACATGATTCAAGACTTCATTGACAAGCACACAAGCTTCACTTAACCATTATATTTATATGAAAATGTTTATAACAAGAGATAAAAAGCCTTTAATACAAAATACATATACTAGTACGACCCCCAGACAATTCAGCGGGAATTTGAAAATGAGATGTGTCAGGCAAAAATCATTCTGATACCATGAAAAACAAAGCTTCATCTTGGATAGTCTTAATTTAGACCTAACCCATCCAAAATCTCAATCTACATGTTATTGGTTTCAGTGAGATATTTTATGAATGCTAATGTTAGTGGAGAATGAAAGAACAAACTTGCCCCACCTACACACAAACTTAAATTTGCATAAATATGCTAACCATATGAAAATTATGACATTAAAAAAGGCACAACCCTAAACGTAGCATTGGCAAATAATACAAAAGGCATTTTAAAGGATACAAGTAATTTTCCCTCATCTGGTTTAAATTCATCTCCTGTTTTGATGAAACTTGCTGGCCTTTGATATAGATTTTTTGATAACTAATTTTAATTAGTTCTGTGTACTTCGTGACCTATGCCTAGACTAAGATATTTACCTGATTTGACCTTGTGTATAAAGATTTTATTTTCATGCTGTTTTCCACTTTTGCATCACGTGTAGAAAGATTGGCTCCATCATTTATAGTAATTGTGTCACAATACATTTTTGGCTATTTATGACAAAGTTCACGGGCCTGTGAATTTTGATGGATGTGACACATTCTCATTTTCTGGTATCACAGATAAGTACATCATTAGAGGTATATCTGTTCAATAGTTCATAAATTGCATAAACAGGCCAATCCCCCAAATATTATGTCTCTTGCTACTCTGTGGCAGAGACACATATATTTCAAATAAAAATGTACATGTATGATCAAGTGGACTAAACCTTGACAATAAATCAACTTAAAATCAACCCAATGAAATAAAGCATCAATGCATTAACTACCAGAACAACATTTATATCACATCATTATGAACAAAAATACACACACCAACAGATTTACCACATTTACCCAAATTCTCAATTTTTTGTGCTAAAACTGACACTGATGAAGTTCCAGAGAGTTAAAAAAATCATCTCCTCAATATTTCAGTGACATAGTGCTCATCCACCTTCATGATAACACTTGAAAAGAAAGTGTAATTATTGTTTATAATTTGGCATTTTGGATTGAATTAATCATAAATCTTGAAATAGTGTGCTAACATCACTGTCTTTTATCTCCTTTCCTAGATTAAATATAAGTGAGATGTCAAGAAATTTGAGAGGCAATTTGTTGGAATTGCACATATTTGCATAAAGTCTCATTAACAATACATACAAATAGGTGAGGGAAACAAAGATTACGTACAATAACTTCATCTACGGTGGTAACAAAAAGGAAGAAGCCTTTTGAGGGGTTAAATTACGCATATTTCCGATATAGCTTAGAGTAAATATGAAAGGAAACAGGAGATATATGTCGAATCTGAATGGGCACAGTAGATAGCTCTACACATGACCTACTGTAATACTAGTACCAGTATGTCGAATTGTGAGGTCTTTTAAATAAAACTGGTCATTTTAGTAGCACACACACATGCATTACTGAAAGATGTGTACCTTTGAAGTTTGAACACACCATATGAAATCATTCACTGACTGAGAGAATAAAGTACTGAAGTATCAGAGCATGTACAAACCACAACTGATTCTATGTTACCTGGGTGGGAGCAAGTGGCTTCACTGATTCCACTCACCACTACTGGCACAGTAATTCCATGTACTTTATGGACTTGACAAATTTGACTGGCCTCAAGCAATTTAATATTTCTCAACAAAATATGTAAATTTGTTCACTGCAAATGCCGCATTTTTTTTTCTCCGTACATATTTCCTTCAAGAAAAGAAATCACACAAATAAACGAGCGCATACCAGGTAATAAATGCATCATTGCATTACATAATTGAAACAATGATTGTAAATCAAATATATTACATGGGCATGTACCAGTACATTAAAAAAGCTCTCTTTTTTATTTTCAAACTTTGGAATTACTTTAGCCGTGATATAATAATAAACATGGTATTGATATGTATTATGACAATTGTACATGTAAAATTAATGAACATCTACTTGTTTATTGCGTTGATGGCTTCAATAGCGCTAACCGAAGCAGCTTGGACAAAGAACCAAGTTCTAGGGAGACAGGGCACCATCTTATAAAGCGTGGTGATTGTAATGTACAGAGTTACGATTGATATCAAATCCATCGCAAGTCAAGTTGCGGTCAATCACAAATCTTTGTAAGACATGGTCCAGGTGTACGGTATTACAGGCAATTAAAAACACACATGACAACCTAGCTACTCAATCCTTTATTTTCCTATGATTCAAATACAGGTATGCACAAATACATACGTGCATTGTAGATATTAAGCAAAATATCAACGTTGGTGAGGGTGATGGGACGAACTATCACTTCCGAGGCAATCTGGATAGCGTATACATTCAGATCGCCGAGGAAGTGATAGTTCGTCTCATTGCCTGAAACCAAAAGTTGATTATTTGCTTTATATTCCACATCTGAAACCAACTATCTATACCAAAAATGACGATTTGACGTACAAAAGTAATGTTTACTTCTCTACCTAACCCCGAGCCGCTGTCATGGGAAACACGCTTCAGGACGCACGTTAATTAGCACACGCATTAGGACGCGTTAGTAGGAGCTGATAGTCCAAGTGTAACGCACTTTTATTTCACGCGTACTCAAAATATTGATCACACGTTACGATTGTGAGGAGTGAAGAGATCAGCGAAACCAAAAAGTACTATCACCTAGAGTGAAACGAACTTTTCTTCTCAGATGATCAGATGGGCAAAACTATGCTTTATCACGTGATCAAATCTTGACCAATCATATAGCAACATTCTTAGTATGTGAGATATAAGATGGATTATTATAATAACACCCATACAATTTCATATCTGCTATTGCACACATGCAGAAGTTTATACATCACACAAATTAAAAGGTTCATTAGTAATACTCCTGGCTCTGTAGTTTTCACAATAATCGTCATAAGAATACAAAGTAGACCAATGTGACTATACGATGTGACCCCCATGATACCAATTGATAATACAGTATCAGCAAAGTCTTTTGACAATGGCCCTTTCATTAAATCACTTCATTTCTATTGAGAATATGAGTGCGATTTGGTCACATTCAAGCTAAACAAGGAAGTTGAAAGCTGAGCTAAAGATCCAACACAAGTGGTTTTATGACGTGAATGGCCTCTGTCATTACGTAACATCCAAAATCCTACCAGGAGATCAGAGTACCACTGCAATCTTTGCTGCAGGGTCAGATGCCAGCTTTCTTCAGGCCCTTTGAAATACCCGTTTCCACACTGTGATGTTACACTGTGTAGGCAAGATCATTTTTTGACACACAATGAACAATATCTGCATATGCAGTTGTGTATCATGCATTTCTTGCATGAACCCACTTTGTAATCGTTATCTGCACAAAATTTCCTAATCATAGGTACTCCTCGGTTGAAAAAACGGACGCCAGACAGACAACCTAGAAACATGCCGTCGCCAGCGAAGTAAAAAAACCAAATGATCAAATACGGTGCTATGCATGTAATAATTTATAAAATTGTATGACCACTTCCTAACATGACCTGTTATATGATTAATACATTTGTTAAAATATCCTAACCACGCTGATGTTTTATTGACAGATTGTCATCACCATCATCTATTTCAACTATCTCACCTTCTTGTGCACTTCACTGCCCCACATCCTGGCCTAACATTTGAAACAGACTAGACGATGGATAGATACAAAAGAAGAATTGATTGAAAAAACATAGTTTTGGGCTACATATTGTGAATCCAATTCTTGATATAACAGAACTGTTCATGAAATGGAAGTAAGAATGGACGAGAACTTAATGGGGGGAGGATTCCAGGATATATGAGACCAGAGAAGAGTCCATCGTACATACATCATATGGACAAATCTAGCCACACACACACACGTCAGGTACATCGTCCCAGAATAGAATATCCTTTACATAAACATGTCATGGTACACCTACGTTGCGCAATGAAATACTCCCAGCACCATTTAAAACAAGTGGTATTGATTGATACAGCTCAGTCATCTTTCTTCTCCTGGCCCGTCTTGGTTGGTGCATCCCCTCCTGCCCCTGCCCCCTCCACAGCAGGGACGGCTGCACCCCCGTTGAGGGCCTTCTGGTCCGCCTCTGCATGCATTTCTCCTGTCGTCCCAAACTCATTGACACGCTTGTAGTCGGTTGGGTACATGTAGCGTTGATACAAGTAGATAAGGAATATCACATCTGCATGGGGGCACAAATGCAAAACAATTATGAACATATGTATCTGCACTATATTCCTTTTCAGGAAAAGATACAAAGAATAAAGATGATTTTTTTATCATCCCAGCTTCAATTTTTGATATATGTTTATTTATTTGGTCATTCTATTACAAACAAGAAAATACATATTTTTGTGAAATACCATGTATTCAAGCTGAGTAAGCATAATGTCGTTTTCCATGGCAACCATTTTGGAAATCACAAATTGGCAGCCATACAGATATTACTATGCAAATGCCAACACAGATTTTCAGATATTTTTCTTCTCACAAGATTCCCCAAAACATATAGGTTTGATGATAATCAACATATATTGAAGCCCAGAAAGCTCCAATTCCGTACCATAAATTCCAAAAATATATAATTTACCCAATCTCCAGAAATTTCCTACAAAACTCTCAAACATGGTTTCACTTACCGTCTCTGAGACATCCTAAACGATACAGAGTGGGCATCTTGATGACAAATGCAAAGATGTCATCTATGAAGGTGTTGAGCGCCTTGTAGGTCAGCATACGCCACGGGAGATGGGCCACAGATTTCAGCTTATAGTTGATGAACAGCTGTGGCGTCATCATAATAAAACCTACAGAAGGAAATTACATACAGCGCGGTAATTTTATACCCAACTTCAGATAACATCATTCAACCTTTTTTTCTCTGCAAACTCAGAACTATGTCAAATGGTATTAAACCTCTCATTACATGTGGCACATAATTGTGTACAACCTAATCAGCATCTTACTGGCTAAGGAATCAGAGGGTTATAAGAAGTCAAGCATATGGTTAAGGCTGAAATCAATAGAATTCAGCATGTGATCACAAGCACATTCACATTCCAATTACCATATAAGGTACCAGTAAAGGTAAAAGTTACCATATAAAACCCTGTATAACCCCATATAACGAGCACAGGTATAGCGAGAACCCTGTTATTATGAGGACATTTCTTGGGCCCCGATTTTCGTTCCATAGACCTCCATATATTAATAGGGGATTGGACTTGTGATTTGATTCAGACCAATCGCAACTCTTTATAAGACAGGGTCATGAAGTAAAACAATTCTTGTTTATGGTGACTTGTCTTACCAAATGTGAGGAGGAATCCATAGAGCATGTTTAGGACCCAGGAGTACCAGCCTCTGTGCTCCTGATAGAAGAGGGAGTAGACTGCAAAGCAACCCAGCAATGGGAACAGCAGCCAGGACAAGTACTTGAAGGCCATCTGAGAGACGCAAAGATACAAGTGTTCATTACAATACAGTAACATGGTGCGTTAACACATACGAATTGGTCAGATCATGACTGCGTTTGAAATCTCACGAATTCTTGCGCACATGAATACACATTGGAAAAATCTCAAAACCCAGGAAGCGCAGAGATCTTTATGCATGCATTGTGCATGCCTTAGCTCAAGATTGCAGCTATTTACCCAAAATTATGCTTATTATGCGATTGCGACCATGGTCAAAATCTCAATAATCAGTGAGATTAATGGGTTCACACGCAAAAAATAGTGAGATTTTGATGGAGTTTAAATCATCAATATCAAAATCTCTTTAATTTTGCTGTGTGTGAATACACTGAGTGGCATTCATATGACACTCTTGTTAAAAAAATTACCCTTCCTACCCTTCCAAGCTGATTGACATACAAAACAAACATTTAGCTTTTGAGGGGGACAAAATAAGGAAGTCATGAATCTTCAACTTCTTCCTCAATTACTAAACACCCATCAATGAAGACACACAAATACGATCTAGAAGGATTGTTCAGGAAGCATGGTTTGTGAGATAAGACTGTGATCAAGAAGTGAAGAAGTGTGAAGTCTCTGCTTGTGTGCAGGCCAGCCCTGCGTGGTGGTAAGGAGTGAGGACGTTTTGGATACCACTCAAGAAACTAAATATACAGGCAGATATGCTTTTTACAGTGCAACAATGCTGATAACTTGTTCCTGATTCAATCAAGATGAATTAAGCATGGCTCACTGCCCTTCATGAAACATCTGATCAATAATCACAATAGTAAGGTTCCCCCTGTATGAGAGAAGGGAGGGGGCTGGGAATCCTGTTAGGCAAATAAATAAGGGAGATATGCAAAGCATTTCCAGATATTTTGTCCTTTAAATCAGCACAGAGCTTTGATGACCATTACAAATTCAATAGCTGCCTGAATTAATTATGTAGAGTTGAGGGTCTTACCTTATCATACACTTTAGTACTTGACTCTGTGTATGAATCTTTGTCATCAAACGTCAACTTTGGTATGAAGCCTAGGATCAAACTCTCCCTGTCAAACTGAATATGAGAAAACAAAACGCAACAGTTACACACAAATTAAGGTACCACAAGCTTATATGTAGAAGGGGGATTACATGAACGGAGGCACACACAAGTACAATGTAGAACAGGAATAACGTTCTGCTCAACAGTTACATGTACTTTTACTGTGCAAGAGCTAGGGCATGTTAGGCCTACTCACAGCCTTTCCCCTCTCAGATTATTGGCAATGGACACACAGATAGGTCGATTACCTTTTAGTGGTATCTGGAAATTAAGCCAAAGTTAAAATAGTGTTTTCTCTTAACATAAATGTGCAAAACATGTGCATTCTTGATAAGTTCTGTAATGCAGCATGGTTTCCATTTACCAATAACAGCTTGATTTCTAGCATATGTAATGGAGCCGGTTCATAAAAATGTGGGAGAAACAAGGACTGACCTTGAGGTTGGTGACCTTGGTGATCTTCCAGCAGTCGATGAGGAGGCCGATGAAGACACTGACCTTGACCACAAAGTTGGTCTCGTTGTCCAGAATATACAGCAGCACCACCAGTGACTGGAAGACCCCAAAGAAGACGGAGCGGACAGACAGGCCCGCGAGGGACTTACGGCTATTCCAGAACTGGATGTCTGCGCATGATACAGATAATTTGACATTAGATGGATGCAGACATGGATCCTGTATCACAAGCAGTGAGCTGCTATTTGCAGCAACTTTGTGATCCATTCCAAACTTGCTATCTATTGCAAGTCCCCATATCACAAACCATCACTGCCATCTATTGCAAGTCCAAGCCTGTGTATGATTTTGCCACCAATCTTATAGTTACAATCACAAGCTACAGTCAATATCAATCGCAAGTTATGAATGATACCGATCGTTTAAGCTCTTTTTGATATGTATTTTCAATGTATGATTTTTAATGTACGATTGATGCATCAATCGCATGATCAATCATAGCTCTTTGAGATACAGACTTCTTTTTACAGAGTTCAGCTGTGCTTAAAAATAACAAAGAGCAACAATACTTCACATATTGAATACCAAGCATACAGCATAACTGTGCCACGACCTAGCATCATCCATTGGTAGATTTACAAATAACAACTACTTCCCCTTCAGTTAAATCAATTAAGTCAGTGAATACACCTACCGTTCTTGAATGCCAGGAACTCAAAGACACTGTGCACGATAGAAATGATGAAGGTCAGGCCCAGGAGATAAGGATTGGTCTCCAAAATAGCCCTCTATTAATAATGAGCGATAGAAAAAAAACATGTAGATTGTTATGAGAAATATGGCTCCCCCTTCCACAATTCTCTCTCTCACATTATCTGGAAAATTTAGAAGAGGCTTTTCCCCTTCATATCAACAATGTTACGTTATTACATTAAATTATGTATGTTATTTATTGTAATGGTTTTCTCGTGTGTATTTCAAAGAACCGTTGTAGTAAACACCAGACAGAATAGAGAAATTGAAAGCAAGATATTTTGTAATGTCCCGCGAAGCACCCCTAATTGACAAAGATGTTATATTCTCACCTTTTGTTCATCATTGTCTGTTCAGTATATGCTGTTCTTACCTTCAATCCATCCTCCTCTTCATCTCCATTGCCCTGCTCCTCTCCCAAGAGTGAAGACCATTGGTTCCTCATAGTCTGTGCTGCATAGAACTGAAGCTTGAATAAGCCCATAGGTGCATAGGTCAACCTAAATGGTAAAAGCCTGCAAATAAGATATGAAACAGGATGTCAAAACCAAAAACGATGAGAAATTAAAAACAGCACTGTAAGTTTTATACAAATAAAAAATAATCTCTATTTTAACCCTTTCGTTTCCTTTCTTTTCCCCATAAGTGGGTCAAATATCCTGAACGAATGCAACCACATGGTGTTACTGAAAGTGTTACTTTTTTTTTTTTTCTAAATAGCATCTATTAGTACACTCTCACCACGGAGACATTCAAAGAACATTTAAACCATAGGTTGTTCTGTATCTTTATACATACTCACTCTCACTTAAGAACATGCAGCACTCAAAATGAACGGGCTGCTGTGTAATCAATTCATCAGAACATTCACTCATTATATATTATGGAATCACACAAGCTCTCAAGTGGTGCTACAATACAAACTAATTGGTCTAAATATTCAACATCTTATTTTCCCCAAATGGGAAGTTAGTCTATACCAACTTCACAAGATATAATGCTAAGACTCCTGACATGAGGTTGAGGTTCAGGAATATTTTGCCAAAGATTGGTTGTTTTGGTTCCTGGCGAGTGTTCCTTTTTTGTCTGTCTTTGATAAATTGTTGTTACGGATGACATACTAAGAATCTGCTAAGTTTTGTATGCACATGAATCTTTCCTTCATGAAATAGTTGTCCCAATGGCTACATCACACAAAGTCATTAAACTCCATCGGACAGGAAGAACAAAACAACACCTTCATATACTTACGGGGTTGTCTCATTGATGGGCTGGTATTCACTGTTGAGATTCCAGTAATCATTCACAAAGATGATTGGATAATAGTCACCATTTGAATGGAACTTCACCACTGCAAAACAAAACAAAAGAGTTGTTAAGAAACTTCACAATATCAGACCCACCAAATATGTACTCATCCCTCCTGAGTTTGAAACTTTTAAAAACCCTTTATTTTCAAGAAGTTAGTCAATAAGTTAAGGAACAAGCCTGCCAAATTATTTTGCCCAAACCCTTTTTGATAAAAAGTGATGCTATTTTGCTTAGGGGGGGGGGGGGGGGACTTTCTTTTTTGTTGTGTTTAGATACTGCGTTTATCAACTCTCAACGTTTCAAAACATACATTTGTCTGTATTTCAAAACAGAGAGGCTAATCACATAACATGACGTGGTTGTTTTTTATCAACTGCAAACATTACCCTGAATCGAAGTGCAATGAAAGGAAAATTATGACAATGGTGAACAGAAAAAAAAACTCAAACAAACCCAAAACAAGAACATTACTCTGAATCTAGTTTGCAAATGTTCATTAGAAAAGAATTGATCACACAACTATGGTTAAAGGGTTATCATTAGAACTCACTTTTATCGAGAGGCTGCGGTACACTGCCCTGTCTCCATGGGGAGTGGTCATGCACCAGGTTGATGGTCAAGTTTGGATGCCAGTGTGACAGGATCTCAATGGAGCCCTCCTCCTCAGCCCTCTACACAGACACAAAATAACAATCAATTATACCAGGGGCATTCACACACTTGTGAGATCCTGACTGCGGTTGAACTCTCATTAATTCTTGCACTCATTCATACACAGCTTGGAAAAATCTCACTAGCCAGCAAGCACTATGATCTTGACCCATGCATTGTGCATGCCTTGGCTCAAAGATCACAACTATTCGCCCAAAATCTCAATATCACACCAATTTAGATTTTTGCATCGCACAAACAAAATTAGAGAGACTCTGACCGAGGTTGAAACATCAATGTTTACGTCTCACTAATTTTGAATGCCCATTATCATACATGTTGCTCATATAATTATATTGACCTGTAGATTCCTCTGAAAGTGTTTTATACTAGATAGGCTATCATTCACAATCATACTTACCACACATGCAAACACCCTGATGATTTGATGAACAAAATCACCACAAGAACAACACAAACACACTGCACAGGGGAAAAATACACAGGGGCACGGGGGGATTTCACCCCAAAATGCTTAAAAGAGCCCTGGAAAATGTTAAAAGCACCCCCCAAATTCCCCCAGACACAATGTAAAATTGTAGCCAGATCGGCCTATGTGCTCAAAAAGTGGCCCCCAAAAGTGTTGAATTAATTTTCCCCCTGACACTGTAGATCCTTCTGCATTGTCATTCCAAAAGCCTGCAATATGAAGAGAATGGATTTCTGCTGAAGCTGTCAAATACTATGTAGAGTCAACGTGTGTAAATCAACTTGGTATCTTTTGAATCAGCGTTTCTACACATGATTTTGTGATGCAGCAATTATCAACTCTCAGATATGTGATTCTGGCTCATACGTGTTTTAAAAGCATTTTTCTAAGTTTCAAAATGGGGAAGGCTTGTCATGGAACAACACATTCATCACCTGCAAAGATTAGCCTGAATCTTTTTTGAAAGCACTGTTTACAGGCTAGAAAAGAGTAGATGAACACACCCAACAACAGCTCATATGTAACACAGGGACCCTACCTTTATAGTCTCTGGATCAGCCTCAGTCTCTCCAGTCAGAAGGTTTTTCGTCCTCTGGAAGCGTCTCTTCTTGAATTTGTTTATTCCTGACGAAAATAAATATATCTGCAATTAACTTTAGCACTGAACCAATTAGCACAATTAATATTCAAAAGTTTGCCCTGTTAATCAAAAGAAGGCAAGCGATGCTAAGGGTACTGTCTTGTTTTTACAAGGTACACAAGCACAACAACAATCACAGCATGTCTCTTTGGACAATTGGAGCTGCCCATGAAGGTTAGTGATCAGGAATCAGTGCAAGCAATCATGAACAATTCAAACCTTCCTTATGCATAATATGTCTCATTTTCCTCAAACTTTTACTGAGCTGTTTTTCTACTTTCATAAAAATTTAATTCATTTTCAGGGTTTCATTTTCCTCTTAATTTTTCCCCCTGTAAAACACGCCATAAGGCCAAAAGAGGACCTAAAGCAATGAGGGTGTTTAATATTGATTAAAATAATAAATTTTTCGCCTATACCTCTAATTTCTATAAAACAATAATACAAGATAGTAAACAAAAGTAAAAAACAAACATCAAGTCAAAATTCATCAATATGAATAAACATACTTACTTTTGCTTATTGAGAAGGTATATTTTTTGGCATATTTCCCCCTCTGTCTGGGATCGGGAGAGTAACCAGTCTTGGTGATAAACACATGTATGTAGATAGAAGCATTGGACATCATCCCCTGTCAAACATGACATTGGAGGCAATAGTATGAATTGACAAAATACACAGAAACATTGAATTTACAAGGAATATGTATGCCTTTCTCCATCATCCAAAATGCATTCATCGTAGTATATTGTAGCGTAGTATATGTTTTTTATTCATAAAAACAACACCAGATTACATTCATGTATATGAAATTTACTCTGGAAGTATCATGTAGTATGAGAAATGAAATTTTACCAGCCCTGGAATTGAACATTTTCAAACAAGAATGTATTTCAAAATCCAGAAAACACCTTTTCTGCCATCAATCTTATTAATCATAAATAAATCATTTAATCAATTGATGAACTGCTATGAAATTCTCCAAACTACTTGTAAAGGGAAGTTGTCTCATAATGCATCGCACATCAACATTCGCATTTTTTTTGCAATCATGGCCGCTTCCGGTCTAATAGTACACTAGGACTGAAGTGGACTGCAAACAAAATCTGAATGTAGTTGCATGGTGCATCAAGGGATGACTTTACCTTGCATGCAATATGGAGAATTGATGGAATGGTACCATATAATCTGATATTCTTACCTCTGTAGCCGGGAATTCTCCATCCAATTCAAACGTGCCGTCCTGACTGGGGCCTCCTTCCCAGTCACCATACTCTAAATCTTCTATCTCCCAAAATAAGTACTTTGTTTCGTTGAAATCTGTAAACACTTCATCTTCAGATATGTACACCCTCAGATCCTGAAAATACAACAAAATGCTAAGTGGTTTAATATGACCTTGTCAGAAATATGCTCCCACTGCGATGGGGCCTGTACACATGTGTATGACACAGCTTCCATAACTTTTTTCCCCTTACAAACAATTCTTCAGATATTAACCATATCTTCAGATATGTACACCCTCAGATCCTAACGGAACAATCAAGCACAAAGCGGATTGATATGACCTTGTCAGAAATATGCTCTCACTGTGACGGAGCCTGTGCACATGTGTATTACACAGCTTCCATAACTTTTATACTGTTATAAACTGTTGTGATGTTTATAATACATGAATGGTCCTCTTTTGTTATCAGAGTGAAAGGTATTTACTCCTATGGAACATGTGGAAATAACTGTGTAACAAAGATAAGCTCATTCACAGGACGTGAGAACAATGCAAATCTAACAAAAGAACATTTTTGTTGAGATTATGTGAGGGGTATGAAATGATGAATACTTGTGAACAGGAGTAAAACAGAACTTTTGTCCATATCCAAATTATTGTGTCAATGAAGTTTAGGCCACTCACACATGGAATTATATGCTACCAGTATTAAATACGCTAATTGTAATCATCCTAATTTGTCACAAAGTGAAAATCTAATTAAATATTCAAAGATTATTACATGATGAAATGTAACTAGACCTACTCAAAAATTGACATTTTGACATCCTTATTATAAGTTTAAATTTCAGCTTGATTTGAGTTATAACTTTTTTGTTATTACTTTTTCTTAAAAAGTGTCAGATGCCCTTTAAAGACCTAGTACTAGGTTAAGGAACATGTTTCAATTAACCCTTCTTGTAATGTATTCACCACTTTCCCCCTTACTGGGAAGTGACATATCAACATTCAGTTTCACTTGGCCGCATGCACTCTGGGTCTTTTAGTTGTCGCTGGTCAGACAAACCTCAGACAAGCTTTGGAGTTACCATAAGCAACATATGCATACAATTTGCATGAATAACGGGAATGGCATATCATTAAATCAATTACCATGAGGGTTCCAGTTGGGAAGAGATTCATGCCGGGTATTGCGGATGTGGTGGACACTGCGCCTCCCCCACCCTCAGTGCCAGCTGACGGAGTACTAGACCGGCCCCTGAAGAAGCTCATGATCATGTAGACGACAAACATGCGGAATGCCATCCCCTTCAGCATCTGCCACATACCTGGCTGTTGTTGTTGTTGTTGTTGGTCTCCAGTGGCTCCAACCTGAAACCAATAGTTTTTGTTGATTTTCATGAAACACATATTGAAATATATTTTATAAAGAGTTAATTAAATTAATACCATGAATACCATTCAGGTTCAAACTAATTTTTACTAATTTATCAAACATGCTTTATCAAAGTCCAAAACTAAGCCCCCTAAAAACTAAAACTATAACCTTTTTTTCAATTCTATATAGCAAAGCTCTTATTGCTTTGTGATTAAATGCAGTTTGCTCTAGTAACATGAAGAGTATACTACAATAACAGTTCTATTTTTAGACTAAATTTTACTCGTCAAATGTTTGATTTCAGTTCCAAGGAGCGGATATCCTGGGTCATCAAAATACAGAGCCAGCAGTTGCTGTTTGCAGTGACGGTCAACATAAATTTCGTTCATTTTGGAACCACTGCACTGCCAAGTGCCATAGACAGAGCTTAGGCCCCATCTCCAAAATCTACCCCCACCCAATATTTCCTTCCAAAATACCAGTAGATGTAAATCCTAATTCTAACGTAAACTGCTGAAGAGTAACAGATCGAACTAGCAGGAAACATAACATATTAACAAAGTGGTAAGTGTTATTGTTAGTATTGAACGAGACGTGATTGCTGAGCTTATGTTAAAGGTCAGGGGTATTCATGTGAAGGAATGCTTTTATAAAAGTTTTTAAAAACTTTTTAAATTTGTTCTTTACTCTTTATCCCAATCATTTTCAATCCAATTTTTGCCCTTGTAAATTATACAATCATGCCATTATGATAATCACTCCCAATACTTTATACTATTTACAAAGCAGCCACAGTCATGACAGTTCTCTTCTGGGGATTCAGAACTTTCATTTGCAATACAACGTAAGACCAAACCATTATAATGGCTTGAAGTTAAAAGAACTTCATTTCAGCCATGCCCATGTATGTCCCTGCCATAGACACAGGTGCATGTGTTGGTCCATTTGCAAGTTGCACGCCATGGCATTGGTACCGGTATGCGGGACTCGTAATCCGGTTGGCGTTGAGCAGCACTCAGCTAGCAGCTCAGCGCTCAGTACAAACGCAGTCTAACGTGAGTGATACGGTAAACGAGTGCAACTTAGGTCTACTTTATCCGTAACAAATGTAACTTAGGAGATATGTCGTTGAACTTACCTCTCCATTCTGAGGAGAAACCGCACCGTCTGCGCCCTGATTCTCATTCATTTGGCCACTTTGACTTTGTAATTCACCAGCGGACGCCATGATGTTCTGTAGTACACGACAATATGTATGACAATGCGCAATCTATCGCATGCATGCATATGCATGCGATATGCCTAGGCCTAGCCTAAGCTAAAGGAAGACAAATAAGTATCCAGCTAGTCTGCACTCAAAGACTCTATTGTGTCCGTCAGATCATCATTGTGATTCAGTCTTAATCTACAGTACATGTATATAGTAGAGTGTAGTTCTTATCTTCCACGTCTTCACGGAGCTTTATTGCAGGGTTAGTGATCAACACAAACACCTCCCTATTAATATTATGTCTGATTTTTCTCAAATTGCAATCTCGCTGTTTCTCTGATTTTTCTTTTAACAAGTTCAACTTCATTGCATGCCAGCCTTATTCCCCTTTACTTATTTAGGCCTAAACTATTATAATTTTCTTTTCATGATAAAGGCCCATGCACATTTCCTATACATGCTTTCAACTTGAAGGAACATGTAGAAGTAATGAACATGATAAAGTACATGTATCTGCCATTTTTGCAAAGTTCATTGAACTACCCATTGATTCCATCAATTACACATAAATAGCAAGTTCGAAGTGCACCTGTCAAAATAGAATACCGGTGAATGGATTACTGGCCCCAAAAATATATCTGGCAGAAGCATATAAGAATATGTTTGCCTTCCCACATAAAGTCATGCAAAAAATCCTGTGGTTTGGAATCAATTTAGGACTGACAAACAGTCCAATGTGCTTCTCACCTGGTATAGATTAGATAAAAAGAATGCCATACAACATCGGTCACTTTTTTTTTTGCTGATTTATTTTACTTCATCTTTTAAGATATATCAACAAAAATATACAAGATTCACAAACGCCATATCACACCAGAGAGAGATGGGGAAGGTACAGAAACCATGTCCTGGACAAACTAGTAGATATATATAGTTTACTGGAAAACACGTCAGTACATGTATGACAATTCATTTACATATGAAACATGACAAATACGACGTCTATCATGACGTAAATATTCTTCTGCTTCCTGAATATTACTGATCTCATACCAGTGCACAATTCACCTGCCTTCGACCCAAGTCAATAGACCATTTTCCTTTATATGTATGCAAATATTATGCATGTCATTCAAACATTGTTATCAATGTTAACCCCAAAGCTTGTTCAAGATTTGTCAAACTAGCAACAACTCAGTGCATTTCAACCATAACGTCATGCAATCCAGGGAAAAGTTGTGAATACATTTTGAAAACGGTCTATTGACCCGTCACACTTGCCAGAGTGAATGCCTTGTGTCAGGCCTGGCACAGTCCCACTTTATTCTGTGTCAGTGTTAATGTCTCACATCGGGGGTAGTATTCTAAAATGTGTCTTATCTTTTGTTGCACCTTTCTGAGATAATACAGGGCTAATACTGTTGTAAGTTGGTATTCTGAAAATGGTTGTATGTATCTCTGTATTAACCGCTGCTCTATTTTCTTTGACACATCCATTTTTGAGACATACATGTAACCAATTAAAATTACTTTTATGTAGGTCCGTCGGCCAATCAAGCTACTTCTTAGGTTTTGAAACACAGGCATGCACATCTAATCATTACGTGCCAACTAAAATGAATGATATAAAAAATAGACGACAATTTTCAGAATACCAACTTTTTTGTAAGTGCGAAGATAGAACAATGTTAAAGATACAATTTTCAGAAGACCACACCAGGAATGGGCCCGCTCAACTCCAGCTTACTCACATTTTGTGATATCAATATTCAGCAAATGATCTGTAAGACTGAGAATAAATTAAGTATTTGACTACAGTGTTTGAATATAAAACTAGTGCTTGAAGCATTCATATATAATTTTTTAAACAGTGGAGCCCAACTAAAACTGTCAAAATATCTAGCTTCTGCATTGCATAAATGTGTAAGGTCTTGCATTGAATTAGATCAGACAATATCTAGCTTGCGCATTGTATGAACGGGTATGGTCTTGCATTGAGTTAGATCAGACAATATCTAGCTTGTGCATTTTCATACAGGCATATGGTCTTGCTTTGATCTAAATCAGACATATTTCAGTTGAGCTCCACTTCAGCTCAACCATGTGAACAAAAAATTGCTTATTCCTGCCAGGTGCCCATCGCATTTGCTTTGGGCTTTAAAATAAATTACAATCATCTTATTCTTACTAACAAAAGGTTGAAATCAGGGGGGAAAAGTGTTTTGTGGTATTTACTGCCCACAGGAGAACAGTGCCAGCTGAACATAATCATTATTGAAAAGGACTTTTTGTAAAAGAATGCATATCGTGAGCAAGTGCAGGAAGTCACCATAATTGATAAAGGCTACAGTTTGTTATTCTGAACGTTTGTTATTCCAAATATGCATTGCTCCTATGGTGCGTTATTGCAAAGGTTTGCTATTCCTCAGTGTTTTATTCCAAAACTTTTATTCTCCAAAAACTAAAATGTTTTTTTTTAATTTGAAAACAAAAAGGAATGTTAAAGGATAAATCGATCAATGGATAAAATGTTAATATTAATCAATACATTTTTTGTAGAGAAACGCTGGCACCACTCACTGAATCAGTGACCTCATTCCGCTGGGGATATTTTTGGAGGTAGGTTGCCCCTTGTACTGCATAATTATATCCTTAAATGCATTACAGTGATTGACCTGATTTTGAATGATGTCTACTCTTCAGTTTGACATCCAATTCTTGCAATGCCACAAATCTGATAACAAATGTGTTCAAAGTGATTGTTAATAATTACTTCTCATTACAGAATTACCAAAACCTTTGAAGGGCAGTATATATATATTGGGGCTATTCTTATTACAATTTTGATGTGCATGTTGATATCTATCCTGGCAGTGAACATCATGGTACCTTTTCAATGTGTGAAATATCAAACAATGTCAACCTGCAGAAAACCTCTCCCTATAAGAGCAACATAGATTTTTTTTTTCTGGCATTTGATATCTAATGAAAATCAGAGTATGACAAAATAATTATATGCATTCCATTGGCCGTAATACACTACAAAGAAGTGAAAAAAATATTTGTATCTACTCCAAAAATAGGAAACATTGTGAAGAATGCACCATGATCCCATTATAACATGATTATGCCCTATCAGCACAGAGTGATTCATTTCAAATATTCTATTTCAGACATTGTCAAATGAAAGTCCCAAACGGCTAGTAATTTCATTCATTGCACTGTTTTTCTATCTACGGTAGGTAGCTATCAGCACACTGTAGCATACCACCTATAGCTGTGTCTGGCCAAATTTCGGTTTTGCAAAACACTCCTTGAATTTACAGTTTACTTGTCTTCACTTTATCTCTCAGGATTTGACCATGACCTTTGAACTATCCGACACATCTATAATCAGTTGATATTTTTGTCAAGTATAATCATTCTTAAGAGTTAGGTGAAGTGTTGTCAAAGCCGAGTTAAAGCATAAACTGTGAAAGTGTGGGATTTGACGTTAACCGTTTTGA
Organism: Arbacia lixula; assembly: GCA_963669155.1. Taxonomy (NCBI): domain Eukaryota; kingdom Metazoa; phylum Echinodermata; class Echinoidea; order Arbacioida; family Arbaciidae; genus Arbacia; species Arbacia lixula. The sequence continues at coordinate 26,531,838 of OZ022577.1, read as the reverse complement.
TCTAGAATATAATGCATTGATTGTCCTGTCATATACAATGTACCAACGTACCAAGTTTGATGAAAATCAGTCAAATTATCGCATTAACGACATCCGGACGGACGAGTGGGTAACCCGGATGCATGATGACAACCGACTGTTCACGTGGCGGAGGCATAAAAATAACATTTAAACTGATAGAATCTTTGAGAGAAGACACGATTGAGGATATAGTAGTGATCTTATTTACAAATATATAAATATATCTCTCAAAGACAACAAGAATGATGATTAAAAGGGAAGTCCAGTCCAAAAAGAAATTGCTCTCAATAAAAGCAGAAAAGATCTGAGCATAAAATGTTTGATAACAAAAAAAAAAAAAAAGTTGGGAATGTTTTCATGATTCAAAGATTACTATAATTTGTAGGCAATTTGGCAATCTGATCATGAGACTCTGAAACAGGAAACAAGAAACTTATTTCTTTATGTTTTTGCCCAATTCTTATTGATATTTAGACACTATTGCAAGAACACGTGTTCAAAGATTAAGTATTTCCTTTCATGAACATCAAATGACTAATATTTTGCATATTCATAAAAGTGAATCTCATATCAACATTTTACCTAAGTCCTGTTTTATTACATGTTGATAACATGAGAATGCATGCATGCAACATCATGTCAGTACAAATATGGTAAAAGATTGGTTTCTTGGAGAAAAGCAAACATGCAAATTAATAGGAAGAAAGTGTCTCAAAACTGACTTTACATTCAACTGCCAAAAAAAAAAAAAAATAGCAATCTTAATATCATTAAAACATTCACATCTTTCTTAGTTGTCTTTTGATTTTTTTCTGCTTTTCAAATTTTTTTGGACCAAACTTCCCTCTAAGATGTTCATGATATATTTATACATATTTATGAGTGCACAGAGTGGTGAGAAACAATTTCAAACTTGAAACAAGGTTGTTACACTGATGATATTTATAACTATATCACTATTTTCAAAACACATATTGACTATGATAAAATTCTTCAAGATGTACATACCGTATACATTAATATTTCTGTACAAAATCTCGACATCAACATTATCTATAAAACAAAGATCTGAAACAGACTCTTTTCCTGTTTCTTAATCCTTGCTCATTTAATTTACATGTTCTCAATAAAATCATAATAATGCCCCTGACCACTTTGTGGAGGCTGCATAAAAGTGATGCCTTTAGTTGCGATAGTCAAGACATACTCTAATCATCAATCATTCATCATTAGCAATTCCATAAAAATGAACCCAACTATACATGGTGTACTGTGAAACTCTTCTTATATAATTAATTGTGAGAAGTCAAGAGTCATCATGATACCTTGAATATACTACAAACTTCTCCCATTGTAATTAAGCCTACTAGAAGGCAACCCTGACCTACTTTAGTCTGCAGTAGAAAGTGTTTGATGCTGAAAGTCTGAATTGTTTAATTAACTGTCTATTAATTGTTTTCAAAAGGTTCTTTCTTTTCTCACCTTGTCTTGGTCAAAAGCTCATGGCTGTTCATTCATTTCTGGTCCAGTCAACTCTTGTTTGTGTTGCAAAACAAGTAATAGCTATTCTATGCTCTGATATTCCATCATCATCTTTCAAAAAAGTGCCACAATGTCGCCAAATTTGGCAGTCCATGGTCCACATATTTGATTAAATGTGTAGTCCAAAATCTTGCGAATAAAATTGAGTTATGGGATAAAGATATGTGTAAATGATGGGCCCATCTAAATGAGCAACATAGTAAAATTAATAATTGAAACTTAACTATTTAGCTCAAAATGCATGATTTTGAAATTGGGACAAAATGCCCATGAGCAGCACCATTGACCTGTTTGTTATATATGAATGGCAAAAGTGTCCGAAATCTTAAGTTAAATATCCAAACTACTTTCCCTAAGTACTTAGTTGATGCTTTCATAAAGAGTGCACCCAAACTCAAGTCTTTACAGAATAAAAAAACCCCAACATATCAGAACCTACTTTGCAGTAATTCTTATCCCTTGAAACATCAAGTCTTAACACATTAGTTCTTTTAATTGAGGAATATCACTCCTAAACTAAGAAAATTTAACTTTTTTTCTGAGTGTAGTACCAATAATGACTACCAACAATCCTGATAAGCTAGGAGCAATCAGCTTACATATCTAGTGGTTTTGGCATTCCTGGCACTAAAAATGCCCTTCTGGCAAAGTGAGTCCATTGAATTGAGACTGCACCCAAACTTCTACTACCATAATAAAACCTCTAGTGGTTATGAAGTTCATTGGGAGAAAGTTATTCAAAGAATATTTAAATAGTGTTGACAATTCTGAAAGTAAAAACACAAATATTTGAAAAAATATTAAATATCAGACTTCTAACGACAATGCCACTGGTAAAGAGTCTGACCATCAATATGGTCAAATAAGACCAGCCTTCGGCCTTCCTACACCCTCCATCTTTCACTCGTCCTCGTCCTAACAGCTTAATAGGGGTTCTTCAGCACCCGACGCTGGCGGAAGTCATAAACCTGGCGGCAGAGGAACACAGCTTCGGGGTCAAAGCCCTCTGGGGGCACAGCGTCCTTTCTGGGGTCGTTCTCCCTCAGGTCAGGGACGTACTGGCAGCTGGGGCGGATGCAGTCATGGGTCATGCGAAGCTTGGAATAGAACCTGGTCAGGACAATGAGGGAGAGAAAGACAAATTAGGATCAGGTGACAATGGTATTCACTCTTCATGTGTCATTTAGGCATATTCGCACTGGTAATAAACACCATTCGGGCAGTCCAAAAGTCTGACAGAGGAGGAATTAACCTGTTGCTCACAGTTAGATTTTCTGGCTGGTCTAGTTAAGATGACAAAATTCCGCCACTGAACTGTAGTAACCAAATGGATGTGGCTTAATTCTGTCCCATAAGGTACTGGAAGTTTATTCATAGCCTATATCGCCTATTGTTCAAACAGCAGATTGTATGGGAGTCGGGCTGATTGGAAAAAGGCCAGCCCACATATAAGCAGGCTCAGTTAAGAACAAGTTAACAGTAATTTTCAAATGATACAGCAGATTCTCAACTCCCTGCTACATTTTCTTTCGGGTTGCAATACTTTTCAGGGCAGATACATTCCTTGGACAAATGCAGCTTATCCTCCATTTAAAAATCTACTCCCATATCCCCCCCCCCCCCCCTTTTGATACACAGTTTTTGGTTTTTCTTATTCAAATAATCAGTTGTTTTTCTTACCTGTTATATTCAGCCAATGTCACAACATAACACTTGTCCTCAATACAGGCCACACTGCTTATATCCCAGTGCCTACAAGCAAACAGCTCATTCTGCAGATGACAGAAAGTATAAAAGCATTCCACACAGAAACAATTAGAACCAATTAATAGTTTATGTACTTAATATTTGTATACACATGTTCAAGAGTTTACCGTTTAAATACACAGAACTTGCAAACAGTAACATTATCATACAAAACAAGCAAGCCTAATGGCTAAGAGACATAGAAAGAGAGGGAAAGACAACATTTCAAATGGGACAACATTAAGCAAAATTTATATTGATAAGATTTAAATAGGGACAGATCAATTAACACAATAAAGAAATGACTCGTTAAAATGATGTGAAAACGAATGGGTACCAAGTTTCCATGAAATCATGAATTTAGCTTTAAACTGTTCAACATATACTGTACTTCCCGCCGTTTAGACTTTACATTTAACCATTCTACTCCTTCATTCAATTTCCAGGAGCAAATAAAACAATAACAAGATCATGAATTATATAGAAACTAACACCCAGTGCCTGAGGATTGTCTTATGGTATGGCTTATTCATGTTCCGTCAGCATGTGAGAAACCCCTTCTGTGAGGTTTCTTTCCACCCCCTACATTATGTATGATTGCATTGATGGCTCTTTACCTCGATGTGACATGCGAGTCTGCCTGCTTCTGTGTGCTCAGGCCGGTAGTACCATAACAAGCTGATCATCAGGTCACCTGTACAGGAGGAAGCACGCAACAGTGTCCTTGTTTGAAGCCATTTACATGGACGGCCCATGACAATCTCTATTATGGTATAATGGTTATGAAATATGAATGAACATATCAAGGTCAAAAGTTCAAGCCCATCCATGGAACTTGTGTCCTTCAGCAAGATTCTTAACTTACACATGTTCTGGGGACCGGGTAAACCAGATTCATATTTGAGTGTAAGAAACTTGGGAACTGGGTAAACCTGGTCTCCATTGTAATTGAAGTAATACAAACTATTATCTTAATTATTAATCATGTATCATGATCTCTATATACACCAGGCAAGGGGCTATACTGTGATATCACAGGTTAGAGAAATGAAGGATCAACCTATCAATAAAATATATCCCTGTACCTATACCTTGGATACACTAGCACAAGACGATCATTGTGCTAGCGCTTTCTGATTATAGAAAAACTTCAATCAGTGCTCAGGAACAGAATGCTGGTCATAAATTGAAGTCGTTCTCCCTTGTGTGCAAAAAAAGAAGAAGATGCTTTTCCATGGGATTTATATGTATCAATAGTGAAATAATTTATAAGCAGCATCTCACCCGTATCTGGTTCCTCATACAGTGCTGCTACTTTGGCCACAAACGGGAGATCCCGTTTCCGTAAACCTGCTCGCAACAAAACGCAGTCTTTTGTCCTGATAACATCGTCCTTCCGACGGATTGAACTGTAGCAGTAGCGGATCTCCTGAACAGCTTCACTCTGTAGAGTTGAGATAGGAACCGTTGTCAATTGAAGACAGTAGCAGGTTCATTATATATAGATCAGATACATGTAGGCAGTCAAGAAATGTGCATTGAACTGTTTGTGTAAATGTACGAATTCATCATTGGACCTTATTTAAGTGCAATAATAATAGTTTATTCTTATTATAGCGCAATTCTACAGTTAAGTCTCAGTGTGCATAAACGATCAAAAGAGAAAGAAATAGAACCGTTTTTAAGCAAAGATAAAATGATTGAAACTTACAATTCACAAACAAACAAAAATGACTTCAAATTGGCGTGAAATTAATCCTCAGCATATTATTGTTGAATAAAGCAGGAAGTTTATTCCACAACATAGGTGCGGCAAACTAGAAAGACCTCTGACCGTATGTCTTGGTAGGCACTACATGTACATGTATATCAAGCAAACTTTCACCATAAAATCCACATGAAGTGTGACTAAATCTAAATAACCTTTGTCAATTCAAGCCAATAAGATTACTTACATCGATGACTACTGGCTTGAGAACTGGCTCCCCTTCCCCTTTCCACCCATTGGTCGCTTTCCGCCTGTGATATGGTTTGAGGCCTGGCCGCTTCACCACCTTACGGACCACCTTGGACTTTGCTGTGATGAACTCGGTCACGGTACCACTCATTCCATTGAGAGAAGTTGTATTAGCTTTGTGTAATGTGCTGTTGGTTGATGTGCACCCATGAGCATTCAAATTTCCTGACGAAAACATCAAAGATATCAAAATGTGGTATATTAAACAATAATGTCTAAAATAAAATACGAAAAATAAACATGTCAGTCCTTTAACTTCATTTGTTATTGAAGAAGACTAGTAACTGAAAGAGAAAATAATATAAAACTAACATATTCAATTCTTGTCGAGCAATAAAGATGAAGTACTGCTAATTATTTGTGCACATACGACTGCTGGTATGCCTCTGCCTTCCTGTAGAAATCCTAAAGCATAGCCTTCATCCCGAACATTTACATTTATTTGTATAATGCCTGGAAAGTTTGGAGACATTGCAATTTGACTGTTAATCTTGATCCCTGTCCATTACATACATGTAAACTGATTTTCCTTGACCTTGTACATCATAGCCCAAATACATTCAATAAACAGCCTGTATCAAACTCCTTCGGTTTAGGATCACACCTTCATCCAAAGTACATTCAAGAAATTGTCCCATCATACATGATTATTGTAACATGTTCGTTAAAGCAATGCCAAATATTTGTTTATAAATCAAATAAATAATAGCTGATGGTTTTGAAACTGTGTACTCCTGGATTACATCTTGTGTAGTTTGCAGATCTATTATTTTATGACGTACAGGGATTTCCAGAGGGCTACATGGAGCTTAATTACAGCTTTATTCCAAGATAAGCCCCATTTTTCAAAAACCTGCCTTCAATGCTGGAGTAAATGATTTACTGAACTCCAGCAATCATCAAGTTTAAAGGAAATACACTGTACTGGGAAGACTAAAAGCCCTCAAAAAGGTGATCGCGATCAATCTTCTTGCCAATGGTCTTAAATTCATGTATTGTCCATTTTAGAAACTTGCTAAAACTTATTTCACTTATTTGCCCTCAAATGATCCACATTTGGAGTAATGAGTGATTAAATCACAAATTACTCCAAATGTGGATCATTTGAGGGCAAATACCAGTAACTCTCAGCAAGTTTCTAAAATGGGCAATACATGAATTTCAGACCATTGGTAAGAAGATTGCTCACAATCACCTTTTGAAGGCTTGTTGTCTTCCCAGTACAGTATACACTACAGGTCAAAGGAATTGGCACCGGGTAAAGGGAAAGGGAAGTCACCCCGGTTTTGAATCGCGGTATATTTTGTCTACTTCATCATAAAACATGATGCTTTCGCCTAAAAAGCATCATATATTCAAAATATACCGCGGTTTAAAACTGCCGCTCCTTCTCTTTCCCTTTCCCTACGCCAATTCCTTTGAGCTGGAGTGTATGCCCTTTAAAAACATCACATACAGAATGAAAATAAGAGAAGTAACTGTACCTGTTTGCATCAAACCCAATTCAGGTAATGGCAGAGAGTATTGGCTGGCAATGGATGTTGGCGCTGCAACGGAATGTCTGGACAGGCGAAGCAGGAAAGGTCCTTTCAACGAGGCATTGAGTTTCCCGCATTCTGCAGCATCCACAGAGGCCCTCCTTGGCGGTCCAAGGAGAGGGGCAAGAGAGTCCGCACAGCTGATGTCTACAGAGGCTTCTGAGATGCTTTGATGTGCCCGTGGGCAAGTGCATACTAGCTGATCTGACGATGCCGGGTCTGTCTTTGTCCCTGCATTCAGGGGAAGCTTCACCACATTGTTGCTCTTTGTTGGGCAAGACAATGCCATTGCACTGTTATTGCCAGCTCCTACAAACACATCAGAATCAAATGAGATCCTACTGCATGAAGTGACAAGTTTTCCACAACGAGAACACGTTTGTTTGTTGAATAATTCCTGTGGTGATGGTAATCTTGCAGTCTGTTCACCAATCTTTCCAAGTGTCTTTTCTGTGGGGTCTTTGAGCTGTGTATGATTGTTGATTTGATGCTCTTTCTTCTCTTGAGGAGCATCGTTTTTCAAAGAGAATATTTGCGGATTGACTGTGACTGGCTGATTAGATACCTGCTTGTCATCCAACATTTCCTCACTAGTACTTGTCCTTCCCTTATTTGGCGGAGGATACCGATCTGCTTCCTTCTGGATGATATCATCTCTCTCATACAGCAGATGGACTTTCGTTTCAGCAGTCAGACTTGCCACTCGCCTAGTGCGTGGTGCGCGTGGGGGTAATATATCCACATACTTATGCCCGCGTTTCTTGGGTTTTCTTTCTTCAGTGGGACTCAAAGTTTCATGTTTCAGAGCATTTTCTTCATCAGCGGACCCATCCTCCATTGTACCAGTGCTGCCCACGGATTCAATTCCAATACACAGAGAGATGGGCTCAATATGCTTGCTTTTGGTATTTACGTTTGAATCCACTGCTGCAGATGTTTTCTTCAGATGGTTATCTTTTTGCTTCGCACTCCCCCTTGGCGATGTTCTTCCTGATGAATAACTTCCTTTATTACGATCTCGTACCGGGCTACTCTTTAATGAAGATGTCCTGTTGAAGGCAACCTCGTTATCCACCTTTTCAAACTTTTCTTCATCAATTTCACCTGGTCCAACACAAGTATCTGAAAACACTGAATCATTTGAGGTGCTGTGGAAATAACTAGGCCTCTTCTGATTACCATTTGAAGTAGCGCCATTTTTCAAAAGATCAAGTTGCACATTTGCACAACCGATGGACACATCACTCTGCTGTTTGCTGACAAGACACATTTCTTTCTGGCTGCTTTTGATTTTGAGGATATCATTTGTTAATTCCTTACTAGTTGGGGAACAATCAGAAGAGTTTGACATTCTGGGGGACACTTTCCTGTGGCCAATACAATGAGAATTCTTGTAGTTTCTTGAGGAGGACTCCGACCAACTTGCTCTCCTCCTCCCAGGGGTGATATCTGACAGGTTTTTCTCATTCTGGTTCCAGTCTAGATGATCCTGCTCTGGAAGCATGCCCAGTCTATCTTGTGAGTTGCATACTCCCTTTACAATCAACTTCTTTCTTTTGGGTGAGGACAATGGTACAACCGAGTCATTTACCATATCAGCACCATCAATATCTAGGTTCCTCTTACATTTGTTGGAAACACAGATGTTTCTTACTGGTCTCACTGTGAGCCTGGAATCGGATAAGCACTGTCGTCCTGGAGATACGATGTTTGTCTCCGCATTCGCTACAGCAATGTCCACGTTCAGAGTGTGCATGCTGTTCATGTTCGAGGAACTGGATGGAGATGACAATGTCTTTTTTCCTGTGGTGGTCACTTCATGTTTGATCTGGGTAGGAACAACCAATCCTTGTTTCTGTGATTTATGTGCCTTTTCATTCTCTGGACTCCGCGGCTCAATCCGGGCTTTCGTACAATTCTGAAAGATAAATAAAAAACAATTACAATTCAGTCGCTTAAAAGCAAGTAATTTTTTCCTTTTCTTTTGTTTTTGTTATACTACCTTTCTCGAAATGATATTCTAAAGAAACAAAAAACAAAAGCAAACTGTTTGTGTACATATTTACTCACACAAACTCATCTTATAAAATAGTCACATCCAGGCCTAATGTATGTTGATCATCCAGTGAGTATACAACTATATCTCTCACTATTTTAGGTGGAGAGGATGTCTGGTAAAATCATCTGCCCCAATTTCAAGTGTCAAAAAAAAAGACAATAATGATATGATAATGGAAATATCAATAAAATACTACCGATAATAATGACCAGAATATATTGCACAAGCTACAATCATGTGCAGTGACTGACCTTAGTAGAATCTCTCGCATTTTGGAATGCGTGTCAGCAGGATCAGGGGCGTAGACAACGGGGGGGATGAGGGGGATGCATCCCCCCCACTTCACAAGGTGGGGGGGATGGCATGTACAATCATCCCCCCCAGGTTTGGGGGAATGACATTGCTTACTTAATAAGTCATAATCATGATAATGATAGTAAGAATAATAATGATAACAATTATAATATTAATAATGATAATTATCATGATTATGATATTAATCCTCATCATTATTGTAATCGTGTTTATTGGTATTAGCCGCATTCACACAGTGCAAGCCAATTCAGACGGTAAAAAAGAGAAAATCTTACAAGTATTTTGTGGTTATCTTGTGGTTTGTCTTCACTAAGCAAAATAGCATAACTTTTTATCAAAGAAGTTTTGGGCAAAATAATTTGGCAGGATTGTTTCTCACCTTATTGACTAACTTCTGTGTGAAAATCACATTAATCCAAATATACAATAAGTCATGCATGAGTGGGCAAATTTAAGAGGCAAAAATGTAACTTTTCAAAAAGTCACACAAGTCACAATGAATTCCATTTCTGGTGCATAACTTATGTCCTTTCATTGTTTATAATCCATCTCTCGATGCACCTACACCTATCCCGACATTTTAACCCATTTAACCCATTTAAAAAGTACTCCTCCCTCTGGAGTTTGAAACTTTTAAAACCCTTTATTTTTGTCAAAAATACAACTGGATATTTTGACAAAGATGTATCATGACCTAATATAACAACATTGGAAGTCATTTCCGTTTCATGGTTTAGTGAATACACTTTAAAAATCGCAGAAAATAAAGAAGTGCCAAAATGTACTGTTAAAACGGCATAAACAATTACCCTTGTGACTTTTGAAAAATCTACATTTTTTTGCCTTTAAAATTTGCCCACTCATGCATAACTAATTGGATTAATGTCATTTTCACACAGAGGTTAGTTAATAAGTTAAGTAACAATCCTGCAAATTATTTTGCCCAAAACCGCTTCGATAAAAAGTTATGCTTTTTTGCTTGGGGGGGGGGGGGGTTACTTTGTTTTTGTTGTGTTCAGAAAACAAAACACGTGGTGAGTCCGCTAAGCAGGAGGCCCTGTCTTCTTTAACTTTTTAAGGGGAAAATATTGATTTTCGGATTCTAGGATGTTGAAAATATCAAAGATCTCTTCTTCTTTTTTTTTTGGTTGTGTTTAGAAAACAAAGAACATGTGGTGAGTCCGCTAAGCAGGAGGCCTTGTCTTCTTAAAGGGGAAAATATATGTGAGTGTGTTCTTTACATAATTGACAGCGTGAATTGATCTTCGGATTCTAGGATGGTCATAATAAGAAGTTGAAAACATCAAAGATCTCTTCCTTTTCAAGTATAATGAGAAAGAAAAACATGATGGCGAACAGCCGTCTCCATCAAAATCGGATAATGTCGGAGAAAGGCCTGTTCTTACGGAAGTTCAACCAGAAGAAAGTGCCGTTGAGGGTGATGGATAATCTGAGGCGAAAGATGATGATGAAACTGATGCCGGTTTTAACGACTGGGTTAGTCCCAATCACCCACAACTTCTTCCATTCCCGTACTAGAAACTAAACCACAGAAAATTCTGTTTCAAGCCAAATGGTACCCAAACTACCCCTGGATCCATTACGAACCCTCCCTGCAAAATATGCGTCAGTCCATACCGTACTCGTATGCCACGGTGTGTAGATCTCGTCGAAACTATGACTGTCCATTTAAGGCGTAGAACAATGTGTGTGTGTGTGTGTGTGTGTGTGTGTGTGTGTGTGTGTGTGAGTATCTGTATGTGTGTGTGTTTGTGTGTGTGTGCACGCTTGTGTGTGTTATTTTACCTCATTAAGTATGGATCAGATTGCACAATTTCCTGTTCAAAATTGCAAAAGCTCCCTACCGTGGGAGGGGGGACACCCCCCTCCCACACCCTCCCCCCCCGGCTCGGTCGCTCCGCTCCCTCGCTCGGGCGCTTTCGCGCCCTCTCGAGCTTTGGCAGCCCAGTCATCCCCCCCAGGTGTACGAACCTGTCTACGCCACTGAGCAGGATCAATGCAAAATAAAAAGCTTGATAAGGTCTGTAAGGTTTACACGTTTAATATTGAGCTTTCAAGTTTTCTGCATCAGAAAAGTATTAGATCGGTGCATATTTCAAAATGAATTTCTGAGTTTAATTTGCTTGCAATTGTTGAAATAGCCTAGGGTGTAATAGCCTTTAGACACCAGGATTTGGTGAAAAATCAATGTTGTACTAGTAATAAGTAGTAGTGATTACATTTCCAATATTGTGGGGAAATATCACCAATAGGTTCCTATAGCTTTTGTATTTCATGCTATCACGGCTGCTCCAAAATGCACTTCATTCTACTTTACAGAGCGGAAAAATTGGCTGAGGATTCTAGTTTACACTTGACGTTGGACTGAGCTGTGTCTTTGGAGACTGCCACATTTGGCACTAACCAGGGCAGAGTGACCTAAATTTAAAACGAGTTTTAGTTTAACCACATTCTTAAAATGTAAACAATTACCTCGATTCAAACTAAATAAACATAAATTACATGTATCTGCAAACGTTAATACATACTTTTTCTGAAGGATTAATGAATCGTGTGGCGCTACTCCTCTGGCTTTGTGTTTTACTATCCTTATTGAGCGGAAATTTGCTCGCCATAGTGCCAGTGGAGAGTTGACTTGGACCCCATGCATACACAGTGCTGACTGTAGTTAATCGTGTAGCGCACTCAAGCTCCGGCTCACGGTTCCATCCAGTTGCTGAGCGATAGAAAAGAAATGTTCTCGCCTCAACTCACTAATAAATAAGAACACAGCATTTTGAGTAGCAATTCCGATAATCCTTATTTAGTAGTAGATATGGAGAGACCAAGAGAAGGAATTATTTCACTGTAAATATTATTGTTGGGAAGAAAGAGCCCCTTTTTCTGAGCTTATCTTCGTGCCAATTGCAATACTGGTACATGTAGTAGATTGGAATATAATGCAGTGTTTCATTTTGGGGAAGTATTGAATGACGTCAAGAGACGGCGCTCTTCGCGCGCGCCCCGCGATCGCGATCTGTCTTATGTACGCCGCGATATAAAATGATTTCGAATGATATGTACAATGTTCAGTTTCGCATCTCAATTATCTCGATCTATTTCCATACTATACTAGGATTATGAAAAGTTGAAAGGCCAAATTACTAGTAAGACAATAATAATGGGATTTATAGGTGTGCAATGGAATGGAAATATACTCGGTAGAGTGACACATCACCCATAGGCCTACTTAGGTGTGGAGATCGCATCGGACATGTCATGGAATACACATATAAAACAGTTAGTTAAAAAAACAAATTAACAACTTGGACTCGTACGTATACAGCTGTGATAAACTCACAGTAAAGCAATAGCTGATCAAACACTGGTTCGTCCTTTATTGGAATACTGCCATGCGGTATGGGACCCTCACCAACAATCCAACATAGATATGATAGAAAAAAAATCAAACGTCGCGCAGCACGTTTTGTTATGAATGATTACAACCGGACATCTGGTGTCACCAGCATGTTAAAACAACTAGGATGAGAGACCTTGGAAGACAGGCGGTGTAAAGCTCGTCTCTACATCGTCTTCAAGGAAACTCGCGGCCTGATCCTTAGTAATATATCAACTCATAGAAGTAAAATTCAAGATCACCATACGGTCCACCAGAGACCAACGACTAGACTAGCTTTCATCCAAAAGCTTCATTTATGATCACATCAGAGCAAATAAAATATATTCTATATCCAAGAACATTACCCACATGGAACAAGCTCCCAGACGACTATTGTTGTGCCCCAACTCTTCAAAATTTAAGAAATTACTGGAAAACACAAAGTTCAAGGCAATGTAAAGTTTTGCATAATATATAATAAGCTTTGCATCCGACTGCTGCATATGCGCAATCTGTACGTGATATGGCCACCATCACTGAGGCGTTTGTACAGTATCAAGCAGAAGCAGAAGCAGAATGCAACATAGATTAACAGAGCGGTATGAAGCTAATTAATTACTAATACGGTACGCCCTATCCTGAAGGGTATGAACTCACAATTAGGTATATTTTTTGTAACAAATTTAAGTAGGCTTGCCCATTTGCAATTTGCCCCGACCAGTTATAGGCTATGTATGTAACAATTAGATATTCAGATGTAAACACTAATATATGGCTTGAATTGAGTTGACATCACAGTGGTGTAGGCAGGTTCAGGTCGTCTGATCTGGGGGATGAATCAGTGCGAGGGACCAGAGCGGGGTGTCGGGAGGGGGGTCTCCCCCTCCCCCCTCCCCAGCCCCCGGCGAGGTAAGATTTTGTATGTTCGATATCTGTAAGAGAGTTCCGGTCATGCCCCCAAAATCTCACGTTATTAGCATCACCACAAAATGTTTTGAATACCCTAATTTAGTTCACCTTAATGAACTACCATTTTGCTGTTTCACTTGATGCCGGGCTCAAAACTATAACGTGATCCTGATCAATTCGTGAAGTGAATTATAATTAAATATTCAATGGATTTTTGCACAAAACGTGGGCTAATAAATTAACACTTTGTTTGATACGTCCAACAACACTAAAACAATACAATACCTTTCATCTTTCTCATCAAACATTTGAAATTCACTCGGGGTGCTAGCATCTGCCTTTCGAAGAAAACATTTATTTTAGTTTTGATTCAAGTTTCGACTTTTAAGTGTGCTATGATCCATATGCTTAGCCTACCAATTCGCAAAGCTTTTAACTTTGTTTTCAGATAATCATTAGCTATTTCACCTTTCAGAATAACAACCCTGTTGCTAATCTTGCATTCACAGTTCTAACAAATGTCATAAACTCCATCGTCATCATTTTCGCCCTTGGTTATTGCGTTAAACACACATACCCAGATAGCAAAGTGACGTTGGGCTAACGTCGGCAGTGGTCGGATTGGTCGCTGTCGGGAAGCCAACGTCGAACCAACATTGGGCCAAACATTTGCATTTGTGTGTGTGCGCGACGTCGGGTAATGTTAAGGGGTGCGACGTTGGGCCAACGTCGGCAGTAGTCGGATTGGACGTCGTCGGGAAGCCAACGTCGAACCAACGTTGGACCAAGCACTTGCATTTATGTGTGTGCGCGACGTCGGTTGCGAGGTTGGGCCAACGTCGGCATGGTCGGATGGGACGTCGTCGGGAAGCCAACATCGGCGAACCAACGTTGGGTCAACCATTTAAGATGGGTGACCGAGGGATGTTCAGGGAACTATTACCCATTGATTTACACAAGTTTAGGGCATAAGTCACAGAAGATATTTTGGAGGTAACGTATCTGTTGTGAATAACGAGACAAACATTGGTTAGGGCCTACAGGGTGGAGAAAAAAAATGCTGCCAGGATTGTAAGTGGAAGCAAAAGCAAGTGCATTTCATTGGCGTTTATTATAGCGTAATCACTTGTTTCTTGTAAGTCGCGTTCCTTGATTTTTTCTTTCGTTTCTTTATGGTAATCATAAGGGGGACAAAACTCTCCCATAGGCTTGCATGCAGTGTACAAGGTCATTTTTTATCATTAGATTTTCAAGAAATGTTGTTAGTTCAATCAAGCTGAATTATTTCCTCATTGATAGGCCTACTGCTAGTATGTTTTTATAAAAAGTCAGGTTTGACAAACAATATGTTCTGGAGACAGAATATGCCACTACTATCGGACATGTTAGCTGAGAACGGGCCATATCATGCTACGTGTCGCTTGATTTTGTCGTAATTACAGCAAAAATATGTCATAACACGTTTCTTACACCAAACTGACTTTCGCTGGAATTACAGCAAAATCGGGGCTACACACCCATTCAATTTTGCTGTATTTCAGCAAAATATCAAAGACCACCAAATTTCATTGACATTACAGCAAAATATCGAGTCAAGGCATCTTCCTGGTTTTGCTCTAATTACGGCTAAATATAAAGTCAAGACACCTACTTTCTCACTTTTGCTGTAATTACAGCGAGTCAATGCCAAACATCTTCTTAGTTTTGCTGTAGTTATGGAATCGCATCGAGACAATAGTTTTTAAAAACTAAGAAAAGCTTTCATTATTAATGTTTTGTTTTAGCTCACTTAGAGCAAATTTAAAAAAAAAATGGGAAACTTGCAAATTCCCCAAATCCAACCCAACAATGTTATGTTAATATGCACTACATTATCACTGCATGAGGTATCACACTATCATCCCCCAAACAGAGTAAGTTTAATCAAAATAAATATTATCCGAAAATATTTGGTCTTGTTTGTTTATTGAAAAATTAATAACTTGTAAATGTTATCATGGGATATTAAACAGGAAAATGAAGAAATATCCCACAAATTCTTTGACCATTTTTTGTATTTCATTAGACATGTATTAGCGCCCCCACATGGTAACGAGAGTTTGAGTTGCTTTGCATGTGTGCCAATTAAATTTGAGTGTGATTAATAATAATAAAAGAAAATAGAGAAGGGGGCACAACCCTTGGGCCACGGAAAGCCAAAAATAGCTTAGGCTTTTGGAGGTTGACGATTCTGCTCCTACATTGCATTATTATTATTATTATTATTATTATTATTATTATTATTATTATTATCATTATTATTATTATTATTACTATTATCATTATTATCATTATTATTAGTATTATCATTATTAGTATTATTATGAATACTATTATTATTATTATTATTATTATTATTATTATTATTATTATGATTATAATCATTATTGATGATGATGATGACGATGATGATGATAATGATGATGATGATGATGATGCCGTGGAACGGGCGACGGAAAAATAAAAAAGTAATGAGCAAGTAGTTGTTAGAAGATATAGGCAACAAAAAAAACTACACAGTCACTGTTCCTAGCAAACTTTAATACTGTATGCATAATTGCATTTCCCTTATTTTATGAACACCACACAATAGCCTACACACAATTAACATAATATATGCACCACATAATAAAGGCCTATATACACAATGTCCATAGCGTAATTTGTCTTGTATGTAAAGAGTTAAAAAACATTAAGTGAGACCAGGGTGAACTGGGACGCGGGAGAAGTGGGACACCTCCTATATCTAGAAAAGTTTTCAACCAATTAGCTTACTGGTCTTAGCCTCTGATAAGCATTTGGTATCAGAGTAAAAGCACATGGAAACAAGTGTAATTTTGAATTTCATTTTTTCACACTTTTTTAATAGTTTTTTGCAGTCAGTGTGAAGTACTTTTTGAATTCATTCTTATAGCTTTAGTAGACACTTGGTATGCTATATCTAGGCCTTGTTAGTCCTAATAATTTGGATTTTAAGTTTTTGCAAAGATGTGCACATTTGTAAAGTTAGCCGCCATTTTGCTTAACAAAATCGGGAGGAGAAATGGGCGACATGAAAAACAGAATTTCAAAGGGGAGAAATCCCGGTTGGGGGGGGGGGGGGGAGTGGTCAGTCAATCATATCACATACGACGCACGCGCGTCCACAAAAAGCGTCGAAAATGGTCTGTTTTCAGCCCTTTGACGTCGTCGCGCCGTTTTCCTAGAAAAAAAGGGGGGGGGGTGTTTTTCAGCTTCAACTGCTTTTTTCGACGTTCAGGGTACTAAATTGCAATTTAGGGTCTATTTCTTTCCCATTTTTACGCGGGGTTTACGCCACTTAGGGTAATTTTTTTACTCGGTTTACACCGGGTTTCTGAGCGGTTTACGCCATTTAGGTTCAATAAGTGTGTGGACGCGCGTAAGTAGCGCAATATGTGGTGAATGACGCCCTGGGGAGAGAATGCATACAGGCAGCTCAAGTATGGAACAGTACCAAAATCAAGAGAACCACAAAACTCAGGTTATACAAATCATTGGTACTCCCGGTGCTAATATATGGATCTGAAACATGGAAGATGACAAAAGGCGACGAAAGAAAATTCAATTCTTTTCAAATGAAGTGTTTAAGGTGAATCATGAAGATAAAACGACAAGAACACATTAGTAATGAAGAGATCTTCGTCAAGACAAAAATGGATAAACTGACCACGACAATAATGAGGAGAAGATGGAAATATATTGGACACACAGAGGGGAACCTGCAAGCATCTGCAACACTGCATTGACCTGGTCATCAGAAGGGAAAAGGAAAAGGGGCAGGCTCAAAACAACTTGGCGGAGAACATTAAAAAAGGAAAGGATCCTGGCTGGATGGAGGTTATTAGCGGGAGCCAGAACTGTGGCGGCCAATAGGTCAGAGTGGAGACGTTCGGTGGAGGCCCTATGTGCCACTAGGAATCCGAAGGATAGGTAATGTAAGATCAACAAAATGAGCCTTGGGTAACACCACATTTGTGTTGATGAGGATGATTAGGTGAAAGGTCATCTAGGGGTCATAAGGTCAAATGATATGATGCTATTGCGAAATCAGGGGAGACTCGTGGTTCGCGAACCACTTTGTTTCTTCTTTCCAGCACCTCTATCACCACAACCAGATAGCAGGGTCACCCTTAGATTATTCTAAAGCACAGAGCACTGACCTTCAAATGATCCTTCGAACCGCAATGGAAGACTGGTTTTGAATGCGTGATATCAGCGCCTAAAAGCAAAATATTGACACCATTTCTTTTATCAGCAAACTACTGAATTTCATGCTAATCATTAATTTAGATACAGAGAAAGATGATTTCTTGTATTTTTACGAAACATTACTTGTTTAAAATGAAATTAATTCATTCGAAATGATCACTCATAAATGGTGCACCCCCCCCCCCACACACACACACAAAAGAACAGAACACAAATGCAAACAAAGAGGAAAGTGAAAGAAAAAATTATTTCCAGGATTTATATTGTGATCTCCCACAAGATAGCATTTTAATTGTCAAAAAGCATGCTTTTCTCGATCGCTTGTGATTGCATTTGCATAGTGTGTCCCATTTGCTCTCTTATAATTTCTTTCATTCTCCATCCCTCTCCCTATATCTCCGCCCCCCCCCCCATGTCTCACTCTCTCTCTCTCTCTCTCTCTCTCTTTCTCACCCTCTTATTCTATTTTTCTATATCCTCTCCAAAACTTCCACAACAACAAACACCAATCAATTTCTTTGTTTCTCACACAGCTCACTTTGGAAATGATACGTTAAGTGAGTCGGTCTACTACAGAAAAATGAGAAATGTTCACCATTTATTGATGACCCTATAACAACACATAATCAAATGCCATAAAAAATGGTAAAAACACATTTCCTAAGCATTTCACAGAACTTATGCCGCTTGTCGATATCATGTAGGTACCAACCCCACAAAAATATATTTTCTTTATCAAATTATAAATATGAATAATCTGTTCTTAAATATATAAAATGAAAGTGACAATAATATAAAAGTGCAGAATCAGAGTACTGATATTGAAAGAACAAATGGTTTTGGCATGCACACGGAGCTGAATATTTCATTTTGGCAGTACTCTATTGGCACGATCAAAATGATAAACACATTTTTCTTGTGATACATACATGATATCTTACACACTTCCATACAATCTTAAAATCAGCAAAATTGATCAATAAACGTTACGCCAGGGTTCCTGAGATATATAATCACTTACTTCAAACACATAAGAATTGGCAACAAGGTGGTAGAAAGATTGATATTCTTATATTCCTTGATAAGAACAAAATGATTCTGCTCATGCATATTTGCCAATTAAACGGCTACTAAATTAAAAAAATAAGTTCCCACTAATCTATGTAAAATTGTGCACTAAAAATGAATTTCACATTCGTTTGCCGCAATAAAATCTCATTTTGAAGAAAATTTGAAGAAAAAAACACACGCCTCCAGTGACGTCAGAGAAGTCAAAATGCCATAAATGCCAACGGCGTGAATAAAATATTTTATTCACGCCGTTCAAACAATACGTTACCAATGGGAGCCCTAAAGCTTGTCCGAGGTTTGTTCGAGTAGCAACAACTAATAGATTCAAAGAGCATTCCATCCATTGAATCTGAATGACAATAAACAGGTGAATGCAATAACGCGTTACTACGCAGTTAGGGGGAAAGTTGTGAATACATTACGAAAATGGTGTATTGTTGACTACCATACAATCTATGTTTTTTTTTTCCTTCAAATTTTCGTCAAAATAAGACTTTATTGCGGCAAACAAGTGTAAAATTCGTTTTTAGTGGAGGATTTTACACAGATTAGTGGGAACCTTTTTAATGTCCAACGATACCGCTTAGATTATGTAACTCTCATGCATAATTGAGCAGTGACCGAATGATGACCCACCAATTCCCGGGCGGTCTCCCACCAGCCACCGGCTGATTTAAAAAAAAAATTGTCCGGCGGCAGACCGGTGGTCGGCGGTGCATCTGCGGGTGTCTCGTAGGCGTTCCTGCGGCGGTGCGCCGGGCTCCGCCGAGAATTTCTCAAGGGCAACCTGGTATATCCGTGGCTTCCCCAGGCTAGTCATTAACAACAACGCTTTTGCTATGCATCTTAGAGGTCAACGCTGAGTAGCGCCTTTTGTAGGCCATGGGCGGGCAGACGCAGCGGTAAATTGAGCTGGAGTTGCCCGGAGGCCTACCGATTTTGAACTCGCCGCCCAGTGAACGGTGCGACCGGGCGGCGACCGCTCGTCAGCCATTGACCTAGCGGCTTCAAATTTTTTTTACCTAAATCGCTCGACGGCAAACGCTCGATTAGGTCGGTGCAAGGGCGACGACCGAGTGAAAAGTAAGCAGGCGCTGCCCGAATTTTAAATCCACGCTAAAACTAAATGAGTACCTGTACTGTTTGCCTGGATCAGCAGACGCTGGAATAGCAATGTTCACAGTCTTCTGTGTAGAGAGCAGGACAGGTATGAATCAAGTGTTAATATCCTCTATCTCCCCCCAAGTCTTTGGCACGGCGAGAAGTAATGAAGCGTGTCGAAGATGAAAGTTGTGTCCAAAAAAAATGTCAAATATCCAAAGAACGGGTAACTCGAGGAAAACGTCCAATATCCAAATAACAGGTAACTTTGTAAAACACTAAAACCCGTCGAACAGGAACTCCAAAACAAGAACAAGGAAAATGTCGTCCGTAACTTAGGGCGACATGTCATAATCTGAGTGCCATGCAGGTCTGCCGGCCCGACGAAGAGAACGCCTAGGTGAAGGGGCTGGGTCGGCAGCAGGAGCGATGACGCTGTCCGCAGGAGGAGGAGGGAGGGGTGGAGGAGCAGCTGCTGAAGGTGCAGCGGCAGAGGGAACCACAGCAGGAGTAGCACGACCCACCGCGGTTGACGGGGTATCAACAAAAGGTGGCGATATGCGGGAGTCATCAGCGATATCAACCACTGGTGGTAGGAAGGCATCAGCAATTGGGCTCGGGCCGCTGTCTTGTAGGTTCAACGGGACGTGAAGGGGGTGATGGTGGGCCTCCGGACATGGTAGTGGGATGCTTGGGAGAGTAAGGGTACACGTACTGGTCGACTTGAGGCGCGAACATCATCCTCCATCGTCTTCGGCGGCAAGGGCCGATGGACAGGGGTGTATATATTGTCTCAGAAACTTCCTGTTCCGCAGCGTCACCCGGCCGGAGCCATCTACACGGACCATATATTGGTCATATTGCCGTACTTCAATGACGATGCCGGTCTTGTCCCATTTCAGAGGATGTGGCCCGGTTTGGTTCTGGATGCGGACATGATTGCCGACAACAAGAGGTGGAAGCCGTTTGGTGTGCTCCGACCAGCGTTCTGCCCCCTTCATGTGACGGTTGCGAAGGGCCTCTTCTCTTGCCTGCAAGGTTTCACACCAGGTGTTGTGTGGCTTGTATTTGCCAGGGGCAATTGGGATGAAATCCTGGATCGGGTGGCCAAAGACGCACATGGCTGGAGAGAGCTTCGTGTCCCTGTCTGGGGTATTGCGATACTGAAGTATGGCCCGCTGAAAGTTGTCTGTATCCAGGGATCCAGTAGCGCTAGTGTTGTCCATAATGAGTCGTTTAATGGTCTTCACAGCAACCTCAGCTCGACAGTTGCTGTGGGGAAAGGCAACAGAGGCGAGGCGATGATGGATACCCCAGTTGGCGAGGAAATGGCGTGTAGCTACTGCCGTGAAATCAGGGCCACCATCAGAGGTCAGCTCATCAGGAATGCCGAAAGTGGCAAAGATGCGACGTAGGCATGTGATTAGGCCATCCGCCCCATTCGCAGACCATTCAACGATTGGCCAGTTCGAGTACCTGTCCACTATGACTAAATAGTTGCATCCTTTGTAATGAAAGTAGTCCGCGCAGATACACTGGAAGGGGTAGACTGGTGAGAGCAGTGGAACTGGTGGCGCACTGGGATTGGAGGGTGCTATACGGTTACACTGAGTGCATCCCGCGCGTAGAGCAGCAATCGCGGAGTGATGCCAGGCCAGAAGACAGATGCTTCAGCACGAGCGGTCATCGACGTAATCCCCTGGTGGGCAGCATGAAGGTGGCTCAAGACTTCATCCCTGAGTGAAGGAGGAATAAGCACGCGATCATTGTACAGGATAACTCTATCAACTGAAGAAAGTCCATCTCGAAACTGGGAATATTCACGAAGAGGTTGGGGAAACGCATGGCGATGGTCAGGCAGGCCAGACTCAATGAGGTCAAGGAGTGCCTGCGTGGTGTCATCACTTGCGGTGGCGGAACGTACTCGGTCCCATGTAACTGACTTGAGGTGAATAGAGTCCAGAGCACACATGGCAGTTGAGAGTGTGCAGACTTCAACAGCATCCGTGTATGGGTCTAAGGTTCGAAGGCCCCCCATGAGGGTTGGTGAGTGGAGGAACGATGGTGGTACCAGATCGACCACCGCTACGTCATCCGGGAGGTGTAACTTCTCAGGCTCACCTGTTGGGTGACGAGAGAGGCAGTCTGTAGCACGGTGACGGATGCCTGGGACATGGACCATCTTGAACTTGTATCGCAATGTCTTCTCCTTAAGATTCCGCAAGCGGGGATTAGGGATTCCCTCCAAGGCCCTATCACCAAAGATCTTGAGTAGTGGCTTGTGGTCGACGGCAACGATGAGATCCTCGCACCCCAAGACGAAGTATCGTGCCTTGTCAAGGGCGTCTGCGACTGCAAGCGCCTCGCCTTCTACTGGGGCATAGCGAGATTCAGCAGCATGAGTAAATCGACTGCCTACAAGAGTTATTTTCCAACCAGAGACACAGCAGAAAGGGGTAGTGCCACTGCAATCGCAATGTTTCTGCAAAAGCCAAAAACCAATACCATCCTTGGACCAGTCCGTAGCCAGGCAGGTAGGCTTGGTGGGGTCAAAGATCCGTACGCCATCTTCAATCTCGCTGGCAATAAAGGCCTTGGACTCTTCAAAGGCAAGCTGGAGGGCGTTGATCCACACGAATGGCGTACTAGGCTTCAGGAGCTGACGAAACGGTAGCATCTTCTCTGTCATGCTGAAGGCATATGACACCTGGTTGACGAGCCCGAACCATGATCGCACATCAGTGATGGTAGTGGGCGTCGGGAAGTCGAGGATCGCCTGCAGGTATTTCCGGCATGGTCGGACACTGTCAGTAGTGATTTCGAAGCCTGCAAATTCAACGATGTCTGCACCGAATGTGAATTTGCTAGGGTTGAGGACGATCCCGTTCCGGCCGCAGACATCCAGCCACTGGATAGCTTGGAAGAAGCTGTCAGCTAACGTGTCAGCCCAGAGTAAGACGTCATCAACACATTTTGTCTTGCATGGGATGGCCGACACAATCTCATCATATCGCCTGGTGTAGCCGTCGCCAGAGGCAATGTACCCCTGCGGGGCGGTCTTGTAGCGGTATCTTCCCCAGGGCGTTATGAAAGTTGTGAGATGGCGGTCTTCCTGACAGATGGGTACACTGTGATAGCCGTTCCAAGCATCACAGACAGTCTTCTTCTTGCCATGTGGAACCGACCGAGCTTGAAGGAAAGGAGATTGGGTGTGGTGTGTCTCACGGGTGGCATGTGCATTTAGGGCCTGGAAGTCAACAGTCCTTCTTGGCTCGCCAGTCTTCTTAGCACACACGACCATCCTATGGCACCAGGTTACAGGCTCCCCATCTGGGACAGGTTCAAGCACGCCCAGCTGAACATCGTGATCCAACCCGGCCTTGACAGCATCCCGCCAGTGGAGTGGGACAGGCACAGGGGTGTGATGTGCGATAGGCTCTGCATCTGGATCCACCATCAGTTTCATAGGAGGGCCATCCATCAGGGGCAGGGGCTGGTGTTCACAAGTGTTGAATGTGCTGCTCTTGTAATAGTCCAGGAGGTATCGCTGGAGTTTGTCACGATTTTCCTCAGTTGCTGGGAAAGGCAGTGAGGTAGGGGGTGGCGGTGGCCTTTGGCGCTTGGGGCATTGGCAGGTTTTCCCAGTAGGGGTCCCCTCAAGGGCTGCAGTTGTATCCATCAGGGGCCCCTCCTGTGTCACACCCAGTTGTGGAAAACTGTCCGAGATGATTCCCAAGCCAACGCAGGCTTCCCGGCTGAGGAAGAGCTGATCAGAGCTGTTGGTGACGTAAGTCAGCTGTCTCGTCCTGACTGTATGACCTGAGGGAGCCCTGCCAGACAAACACAGTGGAATGGCCCCAAGAATCCTGACAACCCCCTTCGTGGCAGTGCGCATTTTCATGCTGACAGGGATGAGGTCCTGTTGACGTAATCCAAGACGTCGAACTATCTTCACGCCGGCTAAGCAGCTCTGGCACCCAGTGTCAGCCATAGCAGGGGTAGAGTGAGGCATCGTGGGGGAGGAGAGGCGAAACCCAAGAGCTTCATAGTCATCAGGAACAACCTGAGCAGTGACATCTATGAAGGGTTGCGGGGAAGATTTCCTTCTGATCCATGCCTGGTTAAGGCTATCATATACATGATGATCAAGGGGAATGCCGTGGCCACCACATGAGCGATCGTAGCCATGGACAGAACAAAAGGAGTCAAAGGCGGCATTCTCAAGTCCCTCTGGTTTTGCTGGAGGGGGACGTCGTGGATTGTCCCTACTGCGACATACATTCTCCATGTGGTGGAGCCTGTCACAGTGCCTGCATTTGTGTCCATATGCGTCGCACTGTGTCTTACGGATGCGAGCAGGGGCACCCCGACCATGTCCCTTTTTTCCACAGTAGTCACACAAGTCTTGGCTCTCCTTGAGGTGCGTTTGCTTGGTCCTCCGGTATGAGCTGCTGGCAGAGTTCACGGCATGAGAGCCCAGGACGAAAAACCAGTAGAAACCAGTAGAGAAAAACCATTAGAATCTCTACTGGTTTCTACTGGAAATTTTCTACTGGTTTGAATATGGAAAGTGAAATGATTTCCAGTAGAAACCATTAGAAAAATGCCAGTAGAATACCAGTAGAAACCAGTAGAAATCTCTACTGGATACAATACAAGACCAATAGAAGACCAGTAGAATACCAGTAGAAACCAGTAGGAATCTCTACTGGTTCCAAAAGAAGACCAGTAGAAACCAGTAGGAATCTCTACTGGATCCAATAGAGCTTCCTACTGGTTTCTACTGGAATTTTTCTACTGGTTTGAATATGGAAAGTGAAATGATTTCCAGTAGAAACCATTAGAAAAATGCCAGTAGAATACCAGTAGAAACCAGTAGGAATCTCTACTGGATCCAATAGAAGACCAGTAGAAGACCAGTAGAAACCAGTAGGAATCTCTACTGGATCCAATAGAGCTTCCTACTGGTTTCTACTGGAATTTTTCTGCTGGTTTGAATATGGAAAGTGAAATGATTTCCAGTAGAAACCATTAGAAAAATACCAGTAGAGTGCCAGTAGAAACCAGTAGCAGTTTCTCCTGGATCCATCAGAATACCAGTAGAAACTAGTAGAATACCTACTGGAGCCATCAGGAGACCAATAGGAATCAAAATTAAAAATATTGATGAAATATCGACTTAAATTTAGTATATGATAATTTGAATTATGGCATATTTCCTTATAGTTTTAACCTAATCCTATCTTATCCTATATTTATCCCTATTCTATCCTATACCTATCCTAATTCCTACTCTTTCCTTCACAGACTTTCATATATATAGCAGTACGGTTATCAGGTTCATAAGATATTGGTTACTCTAACTTACATTTAAGAAGATTATTTTTGTTGTTGTTATCATTATTGTCTTCACTTAAGTAGGTGACATTCACTATTTTATGTTTAAACTTGAAATCATTACTTGGTAAAATTCCTTTTATCTGGTTAGGTGGAGGTTATCTATTTAAAAGTACAAAATTAGGACACGTAAATACATGCATGAATATTCATGAGCATCTCTATTTCTATTGGTTTCTATTGGTTTCTACTGGTCTCCATTACCAGTAGAATTCACTGGTCTCTAATGGTTTCTACTGGTTTGACTTAGTATTTTTCACACTCCTTTTCAAACCATTAGATCTCACTGGTTTCTATTGGTTTATACTGGTTTGACTTTGTATTTTTCATACTCCTTTTCCAAACATTATATCTCACTAGTTTCTATTGGTTTCTACTGACCTCCAATACCAGGAGAATTCACTGGTCTCTAATGGTTTCTACTGGTTTGACTTTGTATTTTTCACACTCCTTTTCAAACCATTAGATCTCACTGGTTTCTATTGGTTTCTACTGGTTTGACTTTGAATTTTTGACACTCCTTTTCAAACCATTCGGTCTTACTGGTTTCTATTGGTTTATACTGGTCTCCACCAGTAGAATTTACTGGTCTCTAATGGTTTCTACTGGTTTGACTTTGAATTTTTCACACTCCTTTTCAAAACATTATATCTCACTAGTTTCTATTAGTGTGAAAAAAACAAAGTCAAACCAGTAGAAACCATTAGAGACCAGTGGATTCAAATGGTATTGAAGACCAGTAGAAACCAATAGAAACCAGTGAGATCTAATGGTTTGAAAAGGAGTGTAAAAAAAAACAAAGTCAAACCAGTAGAAACCATTAGAGACCAGTGGATTCTAATGGTATTGAAGACCAGTAGAAACCAATAGAAACCAGTGAGATCTAGTGGTTTGAGAAGGAGTGTGAAAAAAACAAAGTCAAACCAGTAGAAACCATTAGAGACCAGTGGATTATAATGGTATTGAAGACCAGTAGAAACCACTAGAAACCAGTGAGATCTAGTGGTTTGAGAAGGAGTGTGAAAAAAAACAGAATCAAACCAGTAGAAACCATTAGAGACCAGTGGATTCTAATGGTTTCTACTGGTCTTCAATACCATTAGAATCCACTGGTCTCTAATGGTTTCTACTGGTTTGACTTTGTTTTTATCACACTCCTTCTCAAACCATTAGATCTCACTGGTTTCTATTGGTTTCTACTGGTCTTCAACACATTAGACTCTACTGGTTTCTACTGGTTTCTACTGGTTTGATTCCGTAGTTCCTCTTCAGACCAGTAGACTCTACTGGACCAGTAGAAACCAGTAGACGGTCTCTACTGGTTTCTACTGGTTTCTATGGGAATTTCGACCTGGGAGTCAAGGAGAGAAGATGCGGAACGCTTCCCGGCTTCCTTTGCCTCGATGAACTGGAAGACATCTGCTAGATCCATGGTCTGGTTCTTGTCTCCCAATAGGTCGAGCTGGATCTCAGGGTCAGCGATTCCCCTGGTCAGGGCATCCCGCAGTATCTCATCAGTGTAGTTGACATCGATGGAGCAGCCTGGGCACTTGATGACAAATTTACAGATGCCGGCTTGACCTCGTAAGCGGGCTCTGAAGCTGCGAATTGTCTCTTCCCGATCCTGACGCATGTTATGCAGTGTCACACGAGCAACCATGGTGTTTTCCTCACGTACAGCGAGTCTCTTGATGGCTGCGAGCACCTCCTTTTCAGACTTGACGGTGAGGCTGCCACCAGAGGATCTTGTAAGGTCCTTGCGAAGGGGCTCCTCGCAGCATTCAAGGAGTTGCATGACCCTGTCCTTGCCAGAGACCCTTGTGGCCTCCACATAATCTGACCATCGGGAGGTAAAGTAAGCCCAGTCTTCACTAGTACCAGCTGCAGCTATGGTAGGCCTCTTGACTTTCTCTATCTTGGCAGCTGGCCCTGTCCCAGAGGCGTGAATTGTGCAGTGGGTTGTGAGTAGGGCAGCGACAATAGAGGCATCAAGCTCTGGCGTAGTGTAGTCACAGCCTGGGATTGGGCAGGATACGACAGGCATGGTGGTAGCTAGGCCAGTACTCTAGACTGTGAACATAAATGAGTACCTGTACTGTTTGCCTGGATCAGCAGACGCTGGAATAGCAATGTTCACAGTCTTCTGTGTAGAGAGCAGGACAGGTATGAATCAAGTGTTAATATCCTCTAAAAACTTCAGCGGCGAAAGATCGATGCCATAAAAACAGGCGGTGCCCGGGCGGACGCAGCTCGGTGCCCGGGCAAAATTGGCTTAAAGCTCGCCGCCCGGCCGCCGAACATGCTACTGTTTTTTGAGTTGTGACCATAGCTTTAGGAACAACCTTTGCTGAAGTTGTTATGTAATCATAGGCCTAACATGTAACAAAAAATCAACTTCAAATACGCCCTCAATGCATGACAATAATAAGCAAATAATCAACGTTGGTGAGGGTGATGGGACGAACTATCACTTCCGAGGCGATCTGGATGTAGCTATCTTTCCGAAGCACAGCTGAGGTAAGATAGCGTATACATTCAGATTGCCGAAAAAAAGTAATGTTTACTTCTCTACATAACCCCGAGCCGCTGCCATGGGGAACACGCGTTAGTGTAACGAACTTTTCTTTTCAGATGATCAGATGGGCAAAACTACGCTTTATCACGTGATCAACTCTTAACCAATCATATAGCAACATTCTTAGTATGTGGAATATAGCAAGAAATAACTTGCCACAGTGATGGTTTCACACCCATTCACTAAGTTGAATCATGCTGAGTCATGCATGAGAGTTACATAACCTAAGTGATATCATTGGACGGAAGACTTATTGAACTGTCTAACCATGAGAAAATAATGTGTAGTTTCCTGAAAATTTGCTGTTGATGTTGGGTTTACTTTTTTTTGAGACACACTGTATATGCAACGTAAATATCAATAATCAACTAAGAATACATAGGTTAAGAAATGGAATTAATGCCCTCTAAATATTTATTGTAAAATGTACTAGTATTTGGCAAGATAAAAATGACGTGTCATGCTCAGATAGACATTGGATTTCTTGCACACTGTCATACAATTTGAAAGCAGCACAATGAATCCCAAACGTACAGGTTGGAATGTTGACATACATATTACAGATATCATAAGGTGTTTTCTCCACACACATCTGTATTGACTTCAAAGTGGCGGAAAGTCCCATGGAAGAAAAAAAGGGCTGGATTGTGAAACTTGATCGGTTACTTGATTGTATGCGTCGTCGAGTGGCCCATCTGCTATATTAAGTAATCTACATTATAGATGTAAGAATTTATTGTGATCCTGTTATTCACATGCTTAGGAGCCAATGGGGAACGTTGCTATCTAAGATTTTGATATTTGTGAATGCTTCATCAACAAAAATTGTGAAGTAGCCTTGTTATTTCACAAAAGTAGGGAGAGGGCATATTTATTATTTAACTCATCATCTCATGATTGTTATGTCCTTTGTGTTGCGTGGGTTTGTGCAAATGTGTTGAATAACGACACTTCAGCCAGGATTAACTGTAAACGTCTGATTCCATGTTCATGCCATTGTAAACCGCCACACGGCGAATGCATACAATCAGTGGGTCATTGTACATATACATGAATATGCATGAATCCTCACATATGACAAAGATCTCATCATTTTGCAAGATTTGGCCTCAAATAAATAATATTTGCTTTCGTGTGGAAAATACACATTTTCGATGGGAGACACGTATATTGTACTGTCTCAACCGGGTATTCATTATTCATGGGAAAAGTGATACATGTATATGTGAAGAAAATATACGAATTGAGAGGTTCTGGTTGCACTTACTGCGTGTTGGACTTTGCTCTCGACTTCAGAAAAGGAACTGAAAGGAATAACAGGACATTATGTGTGTATATTTTGGGAACAGGATGTCCAGCGACAGTAACTGAAATAGTCATCTTTAGGCCCGACTGGAATGATTTTCTTCTTTTATAACCCGGCCGTGTTATGTTTCAGACAAAAATAATTTCATATTTAGAGTATGCCTAGGACAACATGAATCACATGCTTGAAGAAATTTATATCAATTACTGTATATCAGTGCCTAATCATTTCTACGCTTACCTCCCTCATGTATCTGTTAGAAAGTAAAAAAAGTCCTGCTTTCCGACCTTTTTTTTTTCTTTTCTCTCAGTGTTTTTTATTTATTGGAATGAGTGAATCACCCCTTTAATGCTATATTCACACTCGAGCGGTATTCCGCTTGCCGCCTGTAGTGTAAAGATTTTCCGCTTGTATTACTGCGTGTTGGACTTTGCTCTTGACGTTCAGACTACAGAAAAGGAATCGAAAGGAATAAAAGGACATTATGTTTTTATATTTTGCGAACAGGATATCCAGCGTGAGAAACTGAAATAGTCATCTTTAGGCCCGACTGGAATGATTTTCTTCTTTTATAACCCGGCCGGTTTATGTTTCAGACAAAGATAATTTCATATTTAGAGTATGCCTAGGACAACATGAATCACATGCTTGAAGAAATTTATATCAATTACTATATATCAGGGCCTAATCGTTTCTACGCTTACCTCCCTCATGTACCCGTTCGAAAGTAAAAATGTCCTGCTTTCCGACCTTTTTCCTTTTCTCTCAGTGTGGTTTTGCTTTTTTTTTTTATTGGAATGAGTGAATCATCCCTTTAATGCTACATTCACACGCGAGTGGTATTCCGCTTGTCGCCTGTAGTGTAGAAGTTTTCCGTCTCGCTAACAGTGTTGTAGTCAAGACCAGACCATCCGAGACCAAGATCAAGACCAAGACCAAACACCCCGAGACCAAGATCAAGAACCAAAAAATTGGTTCAAGATCAAGAACAGAGGTCCGAGACCAAGAACACCAAATTACGAGATCAAGACCAAGACCAAGACCACTCACCAGTATTTAAATTTCTACTAGTTTTGAGGAAACACGCGTTATTTGTGGACTATGGTTATGAGTATAAACTGTCTAATACTTGCACAACTTGCACAACATGAGCAGTCTGTAATATTCTTCTATATGGCTGAATTAAATGAAAAAATTGTTTTAAAAAAGTTATACTTTCAATGTGCTTTTTCAATCACTTCACAGGCATGCTCAAAGTTAATGCACAATACAAGTCAGTAGCTAGTAGTTTAGCAACAAACTGCACAAAGGATCCAGGATCGTGATAATATGTATGATGGGGAAAAATACTTCTTTATTTCTGCATGAACATATTTGCCTGAGTTACTGAAAAAAATATCAAATACTGTGATTTTTTTTTTAATAATGACAAAGGCACAAGGCATACAAAATGAACACAACTTCTTTCAAGAATAATGATTGTTTTCCGAAATATATTCAAGTCATTCGTTTTTCTCTATAAACACATACACATGACTTGAGTTACTTAATACTTATATATTCTTCTTATATACTTCTTTATTTCTGCATGAACATATTTGCCTGAGCTCCTGAAAAACGTATCAAATACTGTGAAGTTTTTTATAATAATGCCAAAGACACAAGGCATACGAAATAAACACAACTTCATTTCAAGAATGATGATTGTTTTCCGAAATATATTCGTCATTCGTTTTTCTCTATAAACACATAAACATGACTTGAGTTACTTATATATTCTTCTTATATACTTCTTTATTTCGGCATAAACATATTTGCCTGAGCTCCTGAAAAACGTATCAAATACTGTGAAGTTTTTTTGATAATGCCAAAGACACAAGGCATACAAAATAAACACAACTTCATTTCAAGAATGATGATTGTTTTCCGAAACAGATTCGGAAAACATTCGTTTTTCTCTACAAACACATACACGTTACTTATATATAGGTCAGGCAAATTGAGTATCGGTCTAACTTTATCTTAGTAACCAAAACCTGCACCATTATGATATAAATGAATAATTATAACTCCACCATTTTCGAGATGTATACACTAATACAATGTAAAAACCCTGTCATCATTCAAAAAGACCTGTGACAACTCGAGGGCATTCTCAATAGACTTATTGATTTTAGCAATTTTTCATACAAAATTGTGCAATTCCTATTTTGTTAAAATAATTACTGAATAGGGATATTATCAAGAACTATTCAAAAACTTACTTTGATTTTTAAAAGTAATCTATTATGCATTTCTTGCATTATCTAAAAAGTTGCCTGGCCAGGCGATTTATTAAAAATATTCTTCAACTATAAGAGCATTTGAGAGAGAATTATTCTGCCACACATTTCATTTAATTAACTTTCAATAGGAATTAAAAACCAATCAACTTAGTGACAAGGGGCATTTCGGGAATTACCAATACTCAACCATCCCTTTTTCAAATTAATGCAACGATACAGCAAGGAAATAACTAAATACACACTATTCGCTAACAAATACAAACAAAACATGACATTTCTAGAATTATTGTTTCCCAAGCTTGTTTTAATACTTTTCCTCTTAATTGAACTTAAATGAAAGGAAATGTGAATATATGATCCCATGAAAATGTTTTAAGAATAATGAAATGTATACATTCACATTTATTCCTATGTAATTTTTTTTCTTTAATTTGTTTTTTGATTCCATGATAATATTTTATTTGGCAGGGTTGGGCCTCAGTTTATCAGTTTTAGCAGCCCCCCCCCCCCCCCCCAAAAAAAAAAAAAAAAAAAAATACTGTTCGGAATTAGCACTAGAATGAATTTATGTACAGTACAAATGATAACTACTACAAAAAACAACTTAAATCGAAAAAGATATCGGGCATTTCATGTAAAAATCTGTTTCATTGTGGAGATGTTCATTTGTGTTTATCTGCAAAATTCCTTAGTTATTGAATGGTGGCAAGACATGCTCATTGCACTGCAGTGTAGTGTATAGTGCGTGTGCAGCGTGTGTGCCTTGCATTACATGTGACTGAGCTAGCTGCTCGCTTTGTATGTATGATACATGTTACACGAACCGATTATGTGCACAGTGCACACGCCAGATGCAGCGCACTAGAATAATTCTTTTGATGCAATTCAGCATAATTCTACCATAATTTTGGGGAATTGTTGATACCCAAAATTTAGCATAATTTAGAAATAAATTTTGTTGTAGAATTTAGAAACACAAGCCTTCAAAGGGGACCTTTGCTATACACACTTTGTCTTTGCCATTTAGCTTTTTTTTCTGTCTGTACAACTGAAGACGGCTATCTATCAGTATCAGTACTTTAATTTAGCATGAGTTTTTCTTCTTCCGGTAGAAACAAGTGAAGACACTGCCATGATTTAGTATACAATAAATTTTAGCATGATTATTGTTTTGTTTTTTGTATGGTAAAACTTGTAAAACTTTTTAGTCGTCCCAGCGGCACACGTTTTGGAATCATTTCAACATAATTTAGTAATTTTTGCAGCTCCATGTCGTCTTTTCATTTGGCGTAATTAAGACATAGTGTTAGCTCCTCTAGTAATTTTTTCTTTACGCTATTCGCACTAGCGAGCTTCGTGCCAAAAACATAAACAATACTCTATCGAGGCCGGGAGGGGGGACTCTCATACTCTTTCAGTCTCACACGTGTATTGTATGCGATCACGCGTGCAGCATGGCACAGCTTGAGAGCTGGCTTGGAGAGTTTTACTACATCTACACACCATCGATCCAACTCGCAACACTGACCTCTTGGCTCGCATAAAGACGCATGTATCACCCAGTGTGATGCGCTTTGCATGTGTGATGTTGGCACATATATTGCATGCTCACTAATCTGCATCTCACGCTTCCCTTGCTATGCAGTGATCGGGCAGGGGCCGGGCCGGGTCGGCGGCAGGCTTGCACAGTATAGTAGGGATGATTGTAACTCCAAATTGTATGCGCTCCGACCAAGGAGAGTGATGTATCGTATCTCCTTTCTCCGACATGCATTATCAATATGATTTATGTGTAATATCGTAATTTTAGTACCTGGTCTCGTGCTGGTCTCGACGTAAAATCCGAGACCAGAAAGGCTCAAGACCAAGAACAAGACCAAGACCAGAGGGTTCGAGACCGAGATCAAGACCAAGACAAAAAATCCTGATCTCGAGACTGGTCTCGAGACCAAGACCAGTCTCGAGAACTACAACACTGCTCGCTAAACCAAGAAAATCCTTCCGGGTAGCGATTTTTGAATACCGATGTGGTCCGCTGCTTCATGGGATAGTTAACCGTGATATTTTTGTTTCAACAAAAGGAGACACCTGAAAGAAACATATCAGTGAAAGTTTGACGAAAGTCGGTCGAAGGAAAAGAAAGTTATTTGAAAGTTTTAATTTTGTGACGTCACGTACGAGGTGCTCTCTCATATGTTGTGTACTATTTTTTTCATAAATTGTCTTTATTATGTTCTTTGATGTTATTATGTTCTTTTTTTATGTTCTTTTCATAGCGATATATGTGTAAAACATTTATCTCATGAGATATGATACGCAAAGGTGAAATGGTAAATATACTTTAAAAAATTTACATTTTCCAAAAAAAATGTACACAACATAAGGGCGTGCACCGTGCACGTGACGGCAAAAATCAAACTTTTAAAATCACACAACTTTTTTTTTCTTTGACATGTTTTCGTCAAACCTTCACTAACATGTTCCTTTCATGTGGCTTTTTATTAAATCCAAAATAATTTCAGGGTGAGCTATCCCTTTCACTGGAGTACATAGATCTTGTGGAAGGCACAGGAAGAGTGGCATTATGGCAAGCGGTAGCGACAGACTTTCAGGGTTTAACAGTTTTAATTCCTAAAATATTGCAAACTGCCCTTTTAAGTACCTCTTTCATGAAAATGCATAACATGCCCCGTTTTAAGATGAGAACCAATCTTCTAAGGCTACAAATGCCCAGCTTGCCGTATTAATATTATGCCCCTTTTTTTAACAAAATCCTGTTAGTCCAGCGGCATAGCTGAACAATAATTGTTCACTAGTGTTAAAAAGCGTCAAATTTGGCACCCATGTAGAATTAAATGATCTAAGCAAATTTTGATATTGAGCCCTGTTGAATTTTGTCCAGGGAGGCAAAGGCGGTCATTTTAAAAAATGGCCGCGAAAATGATATTTGTTTCATCATATAACTTATTCAAATTCTCTACAAGATGATACGAAACTAATTTTGCTTTGGGGTAATTTTTT
The DNA here is from genome assembly GCA_963669155.1 of Arbacia lixula. Classification (NCBI taxonomy): domain Eukaryota; kingdom Metazoa; phylum Echinodermata; class Echinoidea; order Arbacioida; family Arbaciidae; genus Arbacia; species Arbacia lixula. Next base: position 26,497,266 of record OZ022577.1, on the reverse strand, counting down.
ATAAAATTCTGGGGAATGAATGTGATTTTTAAACAAGATTTTACAGTTTCTTCAATTTCGTAATGGCTCATATTTTAAAAATCTTCGACACTAATGAACTTAAACGTTTGAAAAATGTGCCTATGTATGTGTTTTTTACTGTATGCAAAAATAAATTACATTTAGTTTACGATATATAGTTATAGCATTCCAAAGTTGAAACTTTAATGTTTGCTAAAGCAGCATTTTGCGCATATTGGTCGACCGCCATTTGTTCAACACGCGACCATCATGACCATGTGTATCGGATCTAAACGTTCCTATATACTGGCCAAATGTACTTTAACTTGGAAAATGTGGTACCATTGTCATCGAAGACTACTGTATATTATCAATGATAATTCTACTCCTACCCATCTTTCTCTGGAAGAAAGGGATTAGTTGACCCCCCCCCCCCCCCTCCTTTGAGATAACCTGTACAATAATTGTGTGTCTGTGTCAGGCTTGCACGCATATCAATATATTTTCATTACTCTTAGGATGACCCACCTCGGTAACAAACTTTGATATGTTGATGGAGGCCAAAAATAACTTGAGTTTTGCGAGAAAAATTTGATAAAATAGGTCATAGACACCAAAGGCATGCAGATCCAAAAGGCATCGTTGTGTGTAAAACATGATGGGTACAAAATATGTGCAAAATGCTGCTTTAACTAATATCAATGTATTCATTTTGGAGAGCTATAATTATGTATCAAGATTAGTAATGAATCCATTTTTTCAGAGATTATCAAACATATATCTTGACAAATTCATAACAAGTTTCTCTGTATTGGTGAGACGGTTTTCTTAAATATAAAGAAATTTGTAATTTATGGAAATTAATTTGTTTGGGGGAAAATTTTTAAAAATCAAATATGTTGTCCAAATGTCTCATGAAAATCACCAAAAAGCCCGCTAAATTAGATACTATGTTGTCGTAAATTTAATCCTCTTTAATATTACACATTATATGATGTGTAAGAATATACGTTCAAAAGTTATCAATGAAATTGTTCAACAGTACTTTTCCCCTTTTGCCCAGGAGAGCCATGGCGGCCTTTTATTTAAAATGCCCGCCATGCTGTGGCTCTCCTGGGCGAAAATCGAGAGGGCTCAATATCCAAATTTGAGTTCCAATTTCGGTATTATTAGACAAAAGTGAACAATTACATAAAAATATCGAGCTATGCCGCTGGACTATGTCATAAAAAAATATGAAATGGGGTGATTTCTCACAACAACCGAACTGCAGTGTTCCAATGTTATTTAATGGTAGTTTAGACCGGATTAGGGTCTCATTGGTATCACCAAGCAGAACCAATCGCAAGAAGTTAGATGAAACGTGTCGTATATAGCTTCATAACGGAGTTTAATTCATATATCCGATGTGGATGCATGAACAGGGAGAAAACAAAGTGTAAAACAGAAGAAGCGTAGCAAGCGACAAACCTTGCACGCGAAACAAAGGGTACAATACAAACGCTAAAAGACCGACGAAAAAGACAAAAACAAAACCCAGCAAAGAACAAAGAGAGAGAATGGAAAGCATAATAACTACGCTTCCAAAACTAACTATACACATGTTCGATTCAACCCCATCTAAGAATTGTAAACGTTAAGTCAAAACCCGACTATCGCTGTCCCCACATCTGAACGCCATCAAATGTTACAACACCTAAATTTATACTCATTAAATTGTAAGAATCTCAATATACTGAGTCTAGATGTGCTGTTTATTGCGATGTGACTGCACCGTATTGAAGTAACTGAGAGTTTTACAATTTTCATATATTTATCAAAGCATTGATACCCCAAGCTGGACAGCGAAGACTCACTGAATTCGCTGACCGCCTACAATGAAACAAACATGTTAGTCGGGTTCCTCATGTAATTTTGTTCAAAATTTGGGGTGATTTTCAATACTATACATTTTTGAAAGCTTTGAAATTAGCCAAATCCAAAATTTTTTTTTGCGAAGCCACTACGGCGGCCATCTTGGATTTTCAAAATGGCGGCCATATTCAACCGGTCTCGATATAAAATCCGCCTTGATAATTCTACACCACTGAAGGTTTTACCTAATTTCTAAGGAGCGAGGTGCCATACAGAACTCTCCTAACGGAGCAGTAGCATAGTTAGGGATAAGGGGTGGAAGTAGAAATGGGGGAGGGGATATAGGGAGTATTTGGTGTTTCATCATAGGAACATGTAGAAACTGTCCATATATGCTAAGAGATACACCATTTAAAAAAAAATTGACGGTATACTTCTCCCCACCCCAGTACAGAAGAGTGACATATCATGGGAGCTGGGGGGGGGGGGGGGGGGCGGTTGGCTAGGTAGGATACAGATTAAGGAGTAGTACTTATATTAATTTAAAATAGCATGATTATGACAAATTCAATATATTTGCACAGTTTGGCCCTTTTGGAATAAGTGTCCCCTAAACGAAGAACAAACGCATAATCAAGGGGATGAAATGCAGGGAATGGGGTAACACATTTGTAATATATATGGAGGTGAGATCGAGACATTCAGGGTTGCATGCAATTGTTATATATATATATATATATATATATATATATATAAACTGCAATTGACCGCATACATTTAAGCATATATATAAACCGTATTGATTGCATACATCTAAACATGTGTATGTTTGCACAGCTTGCGTCCTTCCACAAAAATTGCATGTGACCCTGACTGTCTCTCACGTACATGTACATGCGCATGTAGACATAACCACACACAGATGGACTACCTGAATACAAACATAAGCATGACATGTCCGAAGGAGAAAAAAAATATTGCAAACTTAATACTGCGCTATTGTTTAGGTACTGTTACAATTATATACATTAAGACTACTAGATACTGTAATAGGCCTGTCTACCCCTCAGTCACTATCATCTCTCAAAGCAGTATTTTCGAAGAATATGTAGTTATTGAATTAGGATCTTACATAAATTTACATAATTATGCATTAATTTCGTAGATAAACGGCACCTGGTCTGAAACAATACACAAAATGGCCAAATATTTATGTGGTGTAACAGGATTTAATCATAACGGTTGAGAATAGAAGTCATAGCGTCAGGAAAATCAGCAGTACTTTTGGATTTTGGAAAACCATAACTATGTATCAAGATAATCACTGTCATTATTTTTATATCCTTTACTTCGTTGATGAATAAATTCTCGGAATTACCATTGGGTGTTGTCCATCTTAATATGATACCTGATATGATGTTGGGAAATGTTCTATTCAAAATGTTATTTTGAAAAGTGGTCAATAATACATTTCTATGGCGGTCATTTTGACTAATAGATTACAGAGTAATAATTATATAACTTAAGATAGCATGATTATGACAAATTCAAGTATATTTGCACAGTTTGGCCCTTTTGGAATAAGTGTCCCCCAACGAAAACAATAACATATCAAAATCCTAAAAAGGGAAATTGTTTTCTATTATAGCCCTTCCAGTGGATAGACATGGAAGCATGTGATTCCGGCTATACACAATCATATCCTTTAAATATGCAAATTAGGGCAGCAATCTTGGATTTTACAATGAAGCGATGGTCGTATGCATAAATAAATGTCATAAATGGAATCCTTGACCCAAAATATTCAAGTAAAAGTATTACAGTTCGATAATCCAAAGGTTCATTATTCCGAAGTTTCGTTCATCCGAAAATAAAATCGGGCTTGTTATTTCGAAGGTTCGTTAATCCGAAAACGAAATAAGGTTCGTTAGTCTGAAAATGAAATAAAGTTCGTTAGTCCGAAACTGAAATAATTTATGCATGGCGAAGCCGGGAAACCGGGAGGGCAGGCGTATTGGAGGCGGGGTAGAATCACCGTCGCTGTTCACCGTTGTTGTTATGGGGGTGGGAAGGGGCTGACCTATCATTATCAGGGGCGATTGAAAACGCAGAATTCTTTCAAAGGGATGATCTCATTGCCAGACCTGTAAATTTCTATGGGGGAGTATTGGTGCATTTTGAAATGTTTTGTCCAAGTTCAAAATTTCTACCAAAAGATCGATTCTTTTTTACAAACCTAAAAACTTTAAAAAAAAAAAAAAAGATAAATAAATGTGGCTCTGCGCGGGGTGGGGTAGGATGGTGGTTGTTTGGACCAGAATAGGAGTGATTAAGACCTCCAACAGGGGCGTCGATCCTCATTTTTGGCTGGGGGGGGGGCAGGGAAATTGTTTCATTCAGCAATTGTTCAGATAAAATCAAAATCAAGATGCTTGATCCACATCACTTCTTTGTGCAATACATGCTTTGGCCACATAATACACATGTATCATAATCCGCCGAGATCCTATATATTATTTTTAAATTAGTTTATTTCATTTTCGGAAAAAAGAACCTTATTTCACTTTCGGACTAACGAACCTTTTCACATCTCGGACTGACGAACCTTTTTACGTTTTCAGACAAACAAACCTTCAGAATTACGAACCTTTGGAATAATGAACCTTATTTCGTTTTCGGACTGACGAATCTTCAGAATAACGAACCTTATTTCGTTTTCGAACTAAGGAACCTTCGGAATAACGAACCTTCGGAATAGTGATCCTTCGGAATAAAGAACCTTTGAAGTATTCGAACCTTCGGAATAAAGAACCTTTGAAGTATTCGAACCTTCGGAATAACGACCTTCGGAGTAATGAGTGCTGCCCCAAAAGTGTGGTATTGTTTTTAAATTTAGCCCTCCTGATATGAATTGAGCACTTAACTCAATACAAAATACATGCAAATGAGCTCATTATGCTTATTATGCAAATAATAAAAAAAATAGCTCGAGGTTGCCAAGCTGGCAAACAAGCTAAATTTTCTTCAATACCCATCTGAAACAAGATTCCATCAAAAAACTTGTCCAGGTGTCGAAAATTTATACAGGACTATTGAGGAGGTCATTATGGTAGTAAAATCATGCTGTGGACTTACTATGTGACAAGGTTAGAGAGGATTATGTTTGTAAACCTTTTGAGCACACCAGTGAAAAAGGTTGTGAAATAATGCAAATACCGTATTCTGTAGGTCCATATTCTAAAAGGTGATATCTACCACTGAGCTGTCAATTAGCAATGTCTATCATGCCAAATCATAAGTTGTGGAGGTATCTGAACAGCAAAACTATCACAACTAGAATTTGCCCACCCAGTTTAGCCATATTCGTGAAATTTGGGGCCTTTGCTCATGGGAAACCTGGGTTTGGTTCATTTCCCTTCATTTTCCGGCCCCTATCGAGACAAAGCTTACCGATACCCTAAATGGTGTACATTATGTGTATTTTATAAACACCCTCTTTTTTATCATGCTGGTGTGCGCTCGAATGCGCATGCGTGTGTGATTGCGCGTGTGATATGTACTGTGTGTGTGTGTGTGTGTGTGTGTGTATGTTCGCGCGCGCGTGTCAACGTGTGTGTGGGGGTTTCGGTTTTGTTAGTCGTGCAGCAATCAGATCTGATCAGAACGCTTGTAGATGTAATGTTGGTTGGATTACAACGTCACGTTACTGGAATACTCGTCGCTCTATCTCACACGGGCACATGCAATGCACCACACGCACGCCATTTCTCCGATACAGGTAATGGTGTTGTGTTAAGTAATGTTTAATGTTAGACCTACAGTATGATAGTAGTATCAAGTAGCATCTAGTATCATTTTTTCAATATATAATAAAACAAAATCATGATAGCATCTTGATATAATATAATCATGAGACATATCACGTTACATATCTTGATGCGAGCATAATAATATAATCACCACCGATAGATGTTATGTTGGTTGGAGTACGGGTGAAAACCACACCGTCACGTTAATGGAACACTCGTCGCTCTACATCTCAAACGGGAATATGCAATGCACCATACACACGCCATATTTTTTTTATACAGATAACGGTGTTGTGTTAATTAAGGTTTAATGTTAGACCTACAGAATGATAGTAGTATCACGTAGCATCTAGTATCATCTTTCATTGTATAATAAAACAAAATCATGATAGTATCTTGATATAATATAATCATCAAAGAAGAGAATTTGGCACTTGTATCGATCATGATACGTATCACTTTGCATATTTTGATGCAAGCATAATAATATAAGCATTACCGATACATCTTGAAACGAGTAACAAACATTAGATATTCATCGATGCGCGTAACGATGCATATATCACGATACATTTCTTGATACAAGCAGAATAGTAGAAGTATCATTATGAATCTTTAAATCTTGAAACACCATTATTAGCAAAATTATCCAAATTAAACACTTTTTATTGTTAATTGTTTTGCTCTGATATAAAAGTTCAAGTTTCAGTAAATGTTGTGGTACATTCATATAGTTAGGGGTGGCCCTTAAAAAGAAGTGTTAAAAGGAAGTTTATGAAGTGTGCCAACCGTCACAGAAAAGTTAGGGTCATTGTGTGCTGTGAATGGTTGATGCAAAGCTCGGTAATGAGTGTAGGTTATGGGGGACACCAAGGGTTGAGTCATGTGTCGTGAATGTATTGTGAAATATTAAGATCACTAATTTTAATGTTAAATGATATTAGTGTTATCAGTTTCAAAGTCACATTACTAACACATATTATTTAGAAAATTATAAAATTTTTAGAAACACCATGTCGTTATATTCCTCTAGGATAGTTGCGTTGAAGAATGGGAAGGAAAGAATAAGGAGAGGATGATGTTTAAAGGTTTTTATGACACTTGCACAAGACCGTTTTTAGCTTAAGTTGTCGGTTTTTAAAGCGAAATTAAATAAGATGAAATTAAATCCTTATTACTGTAAACAAAAAGCTACAGAAATGTTTTGGCCATATTGTTTTAAAATCATTTAAATAATATCAGTAAGTTCGTTGGCTGCATGTATCTCTTTCAAAAGGTATTTTGAACTAACTATAACAACCCAATTTCCATTCAAATTGTATTCAAAATGTCTTACTTTGAAACTGTCCCTTATTAGATGTTCTTTGAATGTTTACTTGCTGAAAATGTACTGATAAATAGTATTTAGAAAATGTTAACAATTTCAGTAACACCGTGTGGTTGAACTTTAATACTATTATTAGTTGTCCCTTATTACCTACACATTACCTTATTACATCCAAATGTAGGTGATGATGTTCTTAATCCTTGTTATCTTATTAATAAATTACATCATGACCACAATTTTGTGACCAAAGAAAAAGGTTACTGAAGAGAATACAAAACTGCCTATATGTGTAACATTTTTCATGTTACGAGAGAGGTTTACTGGACACTGAGATGAGAAAAAGTCCTTCCAGGACTTTACACATATGGTAATTAAGGTAATTATGGTATACAAGCATAATGATACATATCATTACTTTGAACCAACCTTGACTTGATAATCGATTTGTCTTATTTTCCACACTCCATTCAAATACTAATAATGTAAAAAAAAAAAATATAACATTACAGTATGACAATATTAACAGTGCAAATAAATAAAATTAAAGTACACCTATCGAGTTCCAGGTCTCCTTTAGAAAAAAGAAAACGAAGAACATACATAGTACAATTATTTTGAATGATTACATTGATACACACGACATGATACATAACATGATACACATACATAGAAATGCTACAAACATTATGATACATAGCACGATATATATCTCGATAAAAACATGATACATAGCATGATATATATCTTGATAAAAACATGATATATAGCATTATACATATACATAGAAATGCTACAAACATTATGATACATAGTACGATATATATCTTGATAAAAACATGTACACATGTACTATACATGTACACGTATGGGCAACATTTACCAAATGACTTTTGGCCTTGTTTAAGGGAGAGGGTAGATGAAAGGTACTTTTCCCATCATGATCTGCGTCTCCATTACAATAACCGGTTAAACATCCGGTTTTGCTCAATCTCTAACCGATATGTGTCTTTGACTGATTTCGTTGTTTACTTTGGAAGCAACTTCTTCGTTGAAGTTTTCCTCTTAAATGCTCAGCATACCTGTCTTAAGTTTGATTAAGTTGATAAATGCAACTCACGGATTATGTCGATCAAAAGATACATGTAAGTATTCTTTTCTGTTTTGAAATATTTTTCACAATACAATGTATGTTTATTTACCGTTACAAATAACAAATTTTGTCGGATTATGAACACAGCTAGTACCAAAATAAAATAATATCAAATCTGAAGGACTGATTATCTGACTGACACAACAAAATTGTTTCCCTGTCTAGTTATTGAATAGCGTTTGGACCAACGCAAAACATCCCATTCCAAAGTCAACAAAACAGTGGTTTTAGGATCCCTCAGGAATGGCCGTTGAAAACCGCTTTACATCATTGCAAGTTATGGTGATTTTTGATATGTTTTATGGGATTCTTTTAAATAGCATGGATATTTTACATTTTCCGTTTCAATCGGTAGCAGCTCGATCATTTTTTATGCTAGTTGACTTCATTCACTCAATTCGGGCAAGGTCACATCTCCGCGATACCACCGCGTCGCCTTAGCGACTGTGGTTGTAATGACAGGAGAGAAAGACCTGGCATACAAATACTCCATGTTCGATTACCGCTACAGAAATGTGAAGAATAGAGTCATAGGTGGTGAGCAAAGGCATTGTTGTGTTGTGATGATAGATAGATGGAGGATAGCGTATATAGCTCTCTCTCTCTCTCTCTCTCTCTCTCTCTCTCTCTCTCTCAGTTATATTTCGTCAGTTGCAAAGGTGATGCCACTTCAGTTATTGAATCTCTGGTAGAGGTAGGCTACAAAGACAGTTTATAGTTCTGGTCCTGTGTCAAGTTCTAGATGAATTCCCGCCTTCATGTTTTCAACATTTTATTTCTTTTGTTTTTATCCCACTGCTACCACTATGATCACGGCCTTTAATTGCGTACACATAAATTAAAAGGGACACTTTTTCCGCATAAGAAAAGACCAGGTTCATAGTGTACCCTCTCTCTTTCGTTCTTTTTCCCATCCCTCTCTTTCTCTCTCTCTCTCTCTCTATCTTTCTGTGTATCATAATCTTCTTCCTTGTCACATATTATCTGTCCTCCGTTTTGTCAACAATATTGAGGCATGTTGTTATCTATGTCCAATTATATCGACGGTCGGACCACATGACACTTTGGGATGATGGTGGTGGTCTGCAAATATTTCCATGATCATAACCCTTAATTTCTTCACTAATACATGGGAGTAATGATGAGGTGTAATGGTTAGTCCGGCCACATTGTCTGCTTAGGTGTCTGATCTCAAGGAGTGAGTATGTTCATATGTCTTGTTAAAGAGAGACGATTTTAACAAGACGTTAGAAATAGTCTTTCTCTCCTTGTAGGCAATGGTTGTAGATATGAAGTGGCCATGGCATTGTCGTAGTTCTGATTTCGACTTGACTTTCTATTATTTTTAAAGCTCGTTTATGCACAAACTCGATTTTGTCAGATTGACGTGGTGTAATTGTAGTATGTCCTACCTGGCTAGCGTTTTCCAGTATAGGACTTATATAGGTGATTCACCGTTACCATGTCCTTGATTGGATTTTTTTTATACTTGAAGTGTAATGCATGAAGTATAATGTCTATGAGACGCTCTTGAAACTATATAAGAAACATGCAAGTCCCATTCAAGTTTTTTTTTGGATGGTGACCCCAATCAGGTTCAAGCTAGATTTGAATAATTGCATTAACAATTATGCAAATATGTAAAATCAAACTAAACGTGTTACCAAACAAAACTTGAATGAAAAAAATACATACATCTTCCGTATGAATATGTAATAAATAGCAGTCGACTCAAAGAGTATCATAATTTGTAACATGGTATCATGACCTTGCAATTGGCGTATCTGTAAATTGACCTTAGGAGCAGAGGGACTATTCTTGTAAACTGCATGAAGCAAGTGTTTTCATTGTTCGAAATTCTTTCAGGAAGATAACAATAGTGAAATTATTACGATATTTTTTAATGGAATATATGGTATGGCGATAGAAGTACCAAGCTGTATTTAGCTTTTTCATACGATTTAATGAGATCATTCCGTCCTAGTTAAATTGTGCTACAATCGGATGTGGCATTATCAATGTGGCATTGTATACCGCATCTGGACTATCTCGATAGTCTGTTTCGTTTTTGTTGAAAAACTCTGCTGCCAACAACGAACATTTATAGTCCCCCCCCCCCCCTTCTCCCCTCTCTCTCTAACACACACACACACACACACACAAACAGTGGACATCCCTTAATTTTATGATGTATCAATTGCAGCTTGATTTGAGATGTAATTTGTTGTTGATTATTTTCAAAATTGCCAAAGGTTTTTTTACATCTAGTAGCTAGGTGTTAAATAAACATTTGCCACTGTTGAAAAATGATAACAAATAAGTTACGACTCGAATCAAGCTAAGATTGATACATTACAAAGGCAAAATATGTTATTTTTTCAAAGCAGGTTTCGTAACATCCCATCAACTATTATTCTTTAAATAACCCTTTGATTAGTTAATGTGAAATCCACTTTCAGACAAATTTGGACGTAAACAATTGGGTGCATCGGATAATTCAGAACACAATGACCATTGTGTATCACACTTGTATATCCACTAGCAACTGCCATCACAGTGTCATCAATAGTGCATAATGCTTCTTGCAGAAAGACGTTGAGGGTTGAAATGTGTGATGCGCAATGTTTTGTTCTGAGTTTTAGATTGAAATTTGCCCCAAAGTAAAAATCCCATTGAATATTTCAAGACTATCACAAGAACTGTGATTGATGAAATTTAACGAAACTGGCTTCTAAAACATTCCACATCAGTTTACTGTATGGTGTGTAAATTTTAGCGTCATTTGAGTTGTAACTTTCTATCCCATATGTTGTGTGCTGTATGATTCCATTGTTCTTTTTGTGTCTTCAGTGAGGGAATACATCTCTTTCATAAGACTTAACAAAAATTGTCACTTTCTTTTCCTTTGGCTGATTTTCATTCATCCTTCACTAATAGTTTCTTTCATGTTTCTGCTTTTATCATAATCAACTTCACTTTCCTTATAAGGAAAAGACCATTAGGTGTAGAGACTGGACTCGCCTACAGCATTGATGGGTCTATACTATCAGACAATATTCTACACCTAATAACATAATACCCGTTTAAAGACTATGATATGGACATGGTGGATACAACGATCCTATATAGATTGGCCAACCGAATGTTGGTTACGATTTTCATGTTTTTGTGAATATTTGTATTTTACGGCTTTACTGTGTGGCCACAATCAATAACAGTATTGCATTTGACATATGTGCATTTGTGTCAGTCAACATGTGGTGATAGTCTATGCAGTGACAACGTCCTTGCTCCCGTTGTTTGAGACAAGCCTAATGAACATGCTTATAGTATCAGCCACATCCGCCACATCCGCCGCATTATTTACTTAGCGTCACCATAGGAATTAATATATCTCATCAGTGGTTGCGAAACTGATGCCTATTGTTGAGGGGGGGGGGGGGGCTGCAAAGCTCTCTTCCATGAAGGTTAGCGTATCCTTTTTAAATGGAAAGAATGGTCCCTCAAAAACAAACACACAAAAACTAACTTCTAAGTAACACATGTGTTCGCACCCTTTTCATGGTTTCGCCCAAGTACAAAGTGCCCCCTTTGTACATTTCTTGTTGCCGCCCCCTTCCCCCTTGGAAACCCGTTCTGCTGCCCTACTCTCATGATATATATTCACGTAGGACTATCATGAATACAACGTCGTTACTTTTCACATTGAAATGTTGCGTGAATCAATAACTAAACAGAAGCATTATAACAAAGATATCATAATAACGTAATCTTTGAACATAGGCCTATGAGAAAAGCAAAAGTGCACGGAAACCCCATGGGAGCCGTATTAAACTGTAACGTTCTGAACTACTTCTGAACTTCCTCGGATACGCCTACTATACTACCATGTGACAAGTTGACCTTATTAGTTTACCGTGTAAAGTTCGTTAGAGAAGTCTCAGAAAACGCCATCTGCCTATTGTTTTGTCCTGTCGTTGTTTGATTCACACGAAAGTCAAAATGCATCGTATGGGCAGTCAAAAATTTTACCACGCAACTGCTAAAGATTTTCTCAATAGACACGATAATGTCAGAAAACGGAGCCATTAGAGTCCCAATGATGTAATTACATGTATTCCATAATTAGAGGTATTTGGTAGCGCAAATGTGATTTGTGTTGTCCTTATCACGAACACCTACTTAGAATGATTTTGAAGGTCAATGGGTAATAGTATGATGACTGCCGAATATAAACTACATGACTTGCGTGATCGCTGCTACTTTGTATTCATATTCTTTATGCCTCCTTAGAAAAGACAAAGGAAATGACTTTTGATTTCCGTCGTTCATCTACATCCCACGACCCCTTGATTATTCACAATAAGGAGATTGAGCAGGTGCCTGAATATAAATATCTAGGCTCGGCAGTGGATGATCAACTGAACTGGAATAGTAATTCACATGTTGTGTCGAGTAAATCAAAGGATTTTTTTAAAGGAAACTAAAGAAATTTAGAGTCGATTACACCATCTTGGTCTTATTCTGTCAACCTTTCATACAGAGTGTTCTTACGTGTTATTTTATGTGTACTTTTGGTTTTCTGTCAATAGAAAATATAAAGAAAATGGAAAGACCAGTTAAGAATGCCCGTCTTGTTGTTCAAACAGACCTTCCTTCCATTATCTCATTGTATGAGAAACGTTTGTTGTTAAAAGTTCATTCTATAATGCACGATCTAACATCCATTCCATAGCAGTTTTACGTTCAATCGGTGAGGAATTCGCTTTGTGTGCCACAAGCTTGTCGTTTCAGACAGTCATTTGTTCCAAATTCCGTACTTATATTTAATGGAAATGCTAGAAGATGGTAGGATAGAAAGCTGTTTTCGTAATGTATTCACTGTAACGTCAGCTACGTGGTAACCCTATATCATATGGGATGCACTGCTCAAACACGCTTAACACGCTAAAATGACGACACGGCATAAACAGCTTTGAAGTCCTTTCTGTTTATTAATGTCAATTGTCTCTGACTATGATCTCAGCTTGGGATCACAATCACTAGCAATTAACGCTCGTCGAAATTCCACTGTGGGTACTACTGTGCGTCAACTCCAGCTTGCGTAACTGTGCGGTTCACTGTAGACAAATAATAACAATAACAATGTGTTAAATGTTGAACTTCCTAACCACACAAATGTACTGAAGTAACTAATAACATATACATACCTAAGTAAGATGATTATAGCTAATTACATGTTAAATCCTAATCTTTTGTTTCCAATCATCACATACCAAGAGGACATATAAATGTATACTTCATTCCAATATCGACCAATACTATGTTATCGTAAGGCATAATTATATTCTTTGGAATATGTGTCTAACAGCACATAAACTGCATATTTAATACAGCTCAAGCAACTGATATAGTGGATTATACTGATGCATAAACATTAACAGAGAAATAATATGGAAAATATTTCCTGCTTAACTACTGAACAATATCATATCACATCACAATAATGTGTTAGAAACATTGGGCTCATTAGCGTAATCTAACGCCCTGAATACATGTTCATCACAACCTCTGTTGTTTCAGTATTAAACTTCATCTATGTACTGCTGTATTGTGACGCATACCATTGCCACTACCTTAGAGTTACAATTAACCATGAACTATGCTCTAGATTTGTACAAGTATGATTTACCGCTAACTGATTTCTATACCGAATGTACCCAATCTTCATTATGCGTAAATGTATAACGGACTTAACATATTCTACTAATACATACTACCTTAGCCAAATCATGTGAATAATTGTTCAAAATTCTACAACTATATCCTAAATCATATGCGATAAAGTAATGCTTGGCTCGGTAATAGCAATCTGCGGTTTGCAAGCACTTTAAGTGATGAATTGATTCATACATGAGTCCTTTAATCTGGTATTTATGTATATCATAATGAAGACGTACATCAATAATGGTACAGAAAATCATGACTGCACACGGTCAAGTGTTGGTATAATAACAAGGCTGATTCTTACAGTATTAACAATAAATAATCTACTTTGCTTCATGGTAGACGGTATCTACTTGAGTTCAACATTTTCATGAACATTCTCACTGCTAGCCACAATCACTCCTTCACTAGCAATAGGGATTGCATAAGCATTAGTCACTCTGGGTTTATTCTATACACTATCTCATTTCAGTCACCTATCTTCACACAGAAACAAAGGCAAACAACATTGTTTCTTATATTTGTAATCAATTTGTTTAATAACGGGTTTACACTTGGGAGAGTGCGGTCACCGACACCTCTACAACAAATCATTCTCAACAAAAATAATGACACCTTGAAGACATACAAAATAACAGCTGGCATCTTCAGCGTACTCTAGCTGGCATACTGACATGAATAACTGAGACTAGTCATAGTCATTCTGAAGAACATTACTCTCATGTATACACGTGTAATTCTTGCGTATTCAAGAAACACCGATATTGAAGGCTTTAGTCGCATATCAAATGCACTGACCGATCACGTGTGAATTCCTTTGTAATTAGAATTGTGATACGATATTTAGAATAATATTGATTTAATGATTTTTTTTTTTTTTTTGAAGTTACCATTCAATCTAGGTAAATACACGATTTTGCTTGCATAAACAAGCAGAATCCCGGACCTTGAGATAGGCGAAAACAGAGCTAAACCTATCAAGGAAAATTCTCTGAAATTCCTATCTGACCCCGTTAAGGCGATCGAGCGGACCAAGAAAATAGCTCCAAGGTCAACCTACAACGTGTACTAACCCAATCCGTCATCTGAACGGAAAATAACTGTTTGACACCATAACAAAAAGAGTTTATAAACCTCTGCGATCATAAGAAGGTTGCAGGGAAGAAAAAATATGCTAGTGGTCTGTATGGTGTGGTGACCGCGAATGAAAACTAACCCGCAAGCTCCCTTCCAGCTCACGTAGCAACAATAACTTGTTGCGTAATCACATGCAAATCAACATTCCCCCTCAAATGAGATAACAATTCTCTTTCTATACAATGCTAAGAGAATTTTACAATCTCATTTCAGTCACCTATCTTCACACAGAAACAAAGGCAAACAACATTGTTTCTTATATTTGTAATCAATTTGTTTAATAACGGGTTTACACTTGGGAGAGTGCGGTCACCGACACCTCTACAGCAAATAGCGCGAGGTAAAAGTTCGGATGGAATCAGGATGAGTAATTATATTAGTATTGATATATGCTGTGCCAATGTACTTCCGTACTATTAAAAGTACAACCGTCAAAGTATTTCCGCTTTGTCTATATGAATAGACAAAAAACTAGAAAGAGAAGACATGAAGAAATAAGATATATTACCATTTTCAAAACAGAGATAAGAGAGAAAACACCGTAATTATCTTGAGTGAAGCCCCTGGATCACTAAACATTTGATTGAAACATAAATTCAGAGATTCATTGCCCTTGTGACGGATAATTTACTGGAAATTATATCTTGTATGTACATGTCCTTTGAAGATATGGACTTCCAGCCGCCTTGCCGTGCGATACATCTCTCGTTAACCGAGCTTGAAGCGGCTTCTGATGCTCAGCCAGCTCTTAAACTGTGCGTTCCGAGTGTAGAAGGATCCTTGTACGATGAGAGACCATTGACTATGATGTCTCTAACGGTCGTGTAGGACAAGGGCTTGCATGTAGGTTTGAGACCATGACGTTTCGTACGCTTGAAACCACAGACAAGGGGGTGAGATGGCTTATCAGAAATACCCAACATGGCAATATATCTCTCTGACATAGCTACTGGGCAAGTAGGATTTCCTGACCTAGCAATGAACTCTGTGTGACCTTGGCGGTACTTATCATTTTTCCTCCTTGGAAGGTACAAAGCCATATGGTCATGGAAGAAAGATATATCTCTCGTACGAACAGAAATAATATCGTCACACCTCAACATACCAGCGAAGCTACAAAGCAAAAGAATAGAAGACGAATATCGAGAACAGAAGCATGTGCCAAGTCTGAAGATGATATTGGCTCTTTTGGCGACTTTGGTCTAGCGAGACTTCGACGCGATCCTTCAACGGCTGATTTAACGATAGGGCTATCAGTAGGAGATGGTGAGATATCAGCCAGAGAGTGTGCCCAACGAAAACTATAAACGGCGGTGTCGATCGGAGAAATGCTTGCGGCGGAATTCGCTAAGTGCTGAATGTATAGGGCAAGATGAGCTGGCTTCGCAGGAAAAGCCTGTAGATCATGCTGGGCTGCGAATATCTTCCAACGTTTCCAGCCACCCAAGTATTTATCCATTGTAGCAGGTGCCTCAGACCTCAAAACGGTGTCTTGTAGAGAGGACATTAAGCCGAGAAGATATTTGTTGGTTGTAATCTTTGTGTCTGAAGAGAAGTCAGCCCATGTTCCAGAGATGAGAACATCTGAAAAAGAAAAGGCAGTAAATGAACTGCAAATCGAGATAGCGGCTTTCTTACAGGACTAAATTCTGTGTGTGTACAAACAGAAATCGTTGTTTTCTTTGATATCATCAAAACGTTCTACACCGCTTATCTTACACTTAAAGGTTGAAAATATTGCAGCACTCGCTGTCCGAAAATCAAAGAATGCTCATGATGTATCTCAAAATTTAAGAAACAATGAAAGTTATCCCCAGTTAACCTTTAGCTCTGAATATCAGCATATAAAGTATATAATATATCAGAATAATAATCCAAGTATAATTGTCACTTCATCAATTTTTGTATAAGCAAAAACCGGCCGCCCATGGGCTATTTCATAAATGGCTGTCATGGAATAATCCATATCTGCCTCACGTGGACAAAACCATGTGGGCTAAACCATAACTGCCTCCTGTGGGCTAAACCATAAGTGCCTCCTGTGGGCTAAACCAAAACTGCCTCCTAAGGGCTAAAACATTACTGCCTCCTGAGGGCTAAACCATAACTGCCTCCTGAGGGCTAAACCATAACTGCCTCCTGAGGGCTAAACCATAACTGCCTCCTGAGGGCTAAACCATAACTGCCTCTTGAGGGCTAAACCATAACTGCCTCCTTAGGGCTAAACCATAACTGCCTCATGAGGGCTAAACCATAACTGCCTCCTGTGGGCTAAACCATAACTGCATCCTGAGGGCTAAAGCATAACTGCCTCCTGAGGGCTAAACCATAACTGCCTCCTGTGGGCTAAACCATAACTGCCTCCTGAGGGCTAAAGCATAACTGCCTCCTGAGGGCTAAACCATAACTGCCTCCTGTGGGCTAAACCATAACTGCCTCCTGAGGGCTAAACCATAACTGCCTCTTGAGGGCTAAACCATAACTGCCTCCTGAGGGCTAAAGCATAACTGCCTCCTGAGGGCTAAAGCATAACTGCCTGTTGAGGGCTAAACCATAACTGCCTCCTGAGGGCTAAACCATAACTGCCTCCTGAGGGCTAAACCAAAACTGCCTCCTGAGGGCTAAACCATAACTGCCTCCTGAGGGCTAAACCATACTGCCTCCTGAGGGCTAAACCATAACTGCCTCCTGTGGGCTAAACCAAAACTGCCTCCTGTGGGCTAAACCAAAACTGCCTCCTGTGGGCTAAACCAAAACTGCCTCCTGAGGGCTAAACCATAACTGCCTCCTGTGGGCTAAACCAAAAGGGCTAAATTCCAGGAGCTTCTCTCATGAACTGGAGCACTTCGAGTGCAAGTTATTAGTATATATGAAATTCACATCATTACGAATACCAAACATATATATTGTTTAATTCTGTCTGTCATGGGTTCAAAACTTACAAAAAGTTTAAACATGTGATACAATCGCAAGGTTTTCTGTCTGAACCTTCAGAAATGAATTCAAATGAACGTATTATCATCCGTGGACATGAAGGGGGGGGGGGGGTCATGCCGTTCGAAAGTCATACCTCAAAGCGATTAGTTTGAAAGGAAGTGCAGCGTCAAACAAACGCTTGCCTGGCTTGTACACAATAGCCTGCCCTCTGCCTGATATGCATAAATCTTGAATGGTAGGCAACACGATGTGTGTTGACAAGAATTTCCGAATGTGACCTATGTCTGGCGAAAGAACCGGCCAAAAGGCAGCCGAGGGCCATTGGATACTATACCGTACCGATTGCTTTACACGTCATCATGTGTTTTACAGCATTTGATACAAAAGACACCGGTGGGCATACCCAATTGTTCTCCCCAGCCCAGTCTTGAGTAAAACAATCGGCGGCTTCGCAACCGGGATTCCAGTACCGTGAATTGAAACGCGGTAGTTGTGAATTATAATGTGATGCGAACCGATCTACTGTGTGCGGACCGAAACATCTATCGAGCATGAGGAACACCTTACGATTTAAAGACCAATCATCTGGGTCAATGATACGACTTAATTCATCTGCCCGCTGGTTTGAATCGCGCGGAAGCCATTCTGGCTCGATAGTAACGTTGAATTCCAGACATGCGTTGTATAATTGAATACCCAATTCATGCAAGGAAGAATTAGTGCTACCAACCGAAATTATTCTGCAGGTGTTTCGGCTGTCAGAATACCATTTCAACTTGTGACCAACTAGCTTTGGCCCTAAGGACCTTAAAACGTAAAGAATAGCGCGAAGTTCACGGTTCGTCGAACTTTCCTTTTGTTCTGAATCGGACCAAAGACTAGAACAGATTGAATCGTTAAATTCCACTGCGAAAACCCCCGTAACCCGAATCGCTGGCATCTGAATATACTGCTGACGTGGCAGAACGAAAGGGCATTATGGGTTGCCCATTAACGGAAGACAAATTCTTGTGCCAAAATTCAAGCTCGAATTTGGTACCTTCTGACAAAAGAACTCTACTTGACCAAGAATCACGTTACTCTAAAGCCGTACATATGCCTTGTGAAGAGCCTTGTGAGGGGCCCGACGGCTTCGAATGCTGAAATGATTAAACCACAAGTGCGTGCAATTTTTCGAACAGAAACAAATTCAGTGGGGGAGGTCAAAAGAAGACTGATGGAATCTTGAATTTTCTGTATCTTTTTCTCTGGTAGAGAGAATTGCATAGAAATTGTATCAATCAACAAACCTAGCCATTGACCCGATTGTTGGGGGGCGAAACAGCTTTTAGACTCGCTGACTTTAAGCCCTGACAAAGCCAAATCCCTTCGAACAACTTCACTTGCAGCGAGAGCAGATACCCTATCAGCATGACCTGAAATTCCGTCGTCGATGTAAAGAATTGCGCTATGGCCTCGTACTTGAACTTAGTAACGTAAGTGAACTGATTTACGTGTCTCAAGTCTAGCACTAGTCGAAGTTTCTTTCCTTCCGATACCGTTAACGGATTAACAACACATGGTGGAGACAAATGCTCCTTTATACTTCCTGTTTCCAAGAGCTTTTCGATGGCTTTTTCAACAAAATCAGGATGATCTAGGCTAGATCTGTTATTTTTCAAATATGCCATAGGTGGTAGGCTACTGAACGGGATAACGTAACCGTGATTCAAGATGTCTTTCACAAATGTCGGAGGATTAAAGTTATCATACCAGTATTGTTTACATCGATTCAAACGGCCTACCTCTCCGAGAGTCTCAGAGTTCAACATAGAAGATGTAATCTCGTAATCTTTTTCAAATGAAACACAAGTATTTTCGGTACTTATCTTTTCACTCATAGGGCTTGTTTCCTCCCTGGGAGGCTCCTCCGCTTCTCTGAGGACATTGAAACTGGAGATGCCCAACATGTTTGGTAGCCGAGATGAGGTCGGGTGTTGGGGCGCTTCGGAAAGTATGTCCTTTGCCTTCTGAAGCTTTCCGGTGTCGATAGATTTGGTGGCTTCCTCAAATTTTCCACACACGTCTTCGTTGTGATGAAATTGGAGCTGACAGGATTTCTTCTTGAATGATTTTGAGCTTTCCTAGCGCGTTTCACGGCCGCCTCGAGCTGCGGATTGGATTCTTCGGTTAATTCGCGTTTCAGTTTTTCGAGTTTAGAATCTAAAACTGTGGCGACAAAGTGTTGATCCGCCAGTGTTGCATTGGGGTTGGAGTTGCTGCACTCGGTTTGCACGTTGGTATCCATAGTCTTAAGTGTATGTAGCTGTGAGCGAAAAATATGCTAGTGGTCTGTATGGTGTGGTGACCGCGAATGAAAACTAACCCGCAAGCTCCCTTCCAGCTCACGTAGCAACAATAACTTGTTGCGTAATCACATGCAAATCAACATTCCCCCTCAAATAAGATAACAATTCTCTTTCTATACAATGCTAAGAGAATTTTACATTCACTTTGGGTAACCTACCGTGGTTACCCACAGAAGTAAAAAAGGTTATTTACAAGGAAAAGGCTATCTTGCCGCTACATTCACAATACGGACTTTTCGATTGGGTGAACGAGAGTGATGTGACGCCCGGCGGCAGGCGTATGTCAACGCGTTTACTCCCTACGTTGAGCCGCTCCTGAAATGCGTTTCGATTTCGAGCGTCACGTCTAGTCAACGTAGTGACGTCATGGCCCCTGTGAAAAGCGCGCGCGCCATCATCAGTGGATAGAGGTCAGTGGGTGGCCCGCGCGGCCTCACTGGTGGCAATACGTATACGGGCGCGGTTAAAATGTATATGTGGGACTGTAGTGTGCATTTGCAACTAGCTAGACGACAGAGCAAAAAGGTACCTGATAGGCTGTAGTTGGTACGTCAGTGGTGCTCATGTTAAGTGAGAAGATGATGAACTTTCTGGTAATATAGCTATTTATATTTTGTTTGAAAAAATAAATGGAAAAGTTGTTGAACTACCCGCTGATTTGCTGTAACTCAGCATAATCTTCCTTCGGCACCGTCCATATCAAGAGGAGTATGACGTCATAGACAGCACGGGATGAGCCAGGCGCGAGTGAATTGGGTGGTCGGTGAAAACCTCGGTAAACGCGTTGAGCCGAGGGGTGTTGAGCCGAGGGGTCGACGTTGACGCATGCGCGGTGCGTAAAAGTGACGTCATTCACGGTGACGCCTGGCGGCACGTCCAAATCGAAAAGTCCCTAATTTCCCCCTAACTGCCTGGTGACGTGTTATTACATTCACCTGTATATCGTGATTCAGTTTTGATTAATGGACGCACTTGAATATATTGGTTGTTGCTATACTCGGACAGACCTCGGACGGGCTTTGGGGTTGCCATTGGTAGCATGTTGTTTGAGGAACGTTAATAAAGTGTGCATACAGGTAGGCCTACTGTGCAATGCTTTGCTTTTTATAGGGACTTCGGGCGGTTCTCTCCTCCTGTATTTTCTGTGTAATGTACATTTTTGTTGTTTCAATGCACTCTTGTGTTTCTGTGTTATTTTTGCCATTTTCTGTCATTCTTTTGCATCTTCTTGCCAGTGGATGCCAATTTTCTGTATTTTTATATAGACAATTAATTTGAATCGTGAATCTTGAATCTTGAAAGTTGTGTGTCCTTTTACCCAATGCGATTTGACATTAACTGCTGTACCACTATATACTTCAACAACATCGTGCGTAATTTCTGTACTGTGTCCCGTACTTCGGGACAAAGTACAGGAAATTAAATCGAAGAAATGGAGGTGGGCTGGTTATCTGGCCAGGAGGGAAGATGATAGATGAACATTTAAATTAACCATCTTAACCCCCAGAGCTAACACCAGAAGAAGAGGCAGGCAAAGTAGAATGTGGATCGACAATATTAGAGAATATGGTAGTATGACATGGAAACGAACGGCAAAAGATAGATCAAAATGGAAAAATGAAGAGGCCTTCCTTCAGCAGTGGAGAGAAATAGGCTAGATAGATAGTGTGTAATTAAGCTCCCATTGCATGCATTCAAAACTGTTGTGTTCCCTCATGAATGTAACTGTGTTCGTTTAAAGGTCCCTTGACATGAAAATATATGCATGTTGATGCAACATAATATGTATACAACAAAATCAATAACTGTTCAATGGAAATATGTGTCCTATATTTTCAAAAGATTTTCTATATTTTTTCAGCACTGATTAGCCCCGCCTCCAAAATATCCTCCAACTCAAGATTTTCCCTGTGACATCATCAACGGTAGAAATTAGCAGGATAATAGACAGTATTTATGCACAAACTAAACACTGCAATAACTACCTCCACCTGCCTACAAGAGCATCATATGTCTTCACACAATACCATCTCACAACCTTTCACGTGGGAACAACCGTTTCCTTATGTCAGAAATGTACTAACTAGGCCAAGGAAAAATGAATTTGCATTGTATAAACATGTGATGATATTATAAGCACTTGCAGGTAGTAATTGCAATGTTTAGTTTGTGCATAAATTCTGACTATTATCGTTCTAATATCTACCTTTGATGATGTCACAAGGGGAATCATGAGTTGGGGGATATTTTGGAAGTGGGGCTTATCAGTGCTGAAAAAATTTATAAACAAATTATTTAAAAATATAGGAAAGATATTTCTATTGAACAATTAGTGATTTTGTTATATACATATTATGTTGCATCAACATAAGTCAACATACATTTTCATGTCAGGGGACCTTTAAGGGATTTTGTTAGAAAACTCTAATGACGACTTGCGTACGTTTTATTTGCTAGATGCTTTTATTAGATTGTAAAGAGAGCAAAAGAGAGTTAAGAGAGCAAAATTGCACTGCAGAAAATTTAATTGTTCGCCCGATTTCGTAAAACCCAATGATCCGTGGGAAAGCGTATTTCTCTTTGATGTGTGTTGGAGTATGTATTTATGTGGGAGGACAATCATGGTAAAGTTCTGTGTAGTTAGGTTTTAATCCGTCGTGTGCAGTCAGTTCGCCAGCGCATGTACACGGATTTGTGCAGTGCTTTGTGCCCGAGATAGGTGCAGCAAATTGAAATATTTACACGCTTTGGTCAGTTGGTTAACACCAATGGCCAGTACTGAGCAGAGATATAACGCAGGCAATCCACTAAACCTGTATTGATTTTGTGGGGCCAAAAACGAAAAAAAAATGTGTTATTACCATTGATCCACCGTTGTCCTCTGAATTCTGTGGTATATTGAGTTTGTTCACATAAGAAACAAGGTGGTTCGCGAACCACGAGTCTCGCCTGATTTCGCAATCGATAAACAGTGCTAAGTTAAACGAAAACTTTGAGAAAATGATGCACTCGGCCTCATATCTTTTGACCTTTTGACCCCTAGATGACCTTCGACCCCATAAGCCTCATGAAGCCACACGTGGCATTACCCAAGGGTGATTTGTACCAAGTGTGATCACAATTGAAGCAGAAATAAAGAAATGAGGGCAAGTTAAAGAAAAACTTTAATATTTTTGTAACAGACCGACCAACAGACCAACAGACTAACAGGAAAAGTGATCACTAGGTCTCTACCGAACTTCGTTCAGGCGAGACAAAAACAGCGACTAATTGAAATCACCCAATTTGGGGATTCGGTGATGAAAATCGATGATTTTTAAACAGCATGAAATATCTTATTTTGCGCCCTATTAGTGCAGTCAATTTAGCTATTAAAAGGCCATTAACTTCCCACTAATTGCAACAGAAAATGTAAAATAGCCGTAGTATTTACAAGGGTCTCCTCTATAATATAATCATAATTGCTAAAAATAGCGGTGTTAGAAAGCGGTCCTCCAAGATCTTTATTCAAGGGACCCCAAACCCACTTATTTGGTGACTTTGAAATATGATATTGTTAGTTATCTGAACGGTACTCGATAATTAGCACCTACTAAGACAGTAAATGATCTTGTCATGTCATTCAGATGCTCAGACCTTCAGACTATGTGTTTAGATAATAAAAATAATTTCCTACCCTTTGATCATTTTATTTTGGTATCAGTTGCGCTTATTGAAAATGTGTAATTTGAAACGGCGACTAAAAGTATTTTAAAAAATATTGCAATACACAGAAGCATACATGTCTTTCAGTTGACAAAATGTACATAATCTGTAAACATTTAATTAAGCAGTGATTTTGCTACAAACGCAGTCTCCAAAAGTGAAGTGTAAATTTAAGAATTACCAACATACTTATCATATATTGAGCTAAAATCAGGTATATTATGAAAAAGTTATGGCTATTTAAAGTTACATTTCGTAATTTGGGTCAAGTTCTTCTCATATATGCAACCAGGAGCCACAGCATCGGAGCTTCACACCAGATGTTCAATGTTTGCCAAATTGAAAGTTCATTTACACAATATATTCCTAACCGATTTAACTGACCGGTACTCGTAGATGTGCCGACCGGTTCACTTTTCTTTTTTCCCTCTTGTGTTTACAACAAAATCTGGAATGAACTACAAATATATTTACGTAGATAGTGATTTGATTTCGATAGAAACCATGTTGTTTAAGCTCTGTACTTTCCTCTCTTATTTCTTTTTGCTTTCGTTCGTTCCTCTTGTATCAGCGTCGCTCCTTTCAAATTATGTTCACGTTTGAGGGGATATAAAGAAAAGAAAAGGAAAGATCAATGGACTGGAAGAGGCTCCCATTTTCCAAGATTACGTAATAACTGTAGAGCCCTCTAAGCCGATCCCACCATGATCCCACATAACGACGTAAGGACAGACATGCACAATTCTGTTGTTAAAGCTCGGCTTTTTCCACCTATGTTTCTCTTTTCTTTCTTTAGTTCCTCTTGTAACAACTTCCTTTCTTTCAAATTGTATTTAAGGGCGAAATTCCACGAAACAGTCTCTCTGTCTCTATGTTTTGACGTGTCAGCTTGTAGCATGTAGGCATATCACAACAAAAATTGCCTTCGTTTCGGAGTCGAGGGCAAGGCTTCATCACTCTCTTTACCCCCCCCCCCTTCTCCCCCCCCCCACCCACATTCTCTCTTCTTGTCATCTACTAGTATCATGTTTGTTTCGAACTGACCCTTCTCCCCCCCCCCCCTCTCTCTCTCTCTCCCTCACTCTATCACGCATTCAATCATGTTTCCTCATCTGATTCCCTCCCACGCATCTATGTACTTTCCTCCTCACCCCCACCCCCACCCCGGTCTCCCCCCCCCCCTCTCTCTCTCACTCTCTCTCTCTTTGTGTCTCTCCCTGTTTCTCTCGGTGTCTCTCGGTGTCTCTCTGTGTCTCTCTTCCTGTCTCTCTGTCTCTTTATATTTCTCTCTGTTTATCTGTCCCCATCTCATCTTGAACTGTGAAAAGTATATTGACCATTATCCTAATTCTCCTTGAAAAAAAAAAGCCTTAAAAACGGAAGTGTAGCGGCAAGATAGCCCTTTCCTTGTGAATAACCTTGTTCACTTCTGCGGGCAACCACGGTAGTTTACCCAAAGTGAAAGTGTATAGAATCAAGGATGTTTAAGCACATGGATATCCATCAGCCGTTTAATTAATGCAGATTCATTGTATACTCCTTCTCGTCACTGTAAATGAACGAAAAACAAGTCAGACAAAAATCTTTTTCTGACTTGTTTTTCGTTCATTTACAGGATGGAGCACGCTATCCTTACTACTGGGTGTATGCCTAAAATTTCTTTGTAAATTGAAATTACCCCAGAAAGCCCTTTCACTAAAATCTAGACGAATTGTCCCTACGGCGGACTGCTCATTAATATTAATGAGACTCTTTCGGGTATTTCTTTCCATGTTGTCGTGTCTGGACCCGTGAAATAGTAATAGCTTGCGTGGTTAAGTCGCTGCCCGGTAAGCAGTAGATTGCAGGTTCAAATCCCGTCTGGTTCCAAGATTTTTGTCTGACTTGTTTTTCGTTCATTTACAGGATGGAGCACGCTATCCTTACTCCTGCGTATATGCCTAAAATTTCTTTGGAAACATAGTATTTGTTGATATTGGAATGAAGTATACTTTAATATGTTTTCTTGGTATGACTTGTGAGGATTGGAAACATAAGATTATGAATTAACGTAATCTGTGATTATTAGTTATTATTACTTAGGTAAATACATATTCAGCATTTAACACATTGTTATTGTTATTATTTGTCTACAGTGAACCGCACAGTTACACGCACAGAGTTGGCGCACAGTAATAGGCACAGTGGGATTTCGACGAGTGTTAATTGCCAGTGATTGTGATCGCCAGCCGAGATCATAGTCTGAGACAATTGACATCAATAAACAGAAAGGACTTCAAAGCTGTTTATTCCGTGCCGTCATTTTAGCGTGTTAAGCATGTTTGAATAGTGCATCCCATATAGGGATATAGGGTTACCACGTAGCTGAAGTTACAGGAAAGTTCCGACATGATTCATGTATATATATTTATATATATATATATATACATATATATATGTATTTATACGTATATATATTTATACGTGTATTAATATATATATATATTATATTATGATATTTTATATTATATATTATATTATATTGTGTGTAAAACAAACAATTACATTCCATTTCATGATAGACATTTTAAACGGTGATGTTTTCTACATGAACCAAGCCAGAGAGAGGGGTGGGGGGGGGGGGGAAGATAGATGAGCAAGGGAGGTGGGGGGGGGGGGAGAAAACGAGTGTTAGGGGGAGGGGTAAAACAGGGGAACAGCTTCCCGTTTCAGGAATTTACAGTAAATAGACATGACATGTACTACTGTACTCTACCCATTTCTAATAGCAGTAGATGCTTGGACTAATGTGATGGAGGCAAAGCTGGATAGGGAGAAAGAGCGAGGGAGAGAGATAATGGATGGATGAGGCGAGTGTGACTTTGGTGGGTGGTGTGGGGGAGTCACAGAGAGTTACATAGATTGCGTTGCCCGCGATGGCACATATTAGGGGTCTTCAAAAGACTACAATCTGGATAATCTATCAATAACGTAATTTAGCCAAAAAGGGCAAGGCAGAGAGAGAAAGTGGGGGAGGGGGGTGGTGTGGATGGTTATAGGACTCTAAGACGTTCTGAAATCACATATAAAACCACGAAGTCTAGGCCTTCATAAAAATTAGAAAGAATAGAAAGTAGTCAACTCACTAACATTAATAGAAGTAAAGGACCATCGCCCCATGTCCCATGTTCCCGAAATGGCTATTTATTGTCCGCATCTTCGTGTCATTAATTTTCTGCGTAACGTTAACTACACAAACTCAATGGCGACCTCGGTCCAGCTTTTAGACCAGCCAGACAGCCCCATGGTCTATACCTATGCGGACGCCATTAGTATGGCACACATTACCTATACGCGCGTGTACAATGTTATTATAGGCTTTAGGCCACACACCATCAATTATTTCCCCATAGGGTTTTGTGTCAAAAATGAAAACTATACAAACAAGGATATCTAGTTCGTTTATCTTCCACTTAAGAAGATATGAATGGCAATCCAACCATTGTGCTTACAATTGCAGATACTTCATAAAGTCCCTCTAAACGACTATCATGGTGGGCACCATGCCGGGCAAGAGAAGGAAGGGCAGACCTCGACAACGATAAACAGAATCAAGCAGTGGATGCAGCAGCCAATTAATCTACCTAATAACACGAATTGCAAAAGAAAGATGTTACTGGAGGAGTTTGTTATTGAGGTCACAAGGGGAGGACTAGACATTGGCAATCTATGTACGATCGGACTACCGTCTTGTCCATGAGTTCTTCTGTTTGTACCCCTGCTTGCATGGGGCCGCCAACTTGGGATGACACTTAAAAACAAATTACCATACACGCCTCCAGGTTCCTGAAGCGAAGCTTTGATGAGCCAGTTTTAGAGACTTTGTAGTATTATGATTGTATATGCTGCATGGACTGCAAATAGAGATTCATGAAAAGTTTTCTGAGAATCACCACTGATGATTTTAATTTTATTTGCCAGTGGTGTACAACTGAACAATATTACTCTCCACTATCTCGGTTGCAGGAGTGATGCTAGCATGAGGACAGGTACAATATATAATGCCTTCAAAAAAACTTAAAAACTGAACAAAATTTACCGTGAAAATGGGCATGTGGATCATGATGTTGACCTAATCTCTGTCACTGAAACTTCCGTTAAATACAGCAAGCACTTGAACGATTTTGCACAATTTAGACATTGTCCTGAATGGAGCTGAATGTGTATATATCCATGCTTTTCACACCAGCATTGCTACATTGTATACAATATTGTAGGGCCTGTAATATTCATGAGATGATGGTTGCACTGGGAAGTTCATAAGTTATTTTCCTTGCTTCCTCAGGGACAATGAATGTGTCAAGTTCATCTTCAGTCTGATAATGCTTGTGAAAACCAAAATGACATGGTATCAAGGATCTTCTCGTGTAGGTAGGGACCACTACTCCAATTATATCATCAGCTGCTGATTTCCAATAGTCTGATCTAGTAAAACGAGATGAGCTACATGACCTACTCTCACTAAAGCCCTTGCATCCTCAAAAGATAAAACAACAACATCCAAAACTTTTCTTTCTGCAGTCCTTGCAAACATTATACTTTGAGTGTTCTCTGGATGATCATTATACAGTTCCTAGGCATGAAGTTGTACGTATGTATATTGCACATATTATGTAAACCGAGGCATGCGCACTTTCCACTTTTGACCTGTGTTAGGCTTGCATGCATATCAGTATATTTTTATTATTATTAGGATGAACTCATTTCAGTAGCAAACATTGATATGATGATGGAGGGCAAGAGCACCGTTGCGTGTAAAACATATGACGGGGTCAGAATGTGTACGAACTGCTGGTTTAGCTATAATATAAACTTTGGAGAGCTATAACTATGTATATGGACTTCATTTTTTCAGAGATTGTTAAACATATATCCTGGCAGACTTTCTTTGTATTAGTGAGAAGAGTTCTTGAAAAAAAAAGAAATGTGTAATTTATGGAAATTAACATTTTGAGAAAAATATTTTAAAAACCATATTTGTTGCCCGAAAGTCTCATGAAATGATCATCCAAAAGCCTGCTAAATCGGATACTATTTTGTAGTGAATTTAACACTCTTGTATTTAACACCTTATGTGATGTGTAAACATATAACATTCAAATGTTATCAGTAAAATTGCTCAATACTACTTTTCCATGGCGGTCATTTAAAATTGGCCACCATGGCTCTCCTGGGCAAAATTTGAGAGGCCTCAATATCCAAATTTGTGTGTAATACATCAATTTATGTGAGTACCAAATTTGGTGCTTTTAAAGAAAAGTGAACAATTATCAAAATATCGAGCAATGCCGCTGGACTATCATAAATAGTACGGATACAACAAGATTATGTTATAACGAGGCTATCCTTCCGGTCCAAATTTGTGCAATCCTATGTGTTCATTGTTAATTATGACTTGATATTTCTACAGTGAGGAAATTTACTTGGTCCCAAGCACCTTGATCGTATTTTGCAAATTAATGTACATGTTTATCTTAATAAAACAAATAAAACGACCCTTGAAACCGCCAATTGTATCATGATATACCCAAACGTACAATAACTTCACCCTGGTTAACGGGTGTTTTTTTTTTTAAAATAAGAATCTCATTATGTAACACATGTAACAAAGTTGAATAAATCTGAGTGTGCAAGAAATATAGATACATGAATCGTTTTATGTCCATGATTATCTACATTATCTACATTATCTACATTATCTACATCCTCCAAAGTAGTTCATCAGTATAAGGTGAAGACGAACGTCGATAACTCACATCTGTAGCCACCTTTAAACAGATCGATATTTTGAACAACATCGGATGACGTTCATGAGCTAGTACCTTATATTAAGAACTATATTCATAACATCGTGTTTACACAATTATCTGGGTGGGGAAAAGAAAGGAATTTAACCGTTCAACCGCCAATGTAGTATATTTTAGTCAAGTAACGTACCAAAAATCAATGAATAAATATGATAACAGCATTGTTTGAATAACCTGTTCCTCGTCTCATCACTATTTGCCTTTTATCAAACAGGTGTTATTGTGATAGTGAACAATTCGACTATATTGGCATTTAGTAATCGTCTGCAAACAAGAGACGTGTATACTAAATCAATTACTTTCCATATGCCCTGCAGTGTGACGGTTCACTTGAGGCTTACAACAAGAAGGCTTACAACATCGAAGGCAGCTGATCTCCACGGTAGCGGTAGATTTCCACCATGACGAACTCTGAGTACGTATACAGTCATTATTCGTTAATAAAATTTCTTATTTTTTTTCTCACTTAGAATTATTATATCAAGCCTGAACACGTTCAGTACAATTGTTGGCATGTGTATCCGATCATTATATAACAACAACAAAATGGCCATTTTCCATGACACAATTCCATGTCGGTAAGCTACAGTTACTAAGTTGTAGGGAAAACTACTAAAATTACTTCAGAGTCAACTTGAACACTCTGATCTAGAAATTAACCTATCTCCAATCCAAGCTGCACGAACTCTTTAGGGTTTGCTAGGAGCAAGGCAAAAATCTGACAGGATTTACGAGATGTACTGATAATCACGCTATACAAAAATAAGGGAAAGAAGGCAGGTTGCTCCATCTACCGTGGACTAGCCCTGTTATCCATAGCTGTCCAGGTAGCCAGGATTCTACTCAAGTCCAACTTGAGTCCTGGACTCTGTATCGCCGTCACATTCGACTTCTGGAACGTCTCCACCAACGTTGTCTCCGTAGCATCTTCAGTATGGGCTGACAGGACCGTTTAACTAACGCTGAAGTCCTGAAAAGAACAAACTCAACTTACATTAAGGCCATCCTCATACAGCTATATAACTACGACGGGCTGGTCATGTTACCAGAATGGATGACAACCGCCTAACCCAAGAATCTACTCTACGACGAACCCGCCATTGGCAAGCGCATGAAATGGATCACGGGGGGGGGGGGGGGGGTATTTCCACGGCAGCCTTTTCATTTATTTATTTATTTCAGGGGGTAAATCTATTTTTTAAGCGCTCTCAGCATTAACTGCAGCATAGTAACATTGTTCGAATTGTATATTTTGATATCTGCAGGCCTTCATTTCGGTTAGGATTCGTGATTCCACCACCGAGCACAATTCGAACCACACACAATGCGTCCATCGTGCCATCAAAATACAAACACATGCGGTCAATAGAATACCTTCCTGTCACTTTCGATTTCAGAAAAAAAATGAAAAAATATACACAAACAATTTGGCATTATTTACATTTAATGATTACTACTAAAAAAGGTTGGTTTTTAGTGAGGTCTTGAACTTTCCACTGTGTCAGCATGGTTAATTTGAGTTGGGATCGTGCTGCATGACATAAACTACGTTTACCATATTGGTAGCGATAGTGGGCACTAAAAATTAATCTTTTTGGCGTGATGTCAGATTTCTGACAGGTTTATATTTGGTAAGAGGATCTGTAAGATATGCTACAGCTAAATCATTGAAACATTGGTATTAAAGTAATCAATAGGATTTTAAATATTATTCGTTTATGTACAGACACCCAGTGTAAGGCTTGTAAAATGGCATTTATAGACGCATATCCTTTGGTCAAAGTCACAAGCCCAATTTTGATTACCTGAAGCTTATGACGTTGAGTATCCGGTAAGCCATACAGTAGACGATTACAATAATCAATGTAACACAACAAAGGCATGAACCAATCTTTCGAAATGTGTTTATTTTGTATAATGCAAATGAGGCAGACCTGCATAGAGGTAACATGGTGGTGAAGATTTATTGGGGGTTTTTGCACAGGAAGAAATTGAGTACCATCAATGGCGTAAGGTGGAAAATAATTTATTTGTATGAAATCGGGATGAGATATAAAGGACTTCTGTCCTCGTACCATTCAACCTGAGACCATTCAGCATTGACCATTCTTTCACTTCCTTCATACATTTCTGTACTTTACGAACTAAATCTGAAGTGTCTGAAGCAGTAAAAGGTAAATAAACTTGTGTGCCATCTACATAGAACATTTTAGATAAAACATAAACCTCAATGATCTTTTACAAAGGTGTTGTATACATTGTAAATATCGACGGTCTAATAAGAGATCCTTGCGGAACTCCATGGGTTGACGTGAGAGTTGATGACTGGATCCCATTGATGACAACAGTTTGTGTAATGTATATTCTGCGTTTGATTTAAACACTACCCAATGGATGTGGACTTCCTCCTTTAATTCCATTTTAATACATTTCCATATGACAGTTATGTTCTTATCAGAATTGTCCCGTGGCTCTGTATTAGTCTTTTGTGAAAAACGAGCAATGAATGGCGGTATATACGATACAAGTTGGAGATGAATGAAGAATAATGACTGACAATTGATTTTACAGCTGTAGATTTTACAGCTTCTAAAACTCATATACTCAAAATGTGTACAGCCTTTTCTCTAACTTGCACTCACTGTAAACGTGGTCTTTTGTTACGAAAGAATGAAAGGGACCCTTTGACTGTGCTCATTGTGAAATGGTGCTTGATCGCTCGTTGCGGTATGCGAAGCTTTATGGCTATAAATATCAACTCGAAAAATGAATGCAGCCGCTGGTGAATGGGAATCAACCTTACACAATGTAAGGTCAGATGACATGGAAGATCGAAGCTTTATGGCTATACATACAAACTCGACATTCAGTTCCGTTGAGGAAGTAACCGTGGTAATGAACATTCAAACAATTATTACAGAACTTGGAATTAGATATCATATTGAGACATATGAACCCACTTTTCAAGGCAAATCACACATAATAATTCGTTTTAGATAGTTAATCATTTGACTAAATACTATAATTCGTGATAACTCAAAAAATGAATGAGAAATTGCATGCTTTTCTTCAATATTGCTATCCCAATTTTGATATCAAATTCATGTTTTACCTGACATCTGTATCTCAAATTCATATTTATCTGACATCTATTTAATTCTCATTTTTTCAGTGATATAAATCCCTTACACTTAACATCAATACAAATTGGCTACTTTGCCACCCCCCCCCCCCCCCCCTGGATCCGCTCCTGCTTCTGCAGGACGGTCCTCAACAGAATTCAAGAGACCATTGAACACCACCCGACGGAGGAACAGTGTGGATTACGCAGTTGACCACATCATTGACAAATCAAGAAAGACATACAAATCCACAGGAACTTCGCTGATTGGAGATAAGCGCGTTCGAGATGTGTGTGCTCTACGGTCACTCTCTTTGGAAATACATGTATGTACAAGCAACCCACATGTCTTGTACAGTAAATGGAAGATCATCGAGTGGTTTGAAGACGTTACCGGTGTAAGGCAAGGATGCCTTCTATCCCCATGCCAGTTCAACCTTTTCTTAGAATTTGTGACGAAAGACCTCCAGAAGCTAGATAGTGGAATCGAGATTGGTAACATCAGGGATGTGTTATGGAAGGATCGGAAGCAACTTTCTCTCTTTGAACCCATGTGCCAAGCCGCTGAAAAGTTATGGTGTTCTCAGCAGGTGCTGTTCAGGTGTTTGAACAATTATGAACATGATTGTGTGGTTTCTCAGAGAGAACAAAAGAAATGTACAGTCTCATTTCGCTTGTCCCGTTCTGTTAATGACATCAATACTTCCATGAGCACAACAGGTATCAGCAAACACAAATAAACAAGTTTTTCAAGTAAAATATCTCTGCTTCACGCAAACACACACAAACGCCGTTAATGACAACACACAGCTTAATATATCATTTTGAGGGTGGTTGAATCACCCAAATACACAAATTGTCGGAAAGTGAAGAAATTGGTCAATTTTGTAATTAATACAAATAGCTTATATGTCCGAGTTTTAATGATTTCTCAATACTTTTCGAAACAAAAGCAGAGTATTAGGAACTGTCATTATCTGCCGTTAACTTCCTTATAGTTTGCAAACGAATTTGTCAAAAACAAAACGTCTACAGACAAATGGGAAATTAAAGAAATTTCTTTTCAAGTTGACATCAGGTAAATGTCGGCTCGGCACATGGAACATCAAAGCATTGTCATGATTGTGGAATTCTTTTGACATTCATGAGCACGCTTTAGAACCCATACAGATGTTTGAATGTATTATGCTCGAGTTTCTACTCCTTCCTATAACACTTCCCTGGTTAAATCAGGTCAGCTGACCAGCATGATCGACAGTACATTGAACAACGCAAGAATTTACAAATATGGGGGAATTCGTCTATCCCATTAGTACAGGCTGATGTAAATCGGCGTAACAGACTGGCAACCTAGAAGACTAAAAGCAACATCTGGTCTCAAGAACTATTAAAGGGAGGGTCTATAGAGTACTTAAGTATGGCGTCATTTGAGCGTTATTGTGAAGACAACTGGCTCTAAACAATGCGGGTAGAGCAAGCAGCGGTGATCACAGCGGGGACTGTAATTGGGAATGCCGGACACTAGCCCGATAGACAACATCGGACAGCTAAACCTCTCACAGGAGTGAGTTTGTTTAGAGCCAATAGACCAGTTCGTAGTTACACGATGGTCGGACAATGCACTGAATAAATACTACTAGAATGCAGACTGGGATCTGTTCATTAAGCCGTATAGGATGATGGATGTGAATACATTTTACAATGTACCCAAAACAACAATACAAACAGGTGCACATGGTGGAATTTTCTTTTACTACCTTTCAAAGCTGAATAAATGTTGTCATATCTGCATAATAATGATGAGAAACCTGGTTGAGTATCTAATGAATTTTAAATTTACTCTGTGAGTTGTTCAATTGACCCGAGGTTATTCGTACCAGCAACAATCTGCTCATGCGCACATTGTAATTACGAACTCGCTTATTGTCTTGACAACATGTTCATATGACGACACCACTTCGGTACTCTATAGAGCCCTTATCCTCCAAATTGCCTGCTACGGAGCGGAATAATGGACTCTATACATATAATGAATAAAACAAATGATGTCTTCGAAATGAGATGTCTTCTGGTCATACTTGGGGTACACCCAAGATAACAAAGGCCATGTGTGATGAAGTCTCCAATTCAAAGATGTATCATCCATGTGTCGTCCGTTTAGCACATCATCGTTTACCGTTCCTAGCAGACTACAATGACTTTGCATAGCATACCACAGTGGAGAATGATTGTTTGTATGGCATATATGATAGCTAAGGGACACACCGTCATATGCATATAATTCAGGTCAAACCGAGTTGTAAACGTGGTCTTTTGTTACGAAAGGATGAAAAGGGAACCTTTGAATTTTTGTCCGCATAACAAAAGACTATGCTTATTGTGATCTGGCGCTTGATCGCTAGTTTCGGTATGCGAAGCTTATGGCTATAAATATCAACTCGGAAAATGAATGCAGCTGCTGGTGAATGGAAACAACCTAACACAATGTAAAACGAGAAATACTTGTGTACACGTATATGGTGGTCTGCATTGGCAAATTCATGCACAGACATGGGATTGTAATGCACGGTGACACCATCTATTCATACGAAATCACAGGCAACGTTAACGAAAGCTCATAGTGCAGCTACACCATAGGGCCTACTAACAATCCAAAGATGTGCCTAAATGGTCAAATGTATGTGTTAAAAGCATGTAATTAATATTAGTTTAAGATCAAGGGACGAGAGGGGAATATGGGGAAAAAACGCAACGAGAATGACAAAGTGAACAGAAGAAGGTCGCAAAAATCACATTGCAAAAGGAATGAAAAACTGACCCTACCCACACCAGGATTCCAACCGGGGGCCTCGCGTTCTTAAAACAGCGCCTAATACCCATTGAGCCACAAATCTTCCCATTCACTTAACACGTAAAGCAGAAAATGGGGCTATAATGATTTAGAAATCAATGTTCAAGCTAAAATTTCTCCATGATCCGACATCTGATTAGAAAATGGAGACACGTGTCAGAAAGCTAATAGACTCAGCTACAACATACTAAAATTTCAGAATAAAAAAATTAAACATAAGCGAGATACATCTCCTAAAAGATTGTCATGTCATTTCATGTTTTGAAATAAGTGCCACTCCCATTGACATAACACGTACATCCGATTTTGACATTAATGCGTATAATGGAATTTACACCAAGAAGAAGTCATCAAAATGAAAAATAAAGGCATTTTTCCATAAAACATTGTCTTAGCTACGACATACTGAAATTTGGGAGAAAATAGATAAACGATTACTGAGATACGCAAAATCGAGTAAAACAGTTCATGACGTCATACATGAAAATTCATTTTTTTTTTCGATTCATATGGGAAAATATGGCAACATATAGTTTTGTTCAGGTCTGTGGTACCAGAAATGCAATATTCATGCTGAGAATGCTATCAGAGAGGGCTATTGAAATGAAGCAAGACTTGTATATGTGTTTTGTTGATTATACCAAGGCGTTCGACACTGTCAAGCATGGGGAGATGTTGAACATCTTGAGTGATATCAATGTCGATGGTAAGGATCTCAGAATCATCAGAAACCGTTATTGGAACCAGACAGCAGCAATAAGAGTAGGTAATGATGTGGGTGAATTTGTCGAAATCAGAAAAGGAGTGCGGCAGGGTTTGTTCTTTCCCCGGATCTTTTGAATTCATACAGCGAGTGGATCCTAAGGGAACTAAACACACAAAAAAGTAAGCCCCCCCCCCCCCCCCCTTAAGCAAAATAGCATAAGTTTTTATTGACGAGATTTTGAGCAACATAACTTTGTTGAATTGTTTCTTAACTTACTGAATAATTTCTGTGTGAAAATCACAATGATCTACTTCGTCATGCATGAGTGAGCAGACATTAAAGGCAAAATTGTCACTTTTCAAAAGTCACAAGGGTAATATCGGGATTCTGTCATATAAATTTTTAATGAATTCCATCTCTGGTGCTTAATTTATGTCCTTTCATTGTTTATCATCCATCTCTCGACGCACTAACACATATCCCGGCACTTAACCCGTTGTCCTGGTGAGCAGAGTTTAAAAATTACTCATCCCTCTTTAGTTTGAAACTTTTCAAGAAACTCGAGTAAGTCAAACCGAGTTGGCCAGACGGACCTGAAACACATAGTTCTCTATTATCATGATAATACTACGATGTCGTAAGTTACCAGTTAATACCTTCTCGGATGAAGAAATACAAGAATAAAGCAAGAAGAAAAATCAAACAGTTCAATGATGGAAGCAGCGGCAATAGCATATTCAAGAGCACTTAACAAACTGTGTTCAAATCACACAGGCAGCATTAGCAGCGTCATAAACACACGTTTTGTCGCCTTCCCTTCCGTGTAGCAATCAACGTCGATGTGTTACGGGTTATGGGGACTGTGGCTGTTACTGGGGTGGAGGCAGGCGTGTGTGTACATGTAATTTGTGGAGGGGCTACGGTCCGTGACTTGATTGAAACCATTGGTAGGCTCCAGAAAGAAGGGGGTTTCCTCTCCCTCCCTCCTGCTCTCTTGCCACTTAATGGGTCATGGGCATTTCTGTGTTTATCTCCAAGGGTAGTCCCCTCAATTTGTCAACTTCTTTGCAGGGGAACATTGCATGAGGATGATATCATGCATTGTCACGAAATGTAAAGTCAGGTCTCTCCTCATTTCACCTTGCCATTCCCATTGGCCTTCATGTAATATCCCTTTGGCACGACCTAAGTTAAACGTCTTTCTTATTTGGTATTTGATTGGTGGCGATTGTTGATATTCGGCGAATGGGTGCCAACAAGTTACAGCCGTTTACCAAACAAAAAGTGATTGGCGAGTGTCAGCAACCACTGATGATCATTCTGCGATCAATCCTGTCGCCAACAAT
Source organism: Arbacia lixula (assembly GCA_963669155.1). Taxonomy (NCBI): domain Eukaryota; kingdom Metazoa; phylum Echinodermata; class Echinoidea; order Arbacioida; family Arbaciidae; genus Arbacia; species Arbacia lixula. The sequence continues at coordinate 26,459,402 of OZ022577.1, read as the reverse complement.
AGGACAACCCATTCAAAAGAAGAACAACCTCCTCGACACCAGTTTGGTCGGCAAAGGGTTTTTTTTCGATGCTCCACCAGAAACCTATATAGCTGACCAAAAGGTCAAACGACTCGCCGACCACTGACAGTTACCAGCTGCCGAAAACCTTTCTACGATCTCCATCAACTAACTTATCGGCTAGTGGTTTTGGCAGTCGGTGACTGGTCGAATCTCATGTGTGACTGGTTGTTTAATTGGACGTGATGTGTGGTTGATAAAGGAATGTGGCTTTTCTGTTGACTCCTACCAGACACCTGCCAAACATTGAATCTCCCTGAAATTTTCGTTACCTTTACATTTCAAGATATGAATCTGTTGTGCCCGTCAATTTTGACTTCAAATTTCGATCATGTGTTACGGAATGTATTTTAAAGAATTACCATTCACAGGACAGTTTACAATTGTTTTAATAGTGTGAAATTGTACATTCATTTTACTGACTGTTGGATATCATCAACCATTCATGGTCTCAGTTAAATTCAGATATGTAGGTGTCACAAGTAGAAATTCTTTGTTTTTATTCCTTTATCGTGCTTGTAGTTTAAAAAAGGATTTAAATGTTTTGTAAATTTCATTCACATCGTGTAAAGGAAAAAAAAATATTATGTAGTCAAATATTAGGCACATCGTTCAAAGAATGGTACCCCAAACCTGTCCGAGGTTTGTCCGACTTGCTACAACTAATAGTTTCAGAGTAGACATAATTGTTTGTTAACATTTCTTTTCGTGTCTTTTATTTTCTTTCACTCCAGCTTGGAATGGCATAGAAGATGTCTCTCGGGCTTAGTAGGTATAGTGTTGGCTATCTGCGTCTACGTGTCATTTGGTATAGTATCCACGGTCCCCGTGACTCCTATAAAAGCACCGCAGATCTACTCACCAAACCTTACAAACAGAGCTGCAGTTATATCTGGGATAAGAGGTTCCCCTGAGGAAGAACATATTGATCGTGTTGAGAATGAGACATGTATCTTTAAAGTCCTTCTATGGAGACAGTCTAATACAAAGGAATCACGGCAATGCCCAGGACTGCGGTGTCAACTTGAATACACAATTCAAACTGATCAGAGCCTGATAGGATCACAAGATGTGGTAGTTTTCTTCCATCGTTCTGCCGTTGACTGGCACGATATGGTACGTCGCCGGCCGCCCGGGCAAAAATGGGTCTTTTATACGATGGAGAGTCCCAGACACACCGTAGGCCACGCCTATCCGCCAGCGGACATCATGTCGGTAAAGAACCCCTACGATTACCTCATGACCTTCAGGTTACAGGCGCACTTTCATGGATTCTACGGGCATTTGGATCGAACACGACCCCTGGTAGGCCCTGATGACGCCACGAACTGGGCCGCGAACAAGACCAAAACTATCGCATGGATGGCGTCCAACTGTGGCTATGCCTCTTGGAAACGTATGGACTTTGTCCGTACCCTGCAGAAGTTTATGCCAGTTGACACTTACGGTGGGTGCGGAACGAAAACGATGCCACGAAATGGGAATGGTTGGATAATGGAGGGCCTCCTACCCTATAGGTTTTATTTGGCGCTGGAGAACAGCGAGTGCGACGGATATATTACTGAGAAGTTTTGGAAAAATGCTTTGTATCACTCCGCTATACCTGTGGTGTACGGCCCACCAAGAGAGGACTACGCTAAGGTGGTACCGTCTAGCGCGTTTATCCATGTCAAGGACTTTTCATCCGTTAAACAGCTTTCGGATTACATGAAGAAAGTAATGGCAAATGAGACATTGTACAACTCTTACTTCGAATGGAAGAAACTGGGAAGAGTTGTGATTGACGGGGAAGACTGGGCACTAAGTGCGGATAACATGTGCAACGTAGCAGAGCGGGTGTTAAAGGACCGCGAGATGGAGCGGAAAGAGAACTATGATCCCCCATGGATGCCGGAGGACTGGAAGGAGTGGTGGTTTGGCTCTTGTCGAGAATCCAAGTCAATACCTATTCCAGCAGGAGGATAGAATAAACGTTACATTTGTCATCTTATTTGATTGTCTTCGTCTTGCATCAATATTCACACAACAAAAACAATTAATTCCTCCCTAAGCAAAACTTTTTATCGAAAAATTGTTGGGCAAAATAATTTAGCAGGATTGTTTCTTAACTTATTGACTAACTTCTGTGTGAAAATTACATTAATCCAATCAGTCATGCATGAGTGGGCGAATTTTAAAAGCAAAAATGTCACTTTTCAAAAGTCATAAGGGTAATTGTTTATACCGTTTTGACGGTACATTTTGACATTTCTTGCGCAATTTTTAAAGTGTTTTCACTCAAACATGACACGAAAATGACTTCTTATGTTTACATAACAGGTCATGTTACATCTTTGTCAAAATATCCAGAGTTTTATTTTTTCACCGAAATAAAGAGTTTTCCAAAGTTCCAAACTCAAGAGGGATGAGTATTTGTTAAACGGTGCTCACTTAACCAGAACAATGGGTTAAGTGTCGGGATAGGTGTTGGTGCATCGAGAGATGGATGATAAACAATGAAATGACGTAAATTATGCACCAGAAATGGAATTAATCACAAATTCATATGACAGAATCTCCAAATTACGCTTGTGACTTTTGAAATGTTACATTTTTGCCTTTACAATTTGCTCAATCATGCATAACTCATCGGATTAATGTGATTTTCACACAGAAGATATGTTTTGTTTCTGTTGTGGAATTATTCATAAATGTCATTTTTATGGTGATATAGATCTGACAGCACCATGTGCTTATTGTACAACCCTTCCTCCTTTTAGTCTGCCCCCAATCCTTCCTCATCTCTGTTCGTATATCTATTTGATATTATTTTTTGTACGAAATGTATGTAATATATGTAAGATTGTAAGAGGTTTTGAGTCTAGAGTGTTACCTTATTTGCGTTTCTGTTTTCTTTTGATAAAACACGTGTGTTATTCTTCGTATACTACATGGTATATCTTTGGTGAACTGCGCAGGAATGGCTTTACATAAACAAATAAGTAAAATGCTGGTATGTTTAATATTGTTGCGTTGACGCTCAGAGGCAAGAAAAAGCCTTTTTATCGTTTGCATTATGTATTCATATGTATCGGGCTAAATACCTCAATTCAATTCAATTCAATTCAAATTTAAACCTCGCTCTCACCAGGGATGTGAAATTTCACATTCCCTCTCTCACTCGACCAGACTGTATGTGCAAACAAACACCCTTCTAGACTCACCAAACAGGCAATTTAGTCAGCAAAGCATTACTGCTGCACGCTGGATTTTCGACTGGAAAACAGTCTAAATTCTATCACCATGCTAACACTTGATTCAATAAAGCACGCAGGGAAGGCTTGAAAACTACAATTTGTAATTTTTAATTTGTAATTTTGTAATTTATTATTTCCACAACTCAAAAGTAGATAATACAAAAACAAACAAAAGTACAAATACAAGCAATAGTACAAATATTACACAATAAACATGCATGAAATAAATATATGAAATGTACAAATTGTAATGATGACGATAAAGGTGAGTGTGTGGGGGAGTCCAAAAAAGGAGAGCTTGTCAGCTGGACCCCTTTGAACAAAAACGTATTTTAAACAAATATTATTAATCGATTATAAACAATTACAAACAATCAATCCAAATGCAATCTATGTTTTGTCAGAGCTTGCAATCGCCACTCTTGCATGGCAACTTGATCTGCCATATGTTGTACGTCATACACAAGCACACTCATTTCGTACTGCTTTGTAAACTCAGCAACCGACGCGTCGGTCGGATTGCACCAAAATTCAAGTTGAAACACGGTGCACGTAAAATGGTAAGTCTCAATCGGCGTTTTGAACTTGAACCCTATTACTTAAGTTTAGGAAATCTGAAATACGATACAGACAGCCTCATACTTGTTTACAGCATTATGTTTCTCGGTTTTGTTAAGACTTCAAAGGGGGTCGTTGTTCAGTGATGCTCAAGACATGTCAGTGTTGGAGGCCCGATTTCTAAACGTCTCTATCTTTCCTGACTGTTCGTGGGTGTATTCTACATTACCTCGTATTTTTTTAGTTGCAGATGAGCCTTCCGGCGAAACAGTCAGTAAAACTCACTTCAGTGTTGTAGTTCTCGAGACTGGTCTTGGTCTCGAGACCAGTCTCGAGATCAGGATTTTTGTTCTTGGTCTTGATCTCGGTCTCGAACCCTCTGGTCTTGGTCTTGTTCTTGGTCTTGAGCCTTTCTGGTCTCGGATTTTACGTCGAGACCAGCCCGAGACCAGCTACTCAAATTACGATATTACACATAAATCATATTGATAATGCATGTCGGAGAAAGGAGATACGATACATCACTCTCCTTGGTCGATCGGAGCGCATACAATTTGGAGTTACAATCATCCCAACTATACTGTGCAAGCCTAGCCTGCCGCCGACCCGGCCCGGCCCCTGCCCGATCACTGCATAGCACGGGAAGCGTGAGATGCAGATTAGCGAGCATGCAATATATGTGCCAACATCACACATGCAAAGCGCATCACACTGGGTGATACATGCGTCTTTATGCCAGCCAAGAGGTCAGTGTTGCGAGTTGGATCGATGGTGTGGAGATGTAGTAAAACTCTCCAAGCCAGCTCTCAAGCTGTGCCATGCTGCAAGCGTGATGGCATACAATACACGTGTGAGACTGAAAGAGTATGAGAGTCCCCCCTCCCGGCCGAGATAGAGTATTGTTTATGTTTTTGGCACGAAGCTCGCTAGTGCGAATAGCGTAAAGAAAAAATTACTAGAGGAGCCAACACTATGTCTTAATTACGCCAAATGAAAAGACGACATGGAGCTGCAAAAATTACTAAATTATGTTGAAATAATTCCAAAATGTGTGCCGCTGGGACGACAAAAATTTTTTACAAGTTTTACCATACAAAAAACAAAACAATAATCATGCTAAAATTTAATTGTATACTAAATCATGGCAGTGTCTTCACTTGTTTCTACCGGAAGAAGAAAAAAATCATGCTAAATTAAAGTACTGATACTGATAGATAGCCGTCTTCAGTTGTACAGACAGAAATCAAAGTAAGTTTTTGAATAGTTCTTAATATCCCTATTCAGTAATTATTTTAACAAAATAGGAATTGCACAATTTTGTATGAAAAATTGCTCAAACCAATAAGTCTATAGAGAATGCCCTCGAGTTGTCACAGGTCTTTTTGAATGATGACAGGGTTTTTACATTGTATTAGTGTATAGTTGTATACATCTCGAAAATGGTGGAGTTAAAATTATTCATTTATATCATAATGGTGCAGGTTTTGGTTACTAAGATAAAGTTTGACCAATACTCAATTTGCCTGACCTATATATAAGTAACGTGTATGTGTTTGTAGAGAAAAACGAATGTTTTCCGAATCTGTTTCGGAAAACAATCATCATTCTTGAAATGAAGTTGTGTTTATTTTGTATGCCTTTCGTCTTTGGCATTATTAAAAAAAAACTTCACAGTATTTGATACGTTTGTCAGGAGCTTAGGCAAATATGTTCATGCAGAAATAAATAAGTATATAAGAAGAATATATAAGTAACTCAAGTCATGTGTATGTGTTTATAGAGAAAAACGAATGACGAATGTATTTCGGAAAACAATCATCATTCTTGAAATGAAGTTGTGTTTATTTTGTATGCCTTCTGTCTTTGGCATTATTATAAAAAACTTCACAGTATTTGATGTTTTTCAGGAGCTCAGGCAAATATGTTCATGCAGAAATAAATAAATATATAAGAAGAATATATAAGTATTAAGTAACTCAAGTCATGTGTATGTGTTTATAGAGAAAAAACGAATGACTTGAATATATATCGGAAAACAATCATCAATCTTGAAAGAAGTTGTGTTCATTTTGTATGCCTTGTGCCTTTGTCATTATTAAAAAAAAAAATCACAGTATTTGATATGTTTTTCAGTAACTCAGGCAAATATGTTCATGCAGAAATAAAGAAGTATTTTTCCCCATCATACATATTATCACGATCCTGGATCCGTTGTGCAGGTTGTTGCTAAACTACTAGCTACTGACTTGTATTGTGCATTTAACTTTGAGCATGCCTGTGAAGTGATTGAAAAAGCACATTGAAAGTATAACTTTTTTAAAACAATTTTTTCATTTAATTCAGCCATATAGAAGAATATTAAAGACTGCTCATGTTGTGCAAGTTGTGCAAGTATTAGACAGTTTATACTCAAAACCATAGTCCACAAATAACGCGTGTTTCCTCAAAACTAGTAGAAATTTAAATACTGGTGAGTGGTCTTGGTCTTGGTCTTGATCTCGTAATTTGGTGTTCTTGGTCTCGGACCTCTGTTCTTGATCTTGAACCAATTTTTTGGTTCTTGATCTTGGTCTCGGGGTGTTTGGTCTTGGTCTTGATCTTGGTCTCGGATGGTCTGGTCTTGACTACAACACTGACTCACTTATACCCCTTTCAGTAACTCGCTGGCCTGGGCTAAGTGGTAAAATATTTTCTGAGTTTATGAATGGTGCGGACCAAAATGTAGCCCGCGCCAGGCCCAGGCTATTTTGGTGGTGCTGTTTTATCAGCACCAGGCCAGCGCCAGGCCCGCACCAGGCGCCGACCAGAGAGTTTATGAACGATAGCAGCACCAGGCCCCGGCCAAATTTCCTCGCATGGTCAAAGGTCACACAATTCTGGCCGTGCCTCCGCATCGGCAGAACTCTGTATATGGCGTGTTCAGTTACCATGACAGTTTGCCCTTACGTGGCCGAGTTTTTGAATGGGTGATCATAAAAGTGGCGCGGCTCTGCTGTAGTTACTGAAAGCAATTTTCATCGCTTGGTGCGGACTACTCTAGCTAGCGCGGGCCTGGTGCGGACCCCAAAAATCATGATTTACTGAAAGGGGTATCAAGCTACTCCAGTTAATTAATTTTTATACATTAGCTCCTACGCAGTCGAGTACTATCAGCAATTGCAGGCTTCATTGAACACTGCTTATATATTGCCCTGCTTTTATATATATATATATATTTATATATATATATATTGCCCTGCTTGTATATATAGAAATATATATAGATATATATCGGTGGCGACGACGGAGCCTCATGGGACCGGTGGGACTTTGACCATACTTATGAACATGATGTGAAATTTTCTGTTTCCAACAGCCGTGTTCAGTGATCACTTTTTGTTATTTTTCATGCATGAGAGTGAGAATCGCAAAGAAATTATTATAGAAGCCTACAGTTGTTTACATGATATGCTATGACATTATGAGGTTATCATATTTATAATGCTAAGATCGGACATGTGCATGTTGAAAGGTACCAGGGTAAACTTTCTTATATTCTACAAGTGAACGTACAATTTGGCAATAAATTGGTGGTCTGAACTCCAACAGCTTATTATTGATAACAAATGATACTTCGCATCAACGAGTCTATCACACCAAAATATGACATCTAAACGACAAATATCTCTCTGGAAAGACGGAAACATTTCTAGTAAAGTGGAGAAACTTTCCTTGAAACTGTATGCTGTACGCATATTTGCATTGATCCACAAGTTCCTCTCAAACTTGATTATAATCGCAGAATGGTGAGTAACTTTGGATTTTCAGAAGTCAGAAAAATGTAGATAGGACCCTTTACATAATGAGCTGTTCTAATAAATGACATTTTCATACAGAGAGATATCTTTTCAATTCCAAGCAAGGTTCACACGCACCCTAAATCAACTCGCAAGCACGACAAAGATGATTGTTACAATTTATGAATAACAATCTTTCCTCGTCGCTTCACAAAGCGAACCATTCAATACAGGCCACGTCACACCTTTCATAGAAGGCTTTAATGACATTGCTCCTACCAGCAGCCAAAGGACGAGCTAAAAATAAACAAAGAGTCTACACTCTTCGTCTACACCCCCAAACTAACAGGACCATGATTTTGGTATGCCAATGAAAATGAAAGAAATTTAACATTCTCAAAATTAAGAAGAGAGATCTTGATGGGAGGGGGAAAAGAGAGGGAGAGGAGGGGCGGGGGTCAAAGGGATAGAAATGTAAAGGGGGAAAGGGGGGGGGGGCTCTTGTGTACAAAACGAATTATCCTAATTATTGGAGAAGAATTTATCGATATTAATTAAGTTCATTTATTGAAATGGATACCCAGACATGTCATGAGAGGTGAGTAATAGGAAGAGAGAGAATGAGAAAGGGAGAGATAGAGACAGAGAGTAATAGACAGAATGTGGGTCGGAAGAGGGGGGGGGGGGCAAGACAAGTGAGAGAGATGGAGATAGGGGTGGACAATTAAAGGAGACAAAAACAAATACAGTAAGAAAGAGGGGGTGAGAGAGACTGATGCTTCGCCCAAGAGAATAGTAGGCGACTTGTTGGAAACCACCTCTTCGCCACGTCTCCGTTAATAAGAGCATGGAAACATGGAAAACCCCTACCAGCTCCTGGTGAATTTCTGGAAGAATGCCCACATGTCACTCGTCTTTCTTGATGGCCAAATGATGAAGGGAAGAGGAACCTACATCCTAGGCTTGGAGACTAGTTAGTTAAATTTGGGAGCCGAGTCTCCAGGACCAAGCACCATTTTCTATCTGAATCATGAAAGGTAAGGAGACAAACAAAACTAAAATGAAAAAGAAACCATTGAATATCAAATCCTTTTTATATTTTTTAGGGTTAACAATAATCATGATCACACAAAGTAATCATGGTATACCGCGTGTATTCTCCCCCAAATGGAAGGAGATGACTAAAGATTCAATGCTCGTTTTAACTTATTGCATGAGTACTTTCTTGCTGACTTACGCCAAAAGTTTTTATAAATTGTTTTCATCTGCAACTACGTGGCACGGGTATGATGCACAACATAATCGTGCATTCACTGTGTGGACACGGACACAGGTCTCTTCATTTGTCTCCAGTCACATACCATCACGCTCTAACAATACCCTGTTTGTTGTTGTGTGCTTTTGAAAACTGGATTATTGCCAAATATGCCAGCCAGCCGGTAAAATGCAGGCAGCCAGGCAGTAGTATTCACTGATTACGAATACACCAAACGACATGCGATGTATGTATACAATACAACTGCTTTGAGAAGCTGCACCGTATTTATCTAGATTTGTTTTGTGTGTATATATGATGCGAATGCGAATAATGGCCCACCAGAGGCTTAGTAAAAGTACAGAGGGCCAATCAGTTGTTCACTACAGCTCATATTAAACAACGAATCATAGTGTAAAAAATGTATTTCTAACAATTCAGTAAACCTAAAGTTAACAATTACATTTTTGATAGGAAGAAACTATGCATCAAAATGCATGCATTGTAGTAACCAACTAGTCTAGTAAGCTTTCATAAATATGGCCCCGGGTCTTTTTGGCAGGCTTGTGTGTACTACATCTTGCGTCTATGTGTCAAACTTGGAATGGGGTGGTGTGTGCGAGCAGTAGACTCGTTAACGTCAATGGTCTTTAAAGCTTTCTTTTGGATGTTGTCGAGCGTAGATGGTGAAGCATTAAATGCATAAACACATAAATGCATATTCCATAACACTTCTGACCTGAGCATTGCAGACTGTGGTTCTGCCTCTAATTGGGTTCAACATGTTTTTTCTTGTTGAAAGACCGTGTCGCATCTACCACATTAGCCTAGTTACTAGGCTAACACATTGTGCGAATGACCACGAAGGAGGCGTTTGACTGGAATTCATCTTCCTTTAATGCCCTTTAGTCTTGGTCCACTCTTGATTATCAAGTACTTCAGTAGTGGTTCAGAATTCAACAATTGTGTTGGTTTCCTACCTCAAAAAACAAGCATGAGAGAAAGAATAAACCCTTGTATCAAATTACTACCATCATATAGATAGATAATCAACTCAATTAAGATACAGAGACTGTTCAGTATTTCTTAAATCTGTGAAATAATGATAACCAGCCTTTAAGTTCTCACATCACACGTGAGATGTAAACATAAACATCTAGAGTGTATAAACCTGTATTTCTTAAATGTCATAGTAACTATTCCTGGGCCACTTTGTCACTGTATCTCATTTCAACACGCTGAAACCGCGATTTTTAAAATCGCGATTTTGTGTCTCGCCATTTCGGGGAGAGGGGGTTAATACGGACATAATATTTCAAACTTCTGTGTTTGCACAAGAGTAGTCCCATCATCAAATGGACATCGTATAGTGTACCGATGCGGTAAATCCTCATTATGGCATAGATGAAGGCAAACAGAGTCAATTCTTTTTAAATTTATCCTTTAAAAAAGTACTGTCATAGGTTGTACGCTATTCCCCGACCGAAAGCGGGGAATTATTGACATGTGGTGAGGTAAATACGGACGGACGATAAGGTTGTCTGTTTCAGACCTTGCCTTGCCTAATTAAGCAACCCCCTCCCAACGCTTAAGCAATCGATGCAGACACTATTTCATACATAGTTCTCTTCTCTTGACTTCAGTGAAGTGTCTTAGTCCAAACCTACGCATTGAGAAGCATACTAATTACGTACAATAGGTTTATTGTTTGATCTGGATATCATACAGTTGTGAAACGTCACTTGAACCATTTGAACAAGTTTAAGCTAAGCCTCAATATAATATAATATTATGTATTTATTCTGCGACCTCCTGTACAACAGAATAGAAAAGAAACTATCACATTTTGATTGTAAGAATACATGCATTCCATTTCAAATGCACCCGCGATAGTAATCACTCCAAAATACTTTACAAGTAAGCTCTGTGTACAACAGCTCTATTACCCTATGAAAACTTCACAGAAGAATAGATTTCAAATAAATTTCTCAATGACATCTCAACTAATGCCTGTGATGAAGAAAAGTTCTATCAAAATCACCTTAAACGCATGGTTAAAATGCACACATTAAAACTCTTTTCTGTAGGGAGAAGAATGCATTTTGGCACACTGTGTAGATGACCCATTTCTATGGAGTCAACGTCTTCTTGGTTTTGGACCAATGTTGGCTCAGCGCTACACAATCTAGTTATGTTGAGCCAATTGCTGACCAATGATTTATTTCAACATCATATGGATGTTTGCGTAACGTTTCGCTAATCATTCCTTTCAACATCATAATTACATTGACCAAACGTTAAAACAATCACTACGATGATACACCAACCCTTCACAGACACTTGTCAACACCAACATAACATTTGAATAGCAAAGTACTATTATATCATAGCTATTGTTAAACTAAAAGTAACTGTAACCCATTTAGATGTAAATATTATTACTTTCTACCTCACAGCCTATGCATACATTACTATACATGTATTACCACTTACCCTACTTTTACTCCAGTAGCAAGCTTTTATGTTGTACTAACATTTGAAATAGCAACTCATTGGGTGTTCATCATGATGATAAACACTATGCTTTATCCAAAAAGTGATGGGAAACCCGAAAATATAATGCCTTCAGTGACATCATGGCAGAGGCATAAAAACCCACCGAGATATGATTTCAATTACCCAGAGCATCTAACAGACTGCATCACATTCGCATCATGCCTATTGTGATTTAGTACAAAGTACATCAACTGGTTTTACAACAGTGGTATTCGGTGATGCATGACCATGGAAAAATATTGTTTAAAATCATCTCAGTTATTCTTTGAGATAGTATGAATTTCAATGTTTGGAAACATTCCATTTACAGAGATTCAAAGTTGTGTTTCCCATTTGTTGAGACACCGAGTATATCTCCTTTGACTTTGTTTGGAAGGGAATAACAATATCAATGATACAAAGGATTGAGACTACTTGAGCAATGATTGATCATTATTATATCACATTTTATGGGGGAAGAAGGAATGAAACTGCTACAAAAGCAGTGTATCTGTACTGAAATATAATCGATTCAAGGGAATGGAAAGAAACATAGTTCATATTCAAATCATATTTGGTTAGTACATTGTAGTATCTAAGCAAAACGAGTTTGGCAGAATGATTTTTCCCATGGGTTTAATCACAAAAACAGAATTTCGATAAATGTGAGATTTCAAACACCTCATCAAGAGTATGCCTTTGTAGGCTACAAATTCAGCAAAAATAGTTGTGAAATTAATCTCTAAAAATTTACATATTGCAATACAAAAGTATTCATTGTTTATTGTCTTGGGGTCACTTTAATAAAAAAAAAACAGTAAATGTTAACAATCTTTACATACAGCCTTAAAAAAAATACTTCGATAATAATCTATTCCAAGCTTAGTTTACTTTCGTACCTTTGAAAAGATGTTGATCATGAAGATGTCAAGTCTGCAGTCTAAACGATGCAAGTCTTGCGAGATTCAAGGGGCAGACACTGGAACAGCAGACGGCAAAGCCAAACACGGTGCCGATGGCAACGGTAGTACTACTCTTAATACACGTTATGAGATTTGTAGGTTTGTAAGTGGACAACATTAATCAAGAATGGATCTTTCAGTAGAAGTTTTGAACTTGACAAAACAATTTCAAAATGTACCAATGCTCGTCCAGCGAAATTTACGGGTCTGGCAATTAGAGATAAACATGATATCGATTCTTGCACGAAAATGAACTAGCCCCACAAGCTTATGATTTCCCCTGTGAAAGTATACTGCGTATTTCAAAATAAAGTCATTTATTTCAGTAAGACGTGTAGAGGTAGAGTATTTGGGGCGAAAACCGGATAGTCGGTCAGATAAGAGAGAGTTTTCATTTAATACTTATAAAGCTGCGCTTGAACAACCTTTTCTAGTATGTTCGATACAAAGGTTAATAATGAAATTATCCGGTGATTTGATAGTTCTCTTGAGCGTCCAGACTTAGGTATCGAAATTATTTTTGCTACTTTAAAATCAGTGAGGAAATTTCCTGTTGATAAGGATCGATTAAAGAGAGCTGCTAGTGGGCTAGCAATGTAACGAGCAGCAGTTTTGAGCAACTTCGGATGCATATCATGTAGGCCACGAGCCTTTGTATAATTGAAACATTCCAATTCATTTTTCAAAAAATCCACACTGATTTTTTCAAATCTAAAAGTAAGATTTATTTGAGATAGTGTATTGAAATCATTAGTACAAATATTATTATTGACGTGAATATCATCATAGTGACCAGCATTATTAAACACTTCATTAAACTCATTGGCTATTTTGACATCATCGAAACAAGATTGCCCTGTAATGTTAACATTTTGTACAGTTGAGGAACTGTTTGGCAGTAACTTTCACATTGTTTTCCATGTTTACCCATATCGCTATTTTGTTTAAACTTATCTTTATAGAATGCCTCCTTTTATTTTTTTATTAAAATTATTAGCCTTATTTCTGAGAGTAGTATATTTATCCCAATAAGCCTCATATTCATTCTTATTACCATCGTTCTTATTCTCATTTCTTAAGTAAAGGCTTCTTAACTCATAAAATTTATTGTGATTGTAACCACGCTCCCTTGCTAAGTTATATAAATTCATTAGATATCCAGGGGGAGCCTTTTTGTTTCTTTCGAACTGTAATGTAGGGAGCATGTTCATCACTCAGTTCAACACAATCCGATTTTAACTTGTCCCACATCTGGTCAACATTTTCAGTATCCACAAAGTAATTACTCCATTCTATTTCAGACAAGTGTTGTGAGAAAATGTTTTCACTGAAATTCCTAAAGGAGCGAAAGGATGAGATTTTTTGTGAGAACTTGGGGGTTGAGGTTTGTCCTCCAATATTTCTCAGGAGACCAAAAAGATAAAGATAAAAAAACACCCCCTTTTTAAAGGAATCTCTGGGTAAAAGTCAAATACCGGACACTTTTTTGTTTTGATGTAATCTTCATTACTTATATCCCATCCCTTTAACATGTTTAATGTAAACATAACTTCCACGGAAAGATTTGTCAACGTCAGTGGTATTATTCACGAGGTTTCTATGTGTGTTGAGCACAAACCGCATTGTTCCTGGCTATGACTACAAGGATGAAACTTAAATAAACACCACGCAAAGATAATTGCTCTGAAAGATGAGAAATGTGGTATTTTGTCGATATGGTTGCATGAATTTAGGCAAACTCTGAGTTACTTTTGTCCCACAACTCACGGGGTGTGACCGCACCAAAGTACCCCTGCAGCTATTACTGCAATTTTATTGATGTCGACCCTTCAACATCAATAGTTAGAATGACCTACCTTTTCTGTATTATTACTTGATAAAACACATATTGATGAATATCACAAAATGGCATATGCTCTAAATGAGTAAAAAAAATGTTTTTATTTGTCAATATGGTTGCATGCATTTTTGATCTTATAGAGGCAAACTCGTTACTTTTCTCCCCAACACTGGTGTAAAGCACTTTGAAACACCCGTGCAGCTGCCAGTTACTGGTGTCGACCCATGAACATGCTACTGTTATCACTAGTTAGAATGACCCACCTTCTATCTACTATTACTGGAGAGATCACGTTTCAACAAACATGACAAAAGGACATATGTTCTAAAAGATGAGAATTCTTTTTTGTCGACATGGTTGCATGGATTTCTGATTTCAAAGGCAAACTCTGAGTTACTTTGTAGCCTCATTTCAGGGGGAGAGCACTCTGAAATACCCAATTGCTAGTATGGTCTACCAGGTGAGTGATAGTCTAGGTGAACATGCCATTCTTAAAATAAATCTCTGGATATTGAAAAAGGGGGTGATAAGGGGGTGATAAAAAAGGGGATATTTAAAACTGATGCAAAATTCTCAATTAAACGTCGATTAATAATTCAAAAATGAATGAGCAAACACTAATGATTTTCAACGTTAAACACTTTAAAATGTTGGCATGCTTAGACTATATCCCTCTGATCTACGGAATGCTCGAAAGATACTCAACATTTTAAAATATTTGTTAAGCCTTTTCGTGAATTTTGCCTTCAATGAGCTTAGTCTGACAAAATGCAACATAAATGTTATCGTAGCACATGGTGCAATGCACATTTATTCACTTTTCAATGCCCTTATTACGTAACTCAGCTTTCCATAAGTCACTATTATTCTTAAGAATCGTCCGTTCGAGAACAATAGATGCGACAGGGTCCGAGCCGTTCCACGTACCGAGGGCGCGTTTCTCGACACGATGAGAACTCTAACCTCAGCTCTAACCCCTATAGTTAGCACTGAGGTTATTCTCGAAGCTATTGCAACTCTAACCTCAGCTCTAAATGCTGGAACTGCTAGGACCCTGACGCATCTATTGTTCTCGATTGGACGATCCTTGAGAACTATAGTGGCTTATGGAAACTGAGTTGCGTAATAAGGGCCTTGAAAAGTTAATAAATGTGCATTTCGCGTTCTGTGATAATGTTTCTGCTGCATTTTGTCAGACTTCGCTAAGCATAAAATCAGCTGTGGCGGGGAAAGGGGTTCGCTTGTTTAACATCACTCCATTAAAGGTGAGATTCATGAAAAAAAAAGTTAACAAATATTTCAAAATGTTGAGTATCATTCGAGCATTCCGTAGATCAGAGGGCTAGTCTAAGCAATCCAACATTTTAACACTGTTTAATGTTGAAAATTCACTCGTGTTCGCTTATTTTTTAGCGTCTTTGGCTAACATCAAGGTATGGACTTTACATTACTATAACTTCATATCAAGATAAGCATTTTGCACATCGTATATGACAGATGCTTGGACAGTTTTCTGTCTAGTGTCATCTCGTTAATGAATAAATCATAAGAAATGTGAGGAATGTGTATTACCCCGAAATTAAAATCTTTGGAAAATATGGTAACGAATTCACATTCTTTGCCCCGAACTGTTATCAAAATCACCAAAAAGCCTAACAAATGTCGTACCAGCTTGTAGGAAATTTTATCCACTTTAATAGTGATACCTCATAGTTATGATGTGGGAAAATGTTCCATTCAAATGTAATCATAAATAGTGGTCAATACTACATTTCCACGGCGGCCATTTTGAAAAATGGCTGCCATTTCTTTCCAGCAGCATATATCGGGTAGTGTCCACATACAAAATGTGCAGACTGGTCTCCAGAACACAATGATACCAAACAACCTTTTACAACAGCCCATGACATGTAAATCTGTCTTGCTCCCTGGGTATTACAAGATCGCACGCTGGTGCGCTCATCAGTGGTCCACCCACTGAACTATACGTAGTGGTATAGTTCAGTGGGTCCACCCCGTGGACTGTATAGCAATCCGCCGATAACGAACGTTGGTAGCGCATCACATACAATTTTTTTTTCGGGCGGACAGATTCGTGGAGTAGCGCAATCAGTGGTCTGGCGCGGTGTGCGTACTATGTGTGCGTACTATGTGAATTAAACGGCAGTTGGATATCCATTGGTGAAACATCCTTGGTTCTAAATGCTGTAACTGCTCGGATCCTTACGCATTTATTGTTCTCGATCGGACGATCCTTGAGAAAATTAGTGACTTATGGAAAGCTGAGTTGCGTAATAAGGGCCTTAAAATGTGCATTACGCAACGAAAATATTTCTGTTGCATTTTGTCAGACTTCGCTAAGCATAATTAAATCAGCTATTGATGCAACTTAATTAATATGTATATAACAAAATCACTAACTGTTCAATGGAAATATGTGTCTTATGTCTTAAAATCATTTTCTATATTTTTTCTCAGCACTGATAAGCCCCGCCTCCAAAATATCCTCCAACTCAAGATTCCCCCTGTGACATCTTAAAGGGTCCCTGCAATCAAAATGCATGTTGACTTATGTTGATGCAACTTAATATGTATATCACAAAATCAGTAGCGGCTTAATGGAAATATGTGTCCTTTATTTTAAAATAATTTTTCTATATTTTTTCTCAGCACTGATAAGCCCCGCCTCCAAAAATATCCTCCAACTCAAGATTCTTGTTGTGACATCATCACAGGTATAAATTAGCAAGATAATAGACATAATTTATGCACAAACTAAACATTGCAATGACTACCTGCAAGTGTTTATAATGGCATCGCATGTTTATGCAATGTATATTCCCCCTTGGCATAGCTAGCACATTTCTGACATAAGGAAACGATTATTCCCACATGAAAGGTTGTTAGGTTGTATTGTGTGAAGACATGTGATGCTCTTGTGGGCAGGCGGGGGTAGTCATTGCAATGTGTAATTTGTGCATAATTCTGTCTATTATCCTTCTAATTTTTTAACTTTGATGACGTCACAACAAGAATCTTGAGTTGGAGGAAATTTTTGGAGGCGGGGCTTATCAGTGCTGAGAAAAATAAAAAAAAAATTATTTTAAAATATAGGAAACATAATTCCATTGAAAAGTTAGTGATTTTGTTTAATACACGTTAAGTTGCATCAACAGACGTCAACATACATTTTGATTACAGGGGACCTTTAAGAGGTAGAAATTAGCAGGCCATAATAGACGTAATTTCTGCACAAACTAAACAAGGACTAACTAAAAAGGACTACCTGCAAGTGCTTATAATAGCATCACATAGCTAGCACATTTCTGACATAAGGAAAAGATTATTCCCACATGAAAGGTTGTTAGATGGTATTGTGTGAAGACATGTGATGCTCTTGTGGGCAGGTGGAGCTTGTCATTGCAATGTTTAGTTTGCGCATGAATTCTGTCTATAATAATGCTAACTTCTACCTTTGATGATGTCACAGGGGGGATGTTGAGTTGGAGGATATTTTGTAGGCGGAGCTTATCAGTGCTGAGAAAAAATATCCGACAAGTCCTTTGATGAAATTCCCCCCAGCAGGACTAACCAGAGGTCAGTGGCGCTCAAGCTTGTACACGAATTTGTGTGATGTCTGTGAATTTTGTTCACTATACCGCCCTCTCTTGTTCACTTCTGCTAGCGCCATATCTGGCGCGATTGAATTCATGTTCAAAAGCAATTCGATTGTTCGTTCTCCTTTCTTTTTCTGATGGCTTACTGCTTTTCCTAGAGCTTGCGTCACTAATAGCACATGAAATGCCTTATAAGAGAAGACAAAATGGAAAAGGTCGAGGGAAGCCAAGACGTGTTAAAGGTGAGGACGACGTATGCTGTTGTTTTTTTTAATTATTTTTTAACGACTGTCTACTGACTGTGTAATTGAGTGTGTGTGCCCACTGTATAAAAATTGTGTAATGTAAGATTATGAATGGTGAAACCCTCGGACTTTTCTTGTTGCCTGGTTCAAAACTGATGTAGATCTTACTTTAAATCACTATAGAGTCTACTTCGAGTTACAGAAATTATAACCAAGGTCAGTAGTAGCCCTAGACAGGAATAACCATCTCATTTGGGGCATTCTTTAATCGAAATTACATTTTTGGACAGGCCCAGAAGGTAGAAATTTTCAGTTTCAAACTTTCACAGTGTGTTTATTGGAATAAGACATTACAATGAGGACAGAACATGTATAAGAATTTAAATAACTGTTTTTGAAACTCAGAACTAAGGCCTACAATTTACAAGCACGAGGACCACATTTAAGTTACATCTATCTACACTCCAGCTCAAAGGAATTGGCATGATATATCATGCCAAAGGGCCTAAGGGAGGGAGCCGCAGTTTTAAGCCGCGGCATATTTTGTCCAATTCAGCATGAAACATGATGCTTTTTAGGCTAAAGCATGTAATTGATGCAGCGATCTCCATACAGTGTACAAGTGCAATGTTCAGTCTCTAGGGCGTTCAGAGGAGCCAGATGCAATCAGACATGTCAGATGCAAGCTGAAATTTTGCCATGATTTCAACATTTGATTAAAAAATAGAGACCACGTTCAGAAAGCTAGTAGACTCAGCTACAACATAGTCTGATTTTGACATTGATGCGTATAATTAAATTTACACCATAAAGACCCGATCCAAATGATAAATTAAGGCAACATTATCATATAGCAAGGTCTCAGATACAACATAGAGAAATTTGGGAGAAAATTGATCAATGATTGCTGAGTTACGCAAGAATGGGCAAAAAAGATAATGACGTCCTACATGAAAATTCATTTTTCTATTCATATGGCATTATGATGACGTCAAGATAAATTTAATGGCTAAATTAAACATGAAATCACATCTACATTCCCCACTCATTCAGAATAAACATAATGTAGGGATTTATTCTGAACTATTTCCCTCCATCACCAAGTTCATGTTTCACCCCTTGCACACTAATCTGTCATTCCCTTTCCACACCCTGCACACACTCATGTTTCTTTTGTGTTTGACCATTCCACCATCACCGACCATCACCCCATCCATTATTGTACCTTCCCTTCTTCCTCATGAATGGTTTTCTAGTTTCCCGCTCTTTTTTATGATAGGTCTATGATAACATGTGATAACATGAATGATTTGCATATCATGAATAGTTATCAGTTAGTTATTGTTTACTCATTTGAATATTCAAGATTACTTTATTATGTTGATTGGTATAACCTCATGAATATTTAGTCCTTGGTGATCTACCATTCATTTACAAATTGAGAACATTAAAAACTGGCAGTTTAGCTGTAGTACTTCAACCAGCAAACATCATGTCTCCTGACTGTCTGTGTAGGTTGCCTGTAAGAGTGTGCTAGGGAACTGTGTACAGAACCCGACACTACAACTGGTGGCAGTGGTGTGTTTCTCTAGCCCTCTTCTTCCCCAGAGCAGCAGGCAGCTGAGACCAGCGGCGGCTGATAGCCACATGTTTGGCTACATTTTCACCCTGCTTCGATAGATGTGATTTCGCCCTGCTTCAAATGAATTAGTTTCGCCCTGCTTCACGTGAATTAGTTTCGCCCTGCTTCAAGTGAATTATTTTCACCCTACTTCAAGAGCGACATTTCTTGAGCGATTTTCCGAGCGATTTTGATATTCTGTACTATCCTGAATTTCGCCCTGCGTCATATGCGTTTCTGCTGAATTTATTTTCACCCTGCTTCAGTAGAATTCACCCTTCATCATGAATTCTTAGACTGCATTTATCTGGAATTCATGAATTTTCAAGCAGATCTGCAACATTTGGGTATGCTTTTCACCCCGAATTCTGTTTGTACTCGACACATTTTGCTATGAGCTTACTTCATTGTACGCACAGTACTTCAAGTTTTGGAGCGAATTGCCACATGTTCACCCTCTTCGACAAGTATTGGTGAGGTACATGTAGATTTAATTCCTTCTCCCTCCTTCTATTGAGAGAGTTCACTGTTAGCTGTATGAATGATTACTTCCTTCTCCTTGTTGCATTCTCGCCCTTACTTCTCTTCACTGAACGGAGATTTATTCGACTTTCGTGATGCAACAATTTTTGAAGTACACTTTCATAGTACAACTATAATGATCTCCATTTCTTCACGTTGAGCATTAGTGAGAACACCCTTCTTCTGCATACTGGAGATTACATGCATTGATATCCTGTGTGTATGCAATTAATTAGATCTGTTCCTCATCTGACGTGTGATTTTGTGATTGTCCTTGAGAGATTTATGCTGATTGCAAGTCTCCCTTCTTCATGTAATACGTCGATTACATCAAACTGGACGCACAGTTAATTCAACGTAGAGCATATCCACTTCAACACTTGTCATCAATTTCGTAGATTTGCTTGTGTAGCTGCAGTCTTAGCTGGCCGTAGTTTTTGCCCTTGGTTTAGCTACCTCCTGCAGCTAACAGCATTCTACACTGCAGCACTCCCTTCTTCGGCCCAGTTACTACTACACACAGCCAACAACAGTGCTTCCTTTAGTTATTTTGACAACTTGAATTTAGTACGCCACCATGAGTACATTTCGACTTGATCTCCCTGAAGTCTTCACAGGAGAAGATGGAAAGAATTTTGGACAGTGGGTTCGACGACTGGAAGTTGCAACTGAAGTTCTCCCCCAGTCGGATTCCAAGCTTCATCTCATCCTCCCTTCAAGATTGGCAGGTGCAGCGTTCACCGTGTGGGAAAGCATCCCAGCCTCAGACCAGAAGGACTACAGTAAGGTCAAGAATAAGTTAGCTTCAGTCTTTGGCAACACCAACTACCTAACTACATTCAAGTCATGCATTGATGCCCGAAAGCGACAGCGAAACGAGTCCCTAGAAGTTTTTGCAGCAGCTATTACTACTCTAGTAGAGGAAGCGTTCCCAAAGTACGATGCTGCAGGCAAAGACGGAGAAAAGTTTCGCAGATTCGTAGCTGGAATTGACAAGGCCCTACAAGTCAAGATCCATGAGCTCGGTGCAACCAAATTCGACGAAGCATTGATTATTGCCGTCAGAGTTGAGCGAGCCAGCCTGATTGGTCAACCGCGGACACCACCAGACCCAACCATAGCTTCAACTTCACAGAAGAGAGATACTCAAACATCTGAAATTCTGGAAAAGGTGTTACATCGCCTAGATGAAATGGAACTCAAGATGGAGAAATTGCAACCCAAATCCAGCCTCCATCCGTCTCCCAGTCTTCATCGAAGATCAACATATTCATACACTGACGAACACCAATCGAGGCCACGACATCGATATTTTGATGATCAGCAGTACCGACCATTTAGACTACCCAGTCCACACCAACGTTTTAGGTCGCCGACTCCACCGCATTACTCGCACCCCCACTTCAGGTCGCCAAGTCCTCGACGATCATACGATGGACATCGTGATTCAAACCGACCACAGAGTGCACACTACCAACGTCGATCAAGCCCATCTAGACGTGAATCGTACTATGATGAGAGATCCCGTAGCCCATCTAGATATGACCCTGAAGCTTCATCGTCATATGGCGGCCAACCTAGTTGGCAGTCTACGCAGTCAGACAGTCGCCATCCTGACAGTCGCTATTGCGATAGTCGTCAACCCCAGAACAAAGAGACCCAAACCGAAAATCAATCTCGTCCTCCATCTGCACTGTCTGTCGATGACAAACAAGGTCAAGCTCTTCCTTCATCTCCACCTCCATACATTCCAGCAATTGTGGACAACACATACATTTTAGCTTTTGTCGACACTGGTGCCCATATATCACTGATGAGTGCTGATTTTTACTACTCAATCCCTGAGAGACAGCGAAGTCCACTACACAAATCAGCGACTTCAGCGTCATCAGTAACCGGAGAATCCATTGACACTATTGGCAACACTTTATCTACCATACACCTTGGAAACAAAACACTCAAGCATCTGTTCTATGTTGCAAGAAACATCACTCACCCTTTCATCTTGGGTTGGGATTTTCTGTCTACACATGGTGCCTCCGTATCCACCCTCACTTCAACATTCTGCATGCCTGATGTGTGTATTCCCCTCGTTGACCGCCATCAGCATCAAACGCCACTGAAGTGCAATGTTTCACTGATCGGAAAGGCAACACTCCCTTCGATGAGTGAGATACACGTCCATGGCCGTCTGATAGCACCACAACCTGACATCGTTCTACAAGATTACGATGGAATGTTTGAGCCCTCCATCCATGAGCATCTTCCTATAGCAGGTGCCAGATCCATATCTCGACCCCAAGATGGCATCGTCTTGATCAGGTTACTCAACCCATCACCCGACGCGATAGAGTTACCATCAGATACCAATCTTGGCCAATTCTACTCTGCAACTGGAGACGATGAAGATGAGTACGAAATCGTCAACAGCGTTGTTGCTAGCACACAGTCAAATTCATCTTTTCAAGCTTCTTCAATACTCCCTTCATCTGGTCTTACCAAGACTGAGTACGACAAGGCTCAACACTTACTCAATTCATACTCTGATATCTTCAGCAGCTCAGCAGATGATATTGGACAAACGAACCTTGCCTATCATGACATCACCACAACAACTGATACACCAGTCCGCCAAAGGGCATATCGAACGTCACCCGCCATGAGAGTCGAAATTCAACACCAGGTTGATGATCTCCTTCGACGAGGCATAATCGAGGAAAGCTTTTCGCCATGGTCCAGCCCCATAGTTATGGTTAAGAAGAAAGACAATACTTACCGGTTTTGTGTAGATTACCGAGCTTTGAATGCAGTCACCGTGCGAGATTCTCATCCAATCCCTCGCCAAGATGACTCCATTGATGCCTTGTCGTCTTCTTCCTACTTCAGTGTTATCGATCTATCGGCAGGATACTGGCAGGTACAACTCCACCCTGAGAGCAAGGAAAAGACCGCCTTTACGACTGGCACTGGCTTGTACCACTTCAACGTCATGCCGTTTGGGCTCGTCAATGCTCCCATGACCTTCCAACGCCTCATGGAAAGGGTACTTCATGGCCTTCATTGGTCAACTTGCCTTGTGTACCTCGACGATTGCATCATCTTAGGCAAGAATTTTGAAGAGCATCTCATCAATCTCCAAGAAGTTCTTCAACGCATTAGAGAGGCAGGACTCAAGTTGAAGCCATCCAAATGCCAGCTCTTCAAGAGAGAAGTGACATACCTGGGTCATGTTATCAGTCCAGCTGGAGTTCTCCCTGATCCAGATAACACCAAGAAAGTCTCCAATTGGCCTCGACCAACGAATGCAACCCAAGTGAGATCGTTTCTAGGACTTGCGTCATTCTACCGTCGTTTCATCGCTGGCTTTGCTCAAATATCATCCCCACTCACTGATCTGACACACAAGGGAAGACAGTTCATCTGGACAGATGATTGCGAACAAGCCTTCAACATGCTGAAACAAGCCCTCACAAGTCCACCACTTCTCGCATATCCAGACTTTGGCAACAAGTTCTCCTTGGCCACTGATGCTTCACAAGATGCTGTTGGAGCCGTCCTCGCCCAAACTCAAGATGGGAAAGATCAAGTAGTCGCCTACTTCAGCCAAAAGTTGACAGCAACTCAAAGAAAATGGTCCACCTATGACAGGGAACTTTGGGCCATTGTCTCATCAGTTCGCCACTTCAGACATTATCTCAGAGGTCAAGAATTCACTATCCTCACTGACCATCAACCACTCCTGAGTTATGGCAAAGCTCCAATCCAAGACGATTCTTCTGGCCGCCGAGCAAGATGGATTGTCGAACTTAGTGCCTACACATTCACTATAACTCATCGGAAAGGTACTTCACACCAAAATGCAGATGCCTTGTCACGTCTACCAGATGACACTCCACAAGCTGTCAATACGGTACACACACGTTCTTCTACAAGAAAGTCACCTGCACATCAACCAGAGCAAGCTTCGACTGACCCTCAGTCGAACCAGACGACAGCCTCCAAGGTTCCAGACAATTTCATTCTTGCCAGCCACTACACCGATCTACAGTACCACCAGCAACAAGACAATGACATTCAAAGAGTCATTAAGTACCTTAAGGAAGGACGCCACCCCACAGTGAGAGAAGTTCGTCAACAAACACCTCATCTACGTCGCCTCTTCTGGCAACTCCCACGTCTCGTCCTTGAGAATGGTATTTTGCATCGAAGACGACAAGACAAAACAGGTTCAACCTCACTTCAAGTCGTCATACCAGAGTCACTCGTCCCTCAAGTCTTGCAAGATATCCATGGTAATCCATCTTCTGGACACTTTGGTATCCAGCGTACTCTTCACAGAGCAGAATCCATGTGTTTCTGGCCTTTCATGCACAAGGATATAACCGACTATTGCAACACCTGTACAGCATGTGAGTCCATCAGATCACCGAATCCAAAACACCAAGCCCCACTTCAGAGCATCAAGACCGATCATCCTCTCCAAATAGTGTTTGCCGACATCGCCGAACTTCCTACATCACGAAAGGGCAATCGATATATGTTGGTAGTCGTTGACCATTTCAGCAAATACACCAACATTTATCCCATGCAAGACCAAACCGCCCATTCAGTCGCCAAACATCTGTTTGAAGATTACATTACGGAACATGGAATTCCTGAGTCCCTCCACACAGACCAAGGCAGACAATTTGAATCCAGAATAGTTCAAGATCTCTGCCAGAAGCTCGGAATTCGCAAATCACGATCATCGCCATACCACCCCCAAGGAGCAGGCATCGTCGAGAGAGCCAACCGAGTGATCAAGGATCAACTTGCGAAATACATCGCACACCAAGGAGGTGACTGGGATGAGCACATAAATCAACTACAACTGGCATATAACACCAGCACCCATACTAGTACTGGGTTGACGCCTTACTTCATCATGCACGGCCGAGAGGCAAGAACACCAGCCACTATAACCTGCCCGGTTATGACACCATCCCATGACTCTCCCCCGGAGTATGTTACTGACATCGGTGCCCGTTTGAGAAAGGCTTTCCAGCACACCCGGCAGAAGTCCGAACTAGCCCAAAACAGACAGAAAAAGGACTACGACACCTCAACCAGGACGATCAAGTACGTTCCAGGAGATCTTGTTTGGTTGCACGATCCTGTCAACGCAAGACATAAACTGGAACCAAACTGGAAAGGACCTTTCACAATCATCTCAGTCTCACCTGATTGCCTGGACTACACCATAGCTGACATCCACAATGAAAATGCCACGAAGGTGGTCCATCACAACAGACTCAAACTCTTCAGGTCCAAAGCCTATCTCCAAGAGAAAGGACCTCCAACCTTACATCCTCCTTCAAGTAATCAGAGGAGAGCTGAAACTATTCCTTCAACCTCACGTCCTTCTTCAAGTCAGAGGAAGCCTGAAAACCTTCCTCCATCTCAAAATGTATCACGCCCTGCTTCAATAGAGGTGCAGTGGTCAACTAACCCTCAAATCGCTGACCAGCTCGAGCAGCCAGATGACCCCCAGGTTCCAGAAGGTCAACCACTAATCCACCTTGGCCGGAACGAGACTGACCAACAGCCATGGTCAGACTCATCTCAACACCCAGACCAGTCTACTCAACGCTTGAGGTTAGACAATTTTGACCAACCATCATGGTCAGAGGCGTCTATGAGGCAGTCGTCTACCCAATCAAACCAACACCAAGGACCCAACCAGGTTCACCCCTTAAGGAACTGGCAGACCGTGCTATCCAGTTCAACAGACCAGGGCCCTCGAGGGAAAACCCCGACATCGACCCCCAGGTCATCGACCAGCAAAGTCCTGACCAGCAACCAACTGGTGAGCCAGCAGTTCAACCGTCACCTCAACCAGCGGTTCAACCGTCAGTTCAACCCCAGACTCGCTATGGTAGAATAAAGAGAAAACCACAGAAATATAGTGACTACCAAATGTGACACTTTTTGAGCATAATTAGACATTCATCACTGGGACTTCCATTGGCAAATAAGCGATAATATAGCATATGGACACAAATAGTGCACGTTGGACGCTTCAATTTTCCCTTTGAATATCAATATGCGAACATTTCGAGGTTGCAGACTGCAAATACGCAAGGAACCCGAAGTATGTTTGCTGAATAAAGACTGAACTCCTCGTTTGTCATCGGAAGTAATTTGCATTTTTATAACAGAAATAAACTGTTCATAAGTTATTGCAATCTCTTGAGAATTTGTTTGCTTTCAATGGTTATGGACTGTTTGTAATTTCCCTTAGATGTTGAGTGTTTTCTTGAAAGGCACACTTAACAGCATAGATTTTGAAAATATGTGTTACAATTGTATGTATAACAGTGAAATTTAAAAAAAAAAAAGAAGTCAATTTGAATATGTTGCACAAAAAGCAACACATGAGTCATCAGATTGATTTTTCCGTTTTATGTTAAAAGTTCGATATATTGTCAATCATTCAATTCTTACAAATGCTTGATAGTATTTCATATTCCACTCTACACAGAGTTCGAGACTGCAATGAATGTTGTGCAATTATCAGAAATGCAAGAAGATGATTTTACCAATAATTTACATAGTTTCTTCATAAAACTAAACTGCTTGCAACTTACAAGAACGGCAATGCATCTAAATCACCAAAACACAGAACTTTTGGAAATTCATTTTTTTTCTTTGTCATCTGTATAGAATAGTACATGTAACATAGTACATATTTTGTGACGAGTATATAATTATTATTATTATTATTATGTATATGTTGATATATTACAATGGTACATTATAGTTGATATGTGCACATATGTATAATGGATGGTGACCATTACACATTTACATTTATATTCGTTCGCTGAGAAACCGGATATGTGTATTTTTGCAATTTTGTATGTAACTCCGGGAAGATAATGTCCCAGTCCGATCAAGTGATGGAAAAGTCATTATCAATAGAGTGAGATTTTCCATGTTTTTGGCAAACTCAAGTGGTTATTACTCAATTAATTGAACAATATATGTACTCAGGTCCATTTTGATATATACCAGGCTTGGCCAATTTCCAGAAAGAAAGGCAGAAAGTGCTATATTTGTTTTCACTTGCATACAAAAAAAAAGAAAAAAAAAAAGTATTTTACGTGAAAAGTTCACTGTATTTTCCTTTCTTTTATAATCATCTTGTTGTGAAATGCCATTTGTGAAAAGTATTTGAGAAGTTCACACTAGGATTGCTACATAGGCCTATAGAGCAAATTTGCAGTCCACCTCTATATTTGAATTTTGTATAAATTCAACATTGTAATGAGAAAGGTGTGCCTTGATCATTTTACGTTTGAGACACAAGAGTTACTTTTATGTACCAAAAGTTTGTTTTCAGACATGCGAATTTTCAGATAAATAATGAATGCTTCAATGGTAGTTTCATTTTTTCACTTGTATCCAAGCCAACGTCAAGCATACAATGAATTATTGCATTATACTTTCTTTATGTATTTAAGGATATTCAATTTGTCACTATCTAAAATGAGGACATTTTATTTGTGAGAGGAAGACTGTTTGTAGGGATTTATTCTGAACTATTTCCCTCCATCACCAAGTTCATGTTTCACCCCTTGCACACTAATCTGTCATTCCCTTTCCACACCCTGCACACACTCATGTTTCTTTTGTGTTTGACCATTCCACCATCACCGACCATCACCCCATCCATTATTGTACCTTCCCTTCTTCCTCATGAATGGTTTTCTAGTTTCCCGCTCTTTTTTATGATAGGTCTATGATAACATGTGATAACATGAATGATTTGCATATCATGAATAGTTATCAGTTAGTTATTGTTTACTCATTTGAATATTCAAGATTACTTTATTATGTTGATTGGTATAACCTCATGAATATTTAGTCCTTGGTGATCTACCATTCATTTACAAATTGAGAACATTAAAAACTGGCAGTTTAGCTGTAGTACTTCAACCAGCAAACATCATGTCTCCTGACTGTCTGTGTAGGTTGCCTGTAAGAGTGTGCTAGGGAACTGTGTACAGAACCCGACACTACAATAAGAAAAAAAATTGGGGTCAACAGCCATTCCGAGGAGCTATGGCCGATTGAAGGTAGTCATGTTATTTACCATATTTGCACACAAAAACGCATTGACGCACGGGCGGACTTTAAACTTTGACACACCCGCAAGACCTTGTTATTGCATGGAAATTGCTTTTTAATTGACAGGATGTGTTGTATGGAGTGTCAGAAACGTGAATCTAGTAAAAAAAAAACGGTTTTCCGACGTTGCGTTTGCTGGACGCGCGTTTTTTCCGCGAAAGAAATTGTCATTAATTTAATGCATGTCAAATTTCATTACATATAGATGAGCAGTTCTAGAGCTACATGAAATAATAGATTTCCTTTTAATTGCTCGTGACGTCACATACATGATGAACATTTGATAAAAAAAAATGGCCTATGCATTAATGAGATATAGATGCCACAAGAAAGTGGGGGACATGGAATAAAAATAAAGAAAGAAAAAAAGAAAATTCGGACAAAATTAAGAGGTGATCTGTCAATTGCGACAGACCACCTAATTAATGAAGGTTTTGAAGAAAATCAGTTAAAGGATAGGAAATTTATGATTGTTTGAAGTTTTGATTTTGTGACATCACATGCGAGATGCTCTTCCATTATGTTGTGTACTGCTTTTTTTTAAATGTTGATTTTCTCAAAATGATATGCATCATTTTGCCTACAGTACATTTGATGCATTATTAGAAACATGACACGACCTCTCCGAAAATGCACGCAAACTAAAGGTATCTGGGAAAATTAGTATATTTGTATTCAGTGTGTTTCATTATACATTATGACGTCTTTGTATTTTTATCAGATCTGTCCTCTGAAGATACTGATTCCCACGACCAGGTGAAGGACATAACAGACAGCATAGCTAGGAAACGGTTGGTGGTAAGTGCAATGCCCAAAACACACACAAATACTTTAGGGGTCTTTTAAATTCAAGCCTCTTGTCTAAAGCAGTGTAATTTGAGGAACTCCCCAGTGTAGCCTTGAGCCCCAGGATGGTATGCTCATGATGTTGGGTGCATCAAACTTAACCCTCTTAGTCCATGGGAAGAAAAAGAACTCTTTGTGATTTTCATGACCAGGTACTGAGCTGGTTAAAGGAAAAGTTCCCTGAAGTTGAGTTGTTTTTAATATTAGTGAAAGTTTGACAAAAATCAGTCAAAGGAAAGTTACCAATGTTTAAAGTTGATATTAGAAGGATATTAATATCCATGAATTTTGTATCTAATGAAAGCATATATGCCATCTATAATCTGTTTATCCACATGATATCTAAAAATCGTCAAGCCTCTTGATTTCCTCAAACTAAAGTACCCCCAAAATAGCCATTCCTCGGAGCCTCAAAACCAGTTACGAAATACTACTCAAAAGTACTCAGTCTGCGTGACTGCCGTGACATCACGTCATTGTATTCCTCTCATCACGGTCCCGGATGTTCGACAGAAAATCGTATACAGAGCTCCAGAGAAATATTTGTTTTTTATTTTCAAAGGTTAAAAATTCATGCAATTAATGGTTGTGTGTATGTATTCTTTACCTTGTAATCAACAGGCTTAACATGTAGAAATATTTGCGGTACCAATTTTTTTTATTTCACATTTTCATCACTCATTGTTTTTGTGTGTGTTGAAATCTACAAACATGTGTATGTGTGCCTTTGCCGTATGCAGACTGTGAAAGTAGATCCGGTCATTGTTTTTCACCCACATGTCTCCCAAAGAAATCAGGAAAAACAGTTTCAGAAACTAGGCCCATTTACACTGGCCAGCAAAAATATCTGAAAGTAACATTTCATGCAATTTTTTAATGGAATATGATGCGGAACATTGCAAATTGAGACTTTGGTACATGTCCTGCAACTTGATATCATTTTTAGAGCCTTTTTGCCATATTGTAACACTATTCCTCGATCTTTATAAATACATCGTAATTATTACATGTCACAACTGTGCAAGTATATGGGGTGAGGATATTTCCCCAAATTCTTCTGTGCATGCGATTTTGTTTATACATCAAATCCAGGCAAAAATCAACCAGAGAATCGGCGGCTTCGAACATGGGAGATCAAAGAGAAAATCTTTGTAAAGCATTCTTTTGTGACTAGATGCAGAGTACAATGAATGTGCATGAATTAAATGGCTGCTGGCACTCCATGTGCTTAAACATCCTTGCTGTGACCTAGTACAGGTGCAGAGACATGCAACCTACCTGTATGGATGCAGGCGTGCATACTGTATCAAGGATGTTTTTCTTTTTAAGTAACATGAACTGTGCCCAAGCTAGTATTTTCATCTCAAAAAGTATCAAATTTTGTATTTGCTTGTCCTCATTAACTACATAACAAGCACTTAGTGACAAAATTAAAAGTTCAGCAGCGAAAGCTGAAATGTATGCATGTATAGGAATGTGCATGACCTATTATAAAATCCAGGTGAACGTGATGCAATCGTGTATGCATCATATTGTTGAGAGCAGCTGCTAGTCAGGAATATTACATGTAAGTGGCGGCATCAAACCTTGTTCAAAGGAATGGATATCCATACTTAAACATCCTTGGTCACAGGTACTTCAGGCTTGAGTCCCAATATGGTTTAATTCTTCTTTGAGTTACAAGTAGTGATTAAGGTAATGAACATGTATGTTTTTTAGTAAGCAAGACTTAGGCTTTCAAACCTCTAATCATATCAAAACAGGATTAATAGATTCTGAGGTAAAATGCAAAGTAGTACCTTTTTGTTGAAGTGCAGAACATCACAATATGAATCAGAATTTAAAACTTAGTTATTTACTTCATTCGCAAATGATGGGCCTTTTTATACAGAAGTTTCATTTTTAGTTACTTACACTACAGCTCAAAAGAATTGGCGTAGGGAAAGGGAGGAAAGGGTAGTGTCTATGCCAATTCCTTTGAGCTGGAGTGTACTTGTATGTACGTCATCTGCATTAGAGATGAGCATACTAGATGTATTTTACTTAAAGACAGCCCGTCCCTTTTTCAGATCACCACAAAACCATCGAAACATTGGCAAAACATATAGAGAAGTGTTAGCAAACTGTATGTATTCATAATTTGAAACTGATACGTAGTGTAAAATTCAAATAACGCACGTAAACAACGTCTGATTAATAGTCTTTACCTCAGACTCTTAGCAGTTTGTGTTGAAATATCTGCTTTATTGATTCATCTGTTTATTAAATTATAAAACGAATTACGAAAAAAAAATGTTTTTTAGAAGGAATCATCTCCAAACTTTGGTAATTACTCATAAAATTAGGATTTCACACATGCATAATAACCACAAAAATACTGTAACAAAGACTAATATTTTTTTCGTAGTACGAAAAAAGTTGGTTTGAAATTTAACGGCTGAATTTTTTACATATACAGAAAGCTTCAACATGCTATATTCTTAGAAATGGTCTTGAATCACACTTTCTTCAATTTACGATCGTGATAGACGATTTCAAATTTTAAGCTTGCAAAAGGGACGGACAATCTTTAAGCAATGGTATCAAATCTGTAGTGCATGAGGTAAAATAATATGCTCTTTAATTGGTATTCAGAATATGATACTACATGTATTTCAGTTACAATTTTTGTTAATGTACCTATTGGCTAGTGATAGCCGTTTGTCTCGCAATGTATGGCTAACTGAATAGCTGCCAACCCACCATTCAGTTTACGTATTTTAGTAGTTTAGTATTGGACCATTTATAAGCAGATTACGGTTAGTGCACTGCATAGGGTATTTATACCCCTACTTACTACAATTTTGTATCACACCTGACGAGGTGTTGCAGCGGCGCACAAAACGTCACGATCTTTTTTCGGTTCCGTTTACCATACATTGCGAGACTAACAATTATCACTAGCCAATTATAGTAGTGAGTAACATATTTAGCAATGTACTTATTACTTGTAACATGTACAGCGGCAGAATTGGAGAGGGGGGGGCACAGAGGGCAGATAACCCTTCTTTTGAGCCCCACTAAGTCCTGGATCCGCTCCTGCTTCATATGCAATGTGGAAGCCATTTGCAATAATTTAATTTAATCCACACCACCCTAGATATCATTTCACACATCCCTTAGGTGAATAATCAGCAGGAAAAGGAACTGTATCAGAGATGTCAAGGTAAGGCCTAAATGTGCAGTTTGGCTGCCAGGCTGGTAAATCTGGGAGAAAAATTCCAAAAATGTGTCTTGATTTTTCTTTTCATTTAGAAATCCAGTACAGACACTGAGGTGGAACAGCATGAACAGAAGGAAAACTGCAGGAGGCAGCATGTGAGTTGTTAGAGTTGGATTCCTGATTTCCTGTCCAAAGAAGTTCCTAAATGATATGTGAGAGTTTGTATAATGTTGATAAAGTAAAACCTGAAGTAGCAATCACTTTACACCACCTGTCCATGAAGACCAATTATTTTATTTTCCTTTCAACAATGTTTCTCAATGACACCTGTATAAAAGTTTACTCCTACAAAATCACCTGCTTATGAAGACCACATTTCTGATCTACCTTGAGCATTTTTTATACAAGTTTCTCTGTTGTCTGACTAGTCTTGGAAAGATCTCTTCTTTTGACTACAGCAATGTAGTTGCTTTAAAACAATCAGCTCATGCAAATAAAAGTACCAGTAATGTTTCTATTTTTCACTGAGCAACCATAAATGTGAACATGATTTGTAAACCTCGTTGCTTCTTTCTTTTTTCACTGTAAGGGTGGAGATGGGTATGATGCAGATTTTGAGATCAGTGAATTTGACACAACGTCGGGCAGTGACATGGATTGCCAGACCCTACCAACGGGCCAATCAGAGGACAGCAGACACATCCTGTCGCCCAATCAGCGCCAGAATAAGAGACTCGCCTCAAAGACTAGTCGAGGTGAAACTTACAACAAAAAGTATAATGGTAGTAATGACGCAGTAGTACAGACAGTCCAAAACTGTCTTGTAATGAAAGAGATAGTCTTATCTATATACAGCTCTGATACAATCAACCAGTTTGTAGCTACACCATTACACCAGAATGCAGATTTTTTCATGACGCTGTAATGGATGATGGGTGTAAAGACATTTCACATCAAGCAAGGAACTACAATAGAAGCAGGTGCACATAGTGGAATGTTCTTTCACTACCTTCTCAAAGCTGAATAGTTGTTGACGTAGCTGCATTCACAAGTTTTGTACTTATAAATGGAGTTACGTCAACAAGTATTGAGCTCTGAGAAGGTGGTCGACCATCTAATGAACACATCACCTGTGATGTAATCTCTATAAAGGTACATTTATTCTTCACTATGCAAATGTATCCATATTCCTTTCTTTTCCTTTCAATTCACCAATATTATGGTTGGAATGTAACTATTTCTGGTATGAAGCTTCTTTATGATTTCATTGATAAGTTTGTACAAAATAGTCCTGTTGTCCCCTCGGTTTTTCTTTGTTTTGAGAATTTCTTATGTATTACTTTGTTTTTTCACTTTGTCTTTCAATGTTTTTATGGTTGATACTCATAACACACCATTGTCAAGTCGTGAAAAGCCAAAATCAATTAATTGATGTGATTAGAATGAAAAATTATTATTTTTGTGAATTATATGAAAAAAAAACACCTTCCATTGGGTTTGTACACAAAATCACAAATATGAGCCGAAGTTTGGATGATTGTCTTGGGAAAATGACCTGGCATCACGGAGGTATATTTGTGGTCTCAAAAGAACAAGAAAAGACAAGAAAGAAAAATGTCGTGGAATCTTGCAGCGATATGTTTTCGCTTTTCAGACTGATCATACAAATTATTCCGGGGGGGGGGGGGGGGGGGGGATGCATTATGAATGTATGTTGGGGAATATGAATGTATGGTCACCGTGAGGAGAACAATTGCAGAAAGTTTTGATTAACAATTTATTGTTTTTTTATTAGTGCGACTCTTTCTCTCTATCAACATGTATTTTACTGCATGTATTTACCTGTATCTCTATGTTATATATCTGTCCATCTGTCTCCTCAATCTCACTCTGAATTTGTCTGATCAATATTGTTCTTTTCCCGTACACTGTACCCTTACCACTCACATTGTTAAATGTATCTCTTTTGCACAAAAAAAAAAAACACATTAATAGACAATGACAGATTCTTTTTCATGGTGGTATCATAAATCATTACTTGTGGACATTCTCTGGACTTATTCTATTTAGATTTGATGGCATTTGCCTTCTCCTGCATTCTTGCCATACCTGAGGGTATTATCCCCAATCTTGATATAAAACCACTTCAAACAAAGTGTTTTTCAAAACTAACATCAATAACTGGATGTAAGAACGCCTGAAGCGGCCACTTTTTAAAGCTGAAACATATTTACAGAGCTGCCTAGTCTCCCTGATTTCCCAGGAGACTCCCTGAATAATAGACCAATATTATTGCATTGCATTACATCACATCACCCAATCTCCCTGATTATTGATAGATTATTGTTATTAGGTTGGTTGCATTTGATAGACATGAAATTTCCACTAATCTTCCTGATTCTTAAATTTCAATGTTGGTAGCTCTGTGTTTATTGTTCATAATCTGAAAAGAGTACCGTACTAGAAATTAAGATTGACATGCACTGGTATGGAAAACTTGAAAAAAAGTGTAGGTCATTTCATTTTGCCATAGGTAAGGTTTGCCATTCATAATATACATGGATATATAAGTGGCGGCCATTTTGAATCCAAATTACACCCTAAATATCACATATATGAATATGAATACTGGTCATAACATGCAAGTAGTTTTGCCAATTTGCAGAAAATGCTCAAGGTTGCACAACTTGCATCAATCAGATTTGGAGTCAGCACCTTCGATTTGACAAGAAACCGCAAAAAAACATATATATTCCAAAACAAGTTTCAGTCCATTTTCTATAGAAACTAGCCTGGACTATAATGTTGATTGTCTTCTTTAACCTACAGGGAGCCTGCAGAA
Organism: Arbacia lixula; assembly: GCA_963669155.1. Lineage (NCBI taxonomy): Eukaryota > Metazoa > Echinodermata > Echinoidea > Arbacioida > Arbaciidae > Arbacia > Arbacia lixula. The sequence goes on along the minus strand of OZ022577.1, from coordinate 26,424,116 downwards.
GAGAGTGGTGATGAGACAGGGCAGGCAGCAGGCAGCAGCACCAGCAGTGCAGGACCAAACCTCGTCCCTCCTGGAGGGGAGCCAGAAGCCCCCAGGGCATCCAGAACTCCCAGGGGCACCAGGCAGGGGACGCAGCAAGAGGAAGACCTGCAGTACGGGGTCCACCACTGGCCCCTCTATCCGGGCAGACCCAGACTCCCTCCTCCAGTCTCCTGACATGATGTTCTCCCTCCCCAACGGCTCCGACAGCTCCACCCCTCTTTCCGCCGTGGCGGACTCCAAGTCGGAAGTCGATTCATGCTTTGGCTTTGAGGAGCTGCTGTCCCCACCTCAGCAGCACGTGCTGGCCATATCGCCCGTTTTGCCAGAGGCGCCATCGCGGCCAATCGACAGCCTGGCGACATCCCCACCTGTGTCTCCGGGATACAATGAAAGCCCTCCACCATCCCCATCCCCATCCATGGACCTCATCCTGCGTCTGTCGCCCTCGCCTGAGCCTGCACGCAGCGGGCCATCGACTACCTTCTCGTCCATGCACTCACGGTCGGAGATGTCTGAGTGTACTTCGTCGTACAAGGGCTCCAAGAGGAAGCTGGACGTCAACCTGACTGGGCTGGTGCAGAAGGATGAGGAGAAAGGCCCTCCCAAGAAGGCAGTCAAGAAAAAGAAGACACAAAAGAAGGTACGAGTGAGTATACACTGGATATGGATTTCTAAAAAATATACTACAATGAGATGTGAAGAGTGGTACAATCAAAATCCTTGGGCCAATGCTGCCCTACTTTGAGAAAAGGAAGCAACTGACAATTAACTAAAATTTGAGTTAATGGTACTTGTAGATTGTACCCAGCATTCCCTACATACAGGTAAAATCTGAAAAAAGATATATTCATCTTGCTGCCAGATATTTCAATCTAACATGATATGGTGTTGCACTGATGCCTATGCAAGTAATGGATACATTTTTCTCATTTCCACACAAGGTGTCTATTGTTACTTGCTTCCTCTTGTCAAAGAAGGGCAGAATAAGCTGAATGGATTGCTCCATATTTGTCTCTCTTTGGCCTGCTGCATGTTTACCGTACTGACTGGCAGATAAGCCCCAGGTTTTTTTTTCTTGAAAATCTCGGCAAAGTCCAGCTGCGGCTTTTACGTGGCGGTAGCAAAAGTCAGACCAACACGTATACACATGTATGGGACTACATCTAAATCTAAATAAAGCTAGTACAGAAGCGGAGGCATATTTATCGGTAGTGGAATTGCTCTATCTGTTTGTTTAGTGGTCATGATAATTCTTTGCTCAAGGCTTTGTTGATGATTTTAGTGCATAGGGTGGATTGTTTTGTCATGACAAGTATTTCTTGTGCAAGAAAATGACATCTCGCGAATATGCTAAACGTGTACTGTCCCGCAAAAATTAAATAGAGCAAAATTGACAATTTTTTTTTTTTCATTCGAAACAATGACCCAACAAATTAAGGATATGTGATTCATGTGTGTTCTTCTGGTTTGCTAATTTTTTTTCTTGTATGCAGAAAGAGGAAAGTGCGTGGACTATGAAAATGAGTGCAGAGTTTGACGACATCGAGATGTTTGAGCTGACCGTAGAGTGACGGATTCTGACTCCCCCCCCCCCCCCCCCCTCCCCCCAAGTAGAATGGACACCAGTTGAATCCGTGCAGCACATCGTCTCTCAAATCAGAACTAAGTTGAGATGAGGATATCGGCTGTTTAGGACGTGGCAAGTTGGCCATGGTCATCCAGTCGTTGTAGACCAATGTGCCATGCTGTGTAGGATGCGGTCAATATTCTCAAGAGGTGGGACGTATGTCACTCCAGGAGGAACATTACTTTGTGTATAGTATGAACACCGTTGGGGAGGCAGGAGTCTTGCTGAACTTGCATATCTACAAATTCAGTCTGGCTGTGTCCAGAATGTATGATTCTGGAGGGCTTGTAATCATCTGCTATGTTGTTACATGTAACTGAACCCCTCTCAGTATTTAACCATGAAAAGCCCTTTGACTTATTACATGTGACATACACCTATGGTGAAGAGCGGGTTAACCCTCTCAGTACTAAACCAGGAAAAGCCCATCGACTTATTTCACCGTACATTATTACACATCCTAAACCAGGAAAAGCCCATTGACTTATTACACATTAAATGCACCCATGGTAAAGAGAGGGTTAACCCTCTCAGTACTAATCCAAGAAAAACCCTTTGACTTTTGACACATAAAATGCATTAGAAACCCATGATACTGAGAGGGCTAAATAGTGTTAAGCATGGCGACCTAAAGGTTTTATGTCCTACCACACCAGTGCTCAATCGTTTTGCAAACCGTTAGGTATTGAAAACATGGAGACGACATAGCAAACATTAGTTTTTACCATTAACATGGAAGACTGCCAAGCATGTTAAACCCATCATGAGGAAGGTCTAAGAATTAAAATTTGATATTTATCTTTATGCTGCCATCACTAAACACAAATTAGCAGAGTAACACTTAAAGATTGTTAACATTGATGATCCCCCCCCCCCACCCACCCACCCTTGAATATATTTGTTAAAATGATTTATATAATTTCTGATAGATGTGTTGCGCTTAAAGAAAGAATTACATTGGTAATCATGACGTTAATTCCTTAGCACATTTCATGAAGCATTGGATCTTTGTTAGTTTCCGAAAAGTTAATACGAAATACAAGGATCTTTTAAATACAATTCTATTTTTCTAAGCTGTATGAGAATGATACTTCTGAGACTCTTATTACTTTCCTCAATTTACCACCAATCACATAGAAAATTGTTATGTGCAGTGATATTTGTACAGTGTACTTGTATATACATGTATATATATTAAATACATAGATATAGTAGTAGATATCAAGTGAATTCCATTTATATAGCAATGGAAGAATGTCTTTATTTCATTTCACTCTTTATTGATATGTTTCTATGTGACATGCTTCAGAAAAGGTCCATAGCAAATTATTTTGTGAATGTGGTTGCACAAATCAATTTGAATTTGGGTATGTTCTCAAGGGAGTTGAGGATTTCTTTTTATCATTGTAAGTCATAGTATTCATTTTGATCCTCTTTTTGTCTCGCCTGAACAAAGATCGGCAGAGACCTGTTGGTCTGTTGGTCTGTTACAAAAATGAAGTTTTTGTTTAACTTGCTCTCATTTCTTTATTTCTGCATCAATTGTGATCAAACTTGGTACAAATTATCCTTAGGTAATACCACTTGTGTTGTCATGAGGATGATGGGGTCAAAGGTCATCTAGGGGTCAAAAGCTCACATGATATGAGGTCGTGTACATCATTTTTCTCAAAGTTTTCATTTGACTTGCTCTCATTTCTTTATTTTTGCATCAATTGTGATCACACTTGGTACAAATGATCCTTGGGTAATACCAGGTGTGTTGATGAGGATGATGAAGTCAAAGGTCATCTCGGCACCATTTTAAATATTGGAAAAAAAACTTAACACTGTTTATTGATTGCAGAATCAGGCGCGACTCGTGGTTCGCGAACCACCTTGTTTTTCTTTTGATTCTTTTCTTTTAATTCATTTATTTACAGCATGTAGATATTAAAAACATCAAGCAATTGCTAGACAAGATATGAATAAGTCCTCTTGGGATGTTTTCATACAGTCTGCCTGATTCTAGCTTAAAGTGGTAGATCCTCATTGACAGCCTTTACATGTCTTAGAAGATGAGAACAGTTTTGAATTAGATGTGCAAAATAAGAACATTAATACTAAGCAATGGATTCCTGCGGTTTACCATATGTTTTAACTTTTCATTTTTTTTCTCATATCCAGTATGAACCACAGTACATGACAAATATGTGTACAGTATCCTACTATGGATGTTTGATGGAGAATGTTGACTGTAATACAGGTGTATTTCAAAATAATTAAAGAACCATTCTGCCATTCTAATTCCTGATTGGTTTGAGGAGTACGAAATTAATCCTCTCTAAATGATTACAGTGTGTGAAATCAAACAAGAATCAGACCCCTGGTTGTAGCAGAACATACTGCAACACATCTGCATGGATGGTTTTGAGAGGATTTCTTTTGTACATGTATGTTTAAAGAGAATTCAACCATGATGAGAATTAGTTGATTTGAATCAGGGACATTTTTTGCGCATGTATAATATATCCAGGAGGAGTCTAGAACTTACCATGTCATTTGTTTGACTATGATTGAATAGATCATGTGTAATGTGCGATATAGTAACTGCATGGTAAAATCATTAGATTTCTGTATGTCAGGAGCATTTCATGACGGAAATTGCAAATGAATGAGAAAATGAATAATGGAACGCATTGTATACATGTTCATATACTAAATAATATAAAGTGAGGTATGAAATTATTTATGTATGCCACTATGCTATAAAACAATGTATGGTTTGCTTCAGTAGAACATTTTCGTTACGTTTACAAATTGTGTGCATATCTTTAAAGCAATATTTTACTAATGGTGATCCCAAAGCTTGTCCGAAGTTTGTCCAACTCGCAAAAACAAGCAGTACGTTCAGAGTGTATTCCACCAATTGATAATGAATCGCTAGTAAAGGTGAATGATATAACGCATTACTAAGTACATGTATTTTGAAAGCTGTGAATATACATGTATTACTGTACGAAAACGGCGTATTGCATTCATTGTGAACATATGCAATGGAGCAAATCATATATTAGACTTGATGAGATACAGTATATTTAATACACATCAGCCTTTTTTCTTCCCTCTTACCACCTCCCTCATCTCCCCATCTGGTCTTGATCAAGATATGCAGAACAGCGTACCCACATCAAATTATTTCAAATCAAATCATTATTTTACGTTTTAATATTTTATCTTTGATCTGTCGATGAACTCTCGATCTCCGTTTTATATATTTTAATGCATTCCAGACAATGTGTGGTTTGTTTGTGTGTGGGCGTCTGAGTGTGTGTGTGTGTGTGTGTGTGTGTGTGTGTGTGAATGGGTTTGAGTGGGTGTGTGTGTGTTGCTACCATGCACATTCAACTTAAGTGCACAACGGTTTGCAGACCTGATTAAAAAGCTCTTTATTTGCAAATAAAATAAAAAGTGACATGATTGAATGACTGGTGTCCTAAATTAAGCCGCATTAAATGCACAACATAAATAGCGATCCCGCATTTTATTTTCATGGACAGAATTGTACCATTTGGATTCATGTACATTAACAAAGAATTTATGTCTCTTTACGGTATGCTGTATAAACCACGATTCATTCATTTTGCAACCCGCTACATGTATTTATTTGGAATTATGCTGTAAATAAACAACAAAGAAAGAAGATTCTTTGAATTTGTATCTGTATCTGTATGTGTGAAAGCGTGGTATTTTCCAACATGACATTGTGTTCATATTTATGTAATTCCTACCAAGTTCAGTGTTTTCACGAAAATACATGGACATTTCTCACATATCACTTCTACATGCATGTATTCCAATAGAACACGAATCATTTACCACTTTGATAATTGTGTGACGTGAAAACTTATTGGAGAAATCATTTTGTTCTGTTTGAAACTGATAGAAAATGAAACTATAACATATGGACAATTCCACAGGTTTGGTTAAAGTCGTGGAACGTGAGTAACCAAAGCTTCTTTATTTAATTGGAAAAGAAGTTTCTGTGCTGAGGATATGATTGCATGTCATGGAAAGATGGACTGTTTGCTTCCTATATAATTATTTACATAATTTCTGTAAATCTATAACAATATAAAATAAAGAAGCTTTAGCTACTCGTGTTGCACGACTTTAACCGAACCTGTGGAATTGCCCATATGCCTACTTTACCACCAACGTCGACAAATACCAAAATATTTCCCGCCCTAGCGTCTCTTTTCCCTCTGCCTTTTCCTCCGATCCGTCTTCTTTTATGCAAAGCAAGTCCTCTAGCTCGTTGACTTACTCTTTTAAAAGAACTTTGAAAAAAAAATACAATGAAGTTAACAAAAGGCATGCATGTACTACACTACCGTGTGCACTTTTAGATTGACACTATTCTATATCTACATGTAGGCCTACATGCAATATATCAATATCAATATATCAATATGAGTCAATTAAGCAAACGAAACGATCCATCCGATTATTTCAGGCCAACTGGCTTTATCCCGTAATGTTGATTTCGGCAGGCGGGATGCGGTGGTGCAATTCTGCACAGTCCGATTAATTATCGATGATGACAGAATCGGCATCTGTCGGGATCCATGACGACCGGCATGGCGGAGTCAGCCCTGTAATGTGCAACTTTCATCAGGACTCGTCAGATGATACGTCCGCACGTACACAAACATAGTAACACCGTAACACCCACGCGCGGGCACACACACACACACACACACACACACACACACACACACACACACATTTTTCTCACTAATTTTGGTTTTGAATCATACGTAGTTATATAAGTCATAAACGACAACTTGATTGTGACGGGTATCCTTTAACACGACATGAATTAGTACACAAAACATGATACATGTACATTAACAATTTCCAAGGACAATAAAGAACGAAACCAGAAGTAAATTTTTAAATCCCTCTATCCCCCATCACCTTCTTTATACACTAGATGACACTTTAAGTGAATCCGTTTTCTCTAACAATATTCAAACTAACATATATATTATTATCATTATTGTAATTATAAGAGCTTTTACATAACATACTTAATTATCGGTCTACCCCTCATACCTATACCTCCCCACCCCCACAGACACACACACCCAAACACATCCGCACCTTTTCCCCTTCGTTTCCCTTTTCTCTTTCCTTCTCTTTCCTTGCAGTTCGATCATTCAAGACATTTTCATTCAGCTAGTTTCCCATTGCTCCTCTGGTAAACATTGCTCGTACTTTACAAGTTGTTTGTTTGCTATACAAGTTGACTTAGCCCGAATACACGCCTATATCAAGAGATAATTCACCCTGAAGTCAGTTGGTTTGAAGATGGGAAGTTGGTTTCTATAAAAGCAAAAACATGAAAGTGAGGGTTTGACGAAAATCCGCCAAAGGATAAGAAATTTTGTGACGTCACTTGCGAGGTGCTCTCTGCTTATATCATATTTTTGTTTTAAACCACGGCTATTACAGTATCATCTTTTCTTTCATCTACCATCCATTCGTCATAATAACAATGGTGTCTGTATAGTCGCCACGCGAGAGGGGAGGGTTGTTGTTGCCCTGGCAACGCAGAGTGGATGTGGAAATGAATAACCTTGGGTAATGTTTGTGACCAAATAGTGGTGACTAATCATACTGCCAATGGGAATGATTTGATAAAAGAGAATGATTCAATTAAACAATGTAGTTACAATTGGCTTACTGCCGTGAACTCGCTCAGAATATCAAGGATTTGTTTGCTCATCATAAATCGGTATTTGTGCAGTAGGCCCATGAGGACACGAAAGCTGTAAATATATATCTACATCTCGGTTCTTCACTACTAGCCTATGCTACTATAACTATATAATACCACTACTGCTACTACTACTACTACTACTACTACTACTACTACTACTACTACTAATAATAATAATAATAATAATAATGATAATAATAATACTTCTACTACTACTACTACTACTACTACTACTACTACTACTGCCATTACTACTACTAGTACTACTACTACTACTACTACTACTACTACTACTACTACTTCTACTTCTACTACTACTATACTACATGTATTACTACAACTACTACCATCATCACCATCTACCATCTCGCTCTTCGTGGTTTTCTATCTCTCTCCCTCTCTCTCTCTCTCTCTCTCTCTCTATCTCTCTCTGGACCGTATACCTTGGGTATTTGTCTGTCAGTCTTAATATTTCATTGCAGGGCCTACTTTGAATGAGCAGTTACATGACAGTGCATACACAATTATTTCAGTTATCTTTATTGTACTCAATTTATTTAATGCCCATGATTTGCATGAACATGCTTCGCAATTAACAATACGATCATTATTGCAATTCGCAATATTTACTCCTTCTGGTATATATAATACACATATAAATATCGTGATTTATGTTCTGTACAATGTGATGGTTTAACTGTATAGTTACGATTTTCATGAAGCCCAAATCCAAGATGCGTATATTGTTTGTATCATTAATTTCATTAAAATGACGGAAACACTCAAAAAGGAAGTATTACTGATAACTGGAATATCGTATTTTTGTTGTTGAATATGTACTATTATATTCCACATACTAAGAATGTTGCTCTATGATTGGTCAAGAGTTGATCACGTGATGAAGCGTAGTTTTTCCCATCTGATCACCTGAGCAGAAAAGTTCGTTACACTGTAGGTGATAGTACTTTTTTGAGAAGGAAAGCTCGTTACACTCTAGGTGATAGTACTTTTTGGTTTCGCTGATCTCTTCACTCCTCACAGTCCAAACGCGTGATCAATATTTTGAGTACGCGCGAAATAAAAGTGCGTAGCTCGGACTATCGGCGCAGACGACACCGCGGTGCGCGCGCGGAAATTAAAATTTTTGGTTATAGCGCGCTGCGCCGCGCGCGTACGTACAAAGCAATGCAGGCCTTCCATTTCCCCCACACAGTACTTCACCAAAGCAAGTGTGCAATTCTCTACCACCTCGTACCAAAATTGACCTAGAATTTCACTTGCCTGTAATTTATTACAATTAAAGAGTATTCTCGGAGGACCTATGTTCTCACCGATACCGCACAGGTAAGAGAATTTCGATTACTTCTTGCTTTTCCGTCAAAATCTTAACAATTTGCATCACCATGTCATAGTGTTCGTTGGAATTTGTAGAGTCTATATACTGTAGCAACGTTCACAAAGTCAATTTGCTTCCGGGTTTCGGAGCGTCGCGTGAATATGTAGCCGCACCGACACGAATGCTTTTGTACGTTAAATTGTCATTTATTTTATAGATTGTTGGTATCAGATGTGGAATATAAAGCAAATAATCAACTCTTGGTTTCAGGCAATGAGACGAACTATCACTTCCTCGGCGATCTGAATGTATACGCTATCTTTCCTCAGCTAAAAGCTTCGGAAAGATAGCTACATCCAGATCGCCTCGGAAGTGATATTTCGTCCCATTACCCTCACCGACGTTGATTATTTGCTTACAAGCACACGGGCTAAAGTGATGACGTAGATGGTAATCATGGCAGTACTATCAATGGCGTCAAAATAAAAATGAAGGGGAATACAATGAGAAAGGAGTCCGGTAAAGGGTTCAAACGGCTCATTGCCTGTAAGCGATGTAAGTCAACTTAAATGTCAATAAAAAAAAAAAAAAAAAACTTGTGTATAGGCAGTAACTCCTTGAAAAAGCCCGGGGATACAGTGATTGTGTTTTAGACCATATGATTTGAAGGTAGGGAAAACATCTTTAAGATAAAAGTATTACCGTGCTCACGCCAGCTCTAACGCCAACCAAATATGGAATACATATTTGATAATCATGAATGGGGGCACTCTCCCGTGCATGTATGATTGTTGCCATGAAAGTGTTTATCAACGAGCCATTATCACTCAAGACTTCACTCCATTTGAATAGTGGTATAACAGACTAATCCATATTGCGCCCACGTAAAGCAATGGGCTACCAATTTCCCCTTCGTTGTTACATGTCAGTAAGAACTAAACTAATTAGGATGAGTAGATTTTATATTATATCGACGTATATACTTTTTAGAAGATTGCAGAGACGTTCGGTTCCATTATGTGTGTGTGGCATCTTGCGTAGATTGGAAATGCTGTCATTTTTTGGCGGATACAAACCATATACATGTATCTACATTACGTAGGCAAATGTCCCGATAGTTGGAGGGGGAAAACGACATGTTCAATTCTATTTCATCCTTCATCTCCCTCTCCCCCCCCCCCTCTCTCTCTCTCTCTCTCACACACACACACACACACACACACACACACACACAGACTGTTATAAATTTGTGTAAGTTGTACATGTAGCCATTAACTGAGATACAGTCTATGTGGTTGTGAAATTTGTCATTAGTGAAATCAACATTGCAAAATTCCTCCTTGGTGAAATCAACATTGCACAATGTATACTGCCTGGAAGATTCTGGAATTTGGAGAGCTATCTGGGCCAGGTGTTATTTACATAAAAGAATGTTTCAACTAGCCAGATCTAATTAGCATAATAAAGGAGGCACTGGCTGAAGTGTGCCTGTGGAGTTCAGTAACTTTTTGGGCCAGTGATGACTCATCAGTGAAATCTGGGTCAGGTCACTCTGTTTATTGTTTGAAAGCATGAATGGAACTTTGTAGATAGATAGAACCTTCTAGAATGTACAGATTTGTACAGATTGTAGGATATATACATGAGTTGTTTTGGACAGGAGTTCAGAGTTTACATATCATCTCGCTCCAGTCACCTGTGGTAATAGTAACCTGTAGTAAGAGTTTGTTGTGACCTTGGCTCGATGCACACCTGTGGATTTATACGAGGATTTTCTCTGCGTGGATAACTACCTGCCTGTTAAAAAGTGCTTATGAGATCCTGCCTGTGAAAGTCTTACACTCTGTGGATTAATATTTGGCCATCTTGGATCATCTATTTGGACTTGACTATCTGGAATACCTGCTCTTCAGCGTACAACATTGGGATCAACACTGCGATCATAATTTGGGAATACTGGATCGGATTATCAACTAGACCATCAGCGGGAGCCGTGCTGGATTCATTTGACTTCAGTATCCTCCAGCATTGTAAGTTTACATTCACCTGTACAATATTCGTAGAGTAAGTGATAAGAAATTGTACAAGTTTGTGAAAGTTTGTCTCGATTTTAAAGGGGAAATACCCCATATAATAAAGAAGACATAAACTAAATATTGGTATCATTTTGTGCGATCCTTTCTGTCGCGAATTGATCGTAACAACACACATACACATACACACATGCACTCTCTCTCTCTCTCTCTCTCTCTCTGTATTAATCACGTATAAACCTATATCAATGTGTCCATGGAAATGGCAGATATCATCCACCTTACTTCACATAACCATTAGTACTCTATGGTAATGAAAGTGCCCTGCCGACAATTAACACAGATGACATGATAGCAGTAGGTGTACTTTTGGTAGTATTGCTCCACTCCTTGTAATCAAGGCAATGGGGTTTGTGCGCGCCCGTCATCTCTGGTCTATTGTACGATTTGCGTGTGATGCCTGGGATGCATGGGTAGCCGTGCGTTCATGCGTGTTACTCAATACACTTTATGGAAAATTAGAATGCGCTTTGCCAATTAGATAACTCCCATTTTGTTCTCAGTCCCATTTCGTTTAAAGCACAAGCTGATATATATGGGTTAGGATTAGGGTAGGGGGTCTGGATTAGGGCGAATATTTGAGGTTATGGTATCGATGAGAGTGTTTGTTAAGTTAGCCCATTACTTTAATCTGAAACGGTATTTAAAGGGGTTCTTTGTAGACGAAATGGTGAGAAGACCAGCTGGGAGTTATAACCAAATGGTTATAAATCGATTAGAAAGTGCTCATCCCAAATCGTCATGACACCGTTTGTTCGCTCTCCATGGTTATAGATGAGTCTACCATTATAGCGTATCGACCCATTAAAACTGGACTCTCTGTTAGCTCTCTGTTTTTAATTAGGTTTATCTTTTGGAAATTGACTTTTAAATGTGTACCTAATCTGTGTAAATGTTATACAGGTTTTTTTCAACCAAAGTGTGTCACGAATATATTCGTACGAGTAGTTCAAAAGGGCAGAAGGGGAGGAGAGATTTACGGGAAAATAAAAATTGTACAAAGAAGGGCATATTTAGTAGCAATTTCTTTTCCGGTATCAATGACTTAAACAGAAGCATCACTGCAGTTCAAAACTGTAGTTTCACTGCAGTTCAACTGAAGTAGTCAAAACTGTACTTCAAAACTTAAATCTAAAACTGTAGTTCAAAATTTTGTGTGTAAGACATTACATGTACCACAGGTACAATATAAATTTATATCTGTCCAGTATATGAAATCTGACATTTTACAGTGATATATATATATATATATATATATATATATATATATATATAAGAAGAATAAAGGTTGCGATGGCGCTGATTTCTAGGTGAAGACAAACAAATTGAATGAAACGCCAGAAGAAAAATTATTCGAATGTTCGGTCATAGACCTTTATTTATTATATATATATATATATATGTATATGTGTGTGTGTGTATGTGTGTGTGTGTGTGTGTTCGTGTGTGTGCGTGTGTATGTGTGTGTATTTGTGTGTGTGTGCGTGTACGTGTGTGTGTGTGTGTGTGTGTGTGTGTGTGCGTGAATAGGAGAGAGAGAATGCGGGAGAGGGACATTGAAAATGGAATAGAGGGAGAGGGGAAACAAGCACAATCAGGGTTATACTAGATGTTGAATGACACCTGAAAACTAATTTAAACTAAGTTACAACTTGAATCAAACTGAAATCAACACATCATAAAGTCAAGAGATGTCTTTTTTAAGCAGGTTTTGTGACATTTCATCACTTACTTATTGACTTGCTTGAATATTTAATGAGATTTTAACTTGAGGGTTCAAATTTTTGTGTATCAGACAATTAATTCAGAACACAACAATTCGCCATTGTGCCTCACACATGTCAATCCACAAATTATTTTCTGCCAATAGCTTCATGCATTATTAATGGTACTCTAATGGGAAGTTGCTCGCCCATTGACAGGTGTGATACATAGTGGCCATTGTTGTGATCATTTCATATAAACCCCGACCCGAACGACCACTCACTACGAATTCCTGAATTTAAATGACTAGTTCAAAAGGCTTAACAAAAAACATAGACTACGTCATGACATTGCTTGATTCATTTTCTTTTAAATCATCAGCCAATAATCCTAAGAAACTAGGCATTTGGACGGAAAATTTCAAATACAAAGTGAAGATAGAGTTTTTTTTTCTTAAAAATATAGATTAATGTCTGTACAATAATATTTTAGCATAAGCTAATATGATAAATGTCCCTGATAACAGATTTGATTGAGTCTCTTAACAATAGGAATGATAATTAACCATTTTTATATAGCGCATAGCAAATAGTGATTAAACATGTCCATATGCGCTGTAGAGAAAGAAGTACAAGATACAATATGCGAGATGTACTGGGTCTCAACAAAAATGCGTACCGGTACATTTGATGTTAGATAAGTGCTTCTTTAAAGCGATCTTAAATTTGTCCTTAGCTTGAAACCTCCAAAATAAGTTTGTAAGTTCAAAGGTTTTTAGTCGAACCAACGTAAAATCAATCATAAGCGTTAAAAGTGATGATAACCCCTATAAACTTACTTACGAGTATTCTTAGGTATTTTTTAAGATTTTGTCCTTCGGTATTCGAACAGAAAAATAAAGTAGCAATAAAATAACAGGAGGAAATAAAAGAAAATGAGAAAGTATGGGAAAATTTTGAGCTTTTCACAGAATGTTTTTATGATAGAAAAAGAACAGAGAGGAAAAGGTGTGCTGACAACAAAAAGTTTAACAACAAACTATAAGTTTCTTTCAGTACAACAAGAAGGCGTATCAGTATCGACATTTTGTACAGAGTGCCCGATTCGTCATCTGAATATTGACTCAACTTGTAGCGCACAGGGCATCTATTCATTGCTCTTTTGCCCTCAGTTAGAAGGATAGCAGGAATTAGGGAGGAGTAGGAAATAGATAGATGAACGGAGAGAGAGACAGTCAGACAGACATAGGAAGATAAAGAGATAGAGAGAGAGGCAGAGAGGGACAATGGAGGGGTAGAAAGAGACACAGAGAGAGGCAGCTATAAAAAGAAAGAGAGAGAGGTAGAAGAGTTAGAGACAGAGAGAAAGAAAGAGAAAGAGAGAGAGGTGTTCACACGTGATTAAGAGTTTGCATCAACGTATCAATGACCTTGATGTGTTGAACTCTAGATATTTGTGGTTCAAGCTTTCCTGTATATTGAGCCTGTATCATGACAACCATCACTATCCACCTGTTTCGACATCCTTGGAAACATGACGCGCAGTGCCTAGCAACGGGATTAGGGATCTTTTTCACGAATCCCAAATAATATCAGGACTATCGATATTCTTCTGGTTAGCAAATGATACGTATTAAATGTGGATTTGAAATCCACTATCAAATTACAGCAAACTTATATTTCCTTGAGCCTACTCGATATTATTAGAACCTAATGATCATAAAAAAACCAACATTAATTGCGTCATCACTGGTCGTGGTACTGGGACTAGAACTGAAAGAGTCGTGAAAACGTGGCACAAGCATCGACACTGACTCAATGATACCAATACTGTACACAATTTAAGTTGCCTTCGGATGGGATCGGTGAGCAGCCCGTTTTAATGCATCTGATTCGGCTTTTTTCCCTGCTTGCCCAACAAAGCAACACGCACCATATTGTTACCTACTGACAACGAGCCAGCCAAACTCGGTGTACACACATTTTGTGGCTATGGGTCTGCGTACACAATTGCGCCATCTGTAGTCTTCGTGTGAAATTTAGTACTTAACCCCTCCTGTGCCAGATAAAATGCTGCTCTTTGAGATTTGTGCGCATAAACGGTGTCCCCAAAGCACATACATAGCTGCCTGGTCCGCCACACATATTGAAAAACGAGAATAAACTCCGATAGATAGACTTTATTGTGTAGGATGTCGTACAGTGTGTAAGATTGTCCAAGAATGACACAAAATGCATTGATACCTAGAATATGATAGCAATGTCATCATCCAAATATGAATATCATTGTCAACTACATTGTTGTTATACCAACAAGTTTTGTACCCCCATTGGTGCTTTATGTCTATCTTCTTTCGTTTTTAAGATACATACGCATTAATTAGCTGAGAACTTGTGTGTTGGTAGCACACGCATACTTTAACAAAACATGTGAAAGTAGAATGGCATACAACTAATTTAGAGTTATTTTCACTATTAACAACTAGGGTATATTTTCACCCGAAACAGCTTTTACGACTCAAAGATATCTGCTTGCTATTTACAGCAATGACAGTAGTATTTTGATCACGTCACTCTTCTATCAATGAGAAACAGTGTGATGTGTTGACAATGAACCGGGGAAAGCGAACTATATTTGTCTTTCCCGAAATTGTTCTTCGTCAAGCAGGTGGTCACTCTCGAAGATGTATTAGGTAAAATTTGACGACGAAAAAAAACAAGAAAAATAATAACATGTCAATGGTGAATTGCTCAATCAGCATGATCAGTGGCCGGAAACACTTTTTTTTTTTAATTTCTTGTCAAAGTGCAGTAGCCTAATCAATGTGAAAGTTCGCCTTTAACATTTGTAAAAAATATTAACGTAAAAAGAATATGGTTGGTATGGATTTAATTCAGTTTTCAAGGTGCTTTTTGGCATATTTGGCAGTCCATATCTTTAGTGATAGAAAAGAACGACTCCCAACGAAATCGTTCGATTACATTTAACTTCAAGAATGTTCATGGCGTACTGAAAGTTAAAATTTACAATAATTAACATTAACTTTATTATTTGGCGTTAAGCAAATAACAAAGTCCTAAACACAGAATGAATAGTCCGGAAAAAGTTCGATGAAATCAAACAAATGAAATAAACAAATGTTAATAGATCTTTTTTTTCCTGCCCTGCAGGATGAAACACGGCCTATTTTCAAAAACGTCTTCAACAACATTTCACGGTTCAGGGGTGAACAGATGCAACCCTAAACATAGTAAACAGCTCAAAATAACCACGGGGAATCTGCTATCTGCTCTAATTTGGTTATTACCTTTCCTATAAATAGAGTGTAGGATTTCCTATACACAAATAGATTATAGCTCGCTCATTGAAAAGGTTGGCCCAAGCATTAAAAAAATAATGAGTTTGAAAGAATTTGTTGACAATAGATTTACCGATAATTGTGAAGTGGGCGTTGAGAATTCTAATTGCGTTTAATAAGGTAACATTGCGTGGGCCCAACACCTTCCCTGAAGGGTTCGCTCCGTTTCGTATCGCACTAATTATATCTAATTGATACGAGGGAGAGACACAAAATTGTGATATCAAAACATGTCTGGAGATCGTCTACTTTCTATATTGATCTTCTGATCTCCATCGTCTTCTACCCCCCCCCCCCCCCCCACCCCGATCAAGCTGATTATCTTCCGCTTTCATAACACCTTGTCGGGCAAAGCACCTGGTAAGTCATGTAATGTATTCTCGTTCATTGAGAATTTGCATATGTTGTATTTCATCAAAGTAAACTGTTATTTCCAGCATAACTTAATATACGTCAATTTTAAACAAAATCTTGTCATCTGGCTGTTTGAGATTCATGACAAAGTTTGAATGTTCTTGCTTTGAGCAGGCTATTGACCGGCTAACAATACTGTCAAGGTACTATTGCCCGCTCAAAAGCAGACTGGTTAAAATACATATCGTGACTATCAACTGTTCAATTAACAAGATTATAGAGATGAGGTACAGAACGTGTGTTAGAGATGACTTTGTTCCAATAGTATAACATCAATCGATCTAATATTTCCATGTAGTAAAACTAACCATATTTTTTTTGTTCTCTATAATTATCTAGATTCTTTTTCGGAGTGTGTGCTTCAAGATAAATATATGATGGTACTTGTTGTACTTGCACCCGGTGACGCCATTGCTCTGATTGTTTAACCATTAAATGCAAAATCAATTCAAATTACATAAATATATATATATATACATATATATATATATATATATATATATATATCTATATATGTATATATATATATATATATATAAACATACACGTTTAAATGTATATATATTAATATTCATACATATTGTTCTTCTTCTTCGTCTTCTCTTTCCCCATGTCTTTGTTTAAATTTCTCTCTAGTCATTATAGTATGTGTACTTTGTTATGTTTCTCTTTTCCCTCCCTGCCCCTTCTCTCTCTCTCTTTCTCTCTCTCTCTCTCTCTCTCTCTCTCTCTCTCTCTCTCTCTTTCTTTCTTTCTCTTCCCTCTCTCCCTCTTTCATAGTCGCCCCTCACTTTTCGTACGATATACTCCACTGGGACTCCACATCAACTACAACGATCACATATCGATTTGTCGCAACGTCACTTTCACTTTCAGAAAAGCAGTTATTGTCACGTGACCCCCAGCGTCCAAACAGTGCATCACAGCACCCAATAATCGAAGCTACCTTCCGTATCATCACACATCATTCTCCTGCCTCCATCTGTACCGCATTCATGATATCGATAGTGACTTTGGAGAGTATCCGTTCATCCCGACCCAAGCAGGTGATCGGGTTGTTATCGATTCTTAAAATAGTTTTCTTTTGTTCAGTTTGTATGCTCTCCTGGAGATTTATACAACCACTGTCTTGAAACAAAAAAAAAAATCTAGCATGTCGAAAAGAAAGTCATGCTTCTACTTATCTTCACTGCTATATCTCTCCATACTGTCTATATTGTTATAACCAATTTAAACTCAGTAAATACAAGTCATGTAGAACGTGATTGCTTTATTTAAACTTCAAGGAAAGAACCGTAAAGAGCTTTCTGATTGGTCTGTAACGCATGAATAAGTACCTCCACGCTCGCATCAATATTTTGTCGGTCATATTGTCAAATTCGAAAAAGAATGAAAACCCCCGATGTTGGCTATAAAATATTTTAACCTTTTTTACATAATGATATACCCCCTTTTTGATACATTTGATATCCCACACATTCATATATCGTTAAGACCTATAAGAGAGTTCGCAGTTGCAATGTGAGAATGAACAGATCATTGCTGGTACGAATGACCTCGGATCAATCTTACCACTCACAGAGTAAATGGAATTTCAGTACATAGTTGACCACGTGTACACTTATTAGCAAGAAGATATGACAACAGTTAGCGCAGAGGAGGTAGTAAAAACATACCACCATGCACACCTCCTTCTATTGTTGTTCTTGGCACGCTGTCAAATGTATTTACATCCATCATCCAACACAGCTTCAGGAGCAAATCCAGTCTGCAGTCTAGTGGTATTTGATTCAGTGGATTGTAACTACAAACTGTCCCATTCATCCCGGAGCATCCCCTGTTTACATCAAAATGACTTCCACGCTGCAATTGAAGCTCTGCTCTCGCTGCACCTCCAACGTATAGGTATATCGATTAGACCTTTTTCAAACCGCGCAAAGCATTGCTTTGAGTCATGCAAAGAAAAAAAAAACACCGCATATCAATGTTGATTATAATTTGCACTTGTGCGGAACGCGGAGAAATAAAAGCTGGCTTGGCAAAACGCCAATTTGCGGAAACGTTTAAGTTACATGCCAAGACGAATCATTACCAGAGTAGTAAATCCCACTCAAGCCTGCCTGTATGTTCAATAAGAAAATGTTTTTCAGGTGCACTGTTTCGAGAACAAGAAACATCATGTATGTGTTGTTGGTCGCGCGATCACGGGGAACTTCCAATAGTCCATTTTAGTTATGTACGCACATTTCATTCACTTCCTTCAAACAATACTAATGGTAGACCCAAAGCCTGTCCTAGGATTATCTGAGTAGCAACAACTAATATATTTAGAGTGCGTTTCACCCATTGAAAATGAATTACGAGATACGGGTGAAGGTCATATCTCGCTGCCACGCAGGAAGCTGTAAGCACAATCCGAAATGGCTTATCGAATATGGGTATATTATTCATGTTAGTGGATGTCATTCCAATATCCACTTTTTTATGTTGTCATGATGTAAGACGTGTGATGAAGATTGTTTGTTTCTTTATTCTTACGCAGTGCTAGACAAATGTGACTTCCCCCGGGCACTTCTACCTCGTCCCACTTTCACTTTAAAATGGCAGTCCTTGTGACTGGAAGGACGTTATTCCTCGCTGAACTGAACCTGAAATGAAATAGAGATAAACTCTATCATCTCATTCTCACAATTTTAAAATCTTCTCAACCCTTCTTACGAGAAAAGTATAGCCCCTGGGCAAAGTCACATAGGAGCGTTCGCACTGTGAGTGATATCTTTCACCTGTTTATCAAAGTTTGAGAATTCATTGTCACGTCGCATAGCTTTGACATTACGTGCGAAGGTAAATATCATAATCTCAGAGGTACTGTAAACCGACCCCAATGTTATGATGTAATTTTAAGACTTATACAATCAGTTTTCTACTAATTGGGATTGTCCTCCCACCCTCCCCCCCCCCTCACCCCCTCCATCTCCCTCTCTCTCTCTCTCTCTCTCTCTCTCTCTCTCTCTCTCTCCAACACACACACACATGCACACACATGCCCACAAATACACGCACATAAACACGCACACATACACACACACTATTGGTCTATTATCTCTATTCCCCCTCTCCATCCCCCCCCCTCTCTCTCTCTCTCTCTTTCTCACATCCCCCCCCCCGCCCCCCCCCCCTCTCTCTCTCTCTCTCTCTCTCTCTCTCTCTCTCATTTCTCCATCTATGTCTCTCATTTATACTACATAACTATATTCCCTGAACGTTAAGCAGGATGAGAAAACGAGAAGAACGGTTTCATTCACCCGCGTTGTCATGGTTACCACGAGATGCATGCTGTTCGGTGGGTCTCCCACATTAATAGCATTTTTACAGTTATTTGGTGAGTGCAAGAACTCATTCAATCCATTAGAGTGCTTCGTCGCCACATTGAGAGAGGTATCGATCTGCCTACTGTGGTTTTCTTTCGTGGAATTGTGTGTACCCCAGCAGTTATTTTTGTGGGTTTTTTTCTTCCTTGAGTTCTTAATGTATGATGTGCTTTCCATCGCAACAATGCACGCAATTAATTGAATTGCATGGGTGTTCATTTGTCGTGATCACTACAGCAAGAATTTTTTGCAAAGAACGTTACGACGTAAATATATTCAATTCAATTAAATTAAAATTATGTACACGTTGTAAATTTGAGAGCAATTCAATTCAATATACACTTTAATTGTCAACATTTGTGTACACGTTGTAAATTTGAGAACAAAATAGATCGGTAAGATGCTAATGTACAGTTGTCATACAGTTATGTTTAAAAAATCATTACAGCAACTTTTATTCAAACGCTTTTAACGTTTAAGGTATGAACGACTGACGTAGTCCCTCATAAGTACACATGAAATGTTTTATGTCACAATTTATCTTATTTTTTAGTTTCATTGTAATTTCGAATTTGTCTTAACAATCTCGTTAATCAATTTCATTATAAAAAAAATCAACATTGTATTATCATCTGCATTTTCATCCCAAATCTCTCCTATGTCGCTTTTTGTTTTTGCAATCAGTACAAAATACACATGAATAATTGTGATGACACATATTGGTATTGTGACTGACGATTCTTAACATACATTTTTTCACATACATAGTAACATATTTTTCTACTTCATCATTGAAATATGACTTAAATTGTGTATACGTCCTTGATTTATTTATGTCATAAATTAGGCTGTTTCTTCAAAATTAAAGCGGATTTATTATATATCAAGCATATTTCTTTTGGTTTCGCTATGTACACTGTCACTATCAATTATCTTTTTTAAAATCACACAATGGTTATTTGCATTCAAATGAGCATCAGTAAGTTTGGCATTCTCTAGCCCAATTATCCTTTACCATGTTTTCATTCTCTTTTCTTCTAAGGTGTTAAAATAGATATGGCGTACATCAATCATTCCATTTTCATGCAATATTTTGTCACGTGTCGACGTACGTAGCGAATATTTTCCTATTTTCCCTAACGTTGCAATGTCACCTTTTTATGCTGAACTTTAACAAACATTTTGTTACAATAATTTCCGATTTGTGTAGTTCTTTTTGTGTGTTTTTTCTTTCGCGTTCAGCTTACCATAACTCTCTCATTACCATTACCATGGAGATGTGTTGTAAGCCAATGGAGTTTCAAGGCCTGGTAATATGAGGGTTAATCAGGTAACACGTCTTGCATTGAATTCGACCGGATCTGTTTCCCTAGTTCCCATTTGATTGTATTAATATCAGGAAAATCGTTCAACTGGATGTTAAACAAAGTCTTTACGCAGTTTTGCTTAATATGTGTAATTTTTCTCAACTTTCTCCGTTTTTTCATTGCTCAGTATGACACTAAACACATATTTTTTTTTTAAATGTTATGAAAATTACATCCAATTCGACAAGTCAACAACTTACATCGTATAAGCATACGTGTTTCATACAACCGCTTTCAAATTCCTTTTGAAGATGTACCAAACAAAGTATATGTAGTATCCAGTCTTCCAAAGAGTAAAAGGAGTAGATAACAAGCTCCTTATTCCAGATGCCATGTTAACTTACCCTCCTGATCACGGCTACTATCTAGCAACATTTACTCGAAGTAAGGTGCCTGGATTGCGGGGATTACATCAGATGTGTTTAGCGATACCACATGCATGTCCCAAAAAGGACTGCTAGGTTTAATCCTTCGGTATAACCTACATTTCCACATATCAAGAACTTTGTCATTATGCTTTTATTCACTTTCCCGCCTCTACCCCCTCTAGCTTTCTTTATTAGACGCACATACACACATAAGTTTGGAGGAAAATACACAGACATTATTCTCTCTCTCTCTCTTTCTCTCTCTCTCTCCCTCTCTCTCCCTCCCTCCCCTCTCTCTCTCTCTCTCTCTCTCTCTCTCCCACTCTCTCTCTTTCTCTCTCTCTCTCTCCCTCTCTCCCTCTCTCCTTCTCTCTCTTTCTCTCTCTCCTTCGCTTATATATCCTCTTTTACTCTATGTTATAATATATATAATATATATATATAACATTTTATTATAATTTTCTATTTCTTTTCTTCTCCTCTCTTCTCTTTCTTCTTCTTTAAGTTCTCCTTTACCTGTCTTCCAAATCATTGTCACCGATGTTCATATTTTTCTTTCCTCCTATTCTTCTTTCTGCCCCTCGATTTTATTTTCTTCTTGTTGTTCTTTTCCCATGTCGTCAGCGCTCTCTTCGCCAAACTTTATTTTTATTGTGCTTTTTTTCTACCTTTCCTCTCCTTCTTCTTTTCCTTCTTCTTTTTCTTTCTCTTTCTTTCTCTCTTTCCTCTTCTGGCTTTCTTCCGCCTCCCTTCTTCGACCTTTCTCCTTCGACCTTCCTCCTTCTTCCTTCTTTTCTCTTCTTCATCCCTCTTCTTTCTTCTTCCTTCTTCTATCGTTTTCCTTCTTCTTTCTTACTTCGCCTGTCTTCTTCCTGCTTTTTCCCTCTCCTTTTCCTTCTTCCTCCATATCTTCTTTGTTCTCCTCCTCTTTTTCTTCCCATACCTTTCTCCGACAACGAGCCATCGTGTCAGAGGGCGCCCTACACATAATAAATTAACATAAATTTCTGTGCTGATTGCTGATGCTGAAAACCGTTGTCATGCCTGATCGTTGTTTGCCCAACCAATAATCTTATACAAAAACAACATAATCTTATTTTAATAACCGAAAAGTAAACATATCTAGTCATGTGTCCCTCCGCAAATTACCTTCCATTAGACCTACCGATTTATTCACCTGTCTGCATCAACATGATTAAGTGCTACCCATTGCCATCGCCTTCGTTGGTTTATTCTGTGCAAATATGATACAATATTGACTCTCAAGACGCGTACAATTCATGATTGAGGACAAATTCCCACAGCATTGTTGTGGGGGATAAACTCGTTAATTTCAAGTGCGTGTCGGCATAGTTATATCAAGGATGTGGATATCCATCCCTTTGAACAAGGTTTGATATCACATTTAAAGCCTTTTTGCCATTTTTTTATTGTAACAATATTCCTCGATTTAATCTTTATAGATGCATCGTAGGTATCACAGTCTTAACTGCGCAAGTATATTTCCCCAAATTCTTCTGCGCATTCGATTTTGTTTCTACGTCAAATCCAGGCAAAAAGTATCCTGAGAATCGGAGGATTCGAACATGGGAGATCAAAGAGAAAATCTTTGTAAAGCGTTCTTTAGAGTACAATGAATCTGCATTGATTAAACGGCTGCTGCCATTCCCTGAGCTTATAAGGTCACTAAATTAGAAAAGTAAGTTCCCACTAATCTATGTAAAATTATCCACTAAAAACGAATTTCACATTCGTTTGTCGCAATAAAGTCTCATTTTGACGAAAATTGAAAAAAAACGCACATTGTACGGAAGTCAACAATAGACCATTTTCGTAATGTATTCACAACCTTCCCCCTAACTGCGTAGTAACGCGTTATTGCAATCACCTGTTTCGTGTCATTCAGATTCAATGGATGGAATGCACTTTGAATCTATTAGTTGTTGCAACTCAGACAAACCTCGGACAAGCTTTGGGGTTCCCATTGGTAACGTATTGTTTGAATTGCGTGAATAAAACATTTTATTTACGCCGTTGGCATTTATGGAATTTTGACTTCTCTGACGTCACTGGAGGGGTGCATTTTTTCAAATTTTCCTCAAAATGAGACTTTATTGCGCCAAACGAATGTAAAATTCGTTTTTAGTGCATGATTTTACATAGATTAGTGGGAACTTATTTTTCTAATTTAGTAACCCTTGAACATCCTTGGACATCCTTGGACATCCTTCGACATCCTTGGTTATATAGACCCATGTACTGAAATGTGACGTCATGTGAGCGTGTTGTAAATGCAACTGGTTCTATACTCTGTGGGCAGAGCGAGCGGTGAGGAGTTAACTCAATGAACAGACTAGAAATGCGTATGGAAAACGTGTAGTACGGAGAACATTCTAAATAGCGCATCATTATACCGTATTTGAGCACCAGAACTAGGTCAATGATATCCAATGATAAGCAGGCTATGCTTTAAAACTCAGGGGATATTACATGAAAGACATGCTTGAATTGTTGGCACGTGTTGGGGATTCAAAGTGACGATTGCAGATGGTATGAATGCAGAGGGAACCACGACAAAAGGTTGACATGAAAATAATGGTAACTGTATTTTAATCATCAGGAGATAACAACAGACGCCCTTTCACTAATCTTGCTGACGTATACGAGCAGACTGGGAGCATGGAAATGGCCGCTCTGTTCAATTAAGTCCCAATGTTACGTAACTCACATCTTAAGAGGTAATTAAAGGGCGGGAAATTCGCTTTGCACAAGGTTATTCTCCACGCCGTGATGCTACCTCATTACGCGTGGGGCGTTGCCCCTAGCAACCCATGTTTCTCTCCACCCATGCAATCGTTAGCATGCGTATTTAGGGGGATGTGGGTACAGCGGTCCATGTTGACAGCCTGTCTAATGACCGAAATAACGCGTCGTACGAACCTCGCTCTATTCATTAGAAAGACAAACATGCAGTTGCATGCATTGTTTGTTGAAATAGTATGTGGGTCAACCTCGGATAGACCTGGTGATTGGTGACTTATTTTGACTTCGTAAGTAAACGAGTCTTTTGTCCGAATGTTTGAGGCTACTGAACTCGTCTACGAAAGACGTGCAGCCAAACATGATGCATAAAATTGTGTTGATCAATAAAAGAACAAATTAATATAGAACATGCAATCATAAATTGTTTGTATTTTAGAAAGACATATTTGGAAAAGTAAATTCATAAATAGCCACATAGAGCATGCCATTGTACGCAAAAGTATTTTGAATTAATTACATGTTCAATGATTAAATGTATAAATAGACCATGCTATTATTTCTGCGTCATTGGAAACACTAATAAGGACGAATGTTTGATTAATTATAGGAGTTGTACGGTCAGCGGTCAGCTGTGTATTATTGTGAGTCAGAATGCCTGATCGCATCATCAGCATGCCTTCATCACATGCACAAATGAACTGTGCATACCAATGCATGCAGTTCGAAGTTTATCATTTTCCAATCGCCTCTTGTAGAAAAAAAAAACATTCAATACCGATGTGAAATAATGGATATTGGTACAGTTACTAGTAATTATTCATATGTAAAGGCGTGTTCGGGCTGACGATAATGATTTGTTGAAGCAGTATCAGTCGGTCTGATGTAATCTTAGACCTAAACGCTTAGTATTTGCAATACTTTAGAAGGACAGTATTCGAGTAGTATTAACAAGTATACATCAGTACGGATAGGAATATGTTTCTTACAGTGGTGTAAACGGCGATGTAAAGATGATAATGGTGGTTGAAGGAGCTGAAATACACGTAGTAGGAGCAATAGTAGTTCTAGTAGTAGTTGAAGTAGTAGTAGTAGTAGTAGTAGTAGTAGTAGTAGTAGTAGTAGAAATAGTAGTAATAGTAGTAGTAGTAGTAGTAGTAGTAGTAGTGGTAATAGTAGTAATAGTAGTAGTAATAGTAGTATTAGTATTAGTAGTAGTAGTAGTAGTAATAGTATTATTAATAATAGTAGTCGTAGTAGTAGTAGTAGTTGTACTTGTCGTAGTAGTAGTAGTAGTAGAAGTAATAAAAGTTGTAGTAGTAGTAGTAGTAGTAGTAGAAGTAATAGAAGTTGTAGTAGTAGTAGTAGTAGTAGTAATAGGAGTAGTAGTAGTAGTAGTAATAGTAGTAGAAGTAGTAGTGGTAGGAGGAGTAGGAGTAAAAGTAGAAGTAGCAGCAGTACCAGCAGCATTGATAGGAGAATTATTAATAGTAGTAGAATTAGAAATGGAAGCATAGTAGTAAAAGATATAGTAAAAATGTGACCTGAAGCTGTAGCTGTAGAAGTAGTATTAGTAGTAGAAGTACTAGCAGTAGTAGTAGAAGTAGAAGTAGTAATAGTAGTAGTAGTAGTAAAATTAGAAGTAGCAGTCTTAGTAGTACAGTAGTTGTATTAGTAGTGTGAGTAGTAAACTAGTAGTATAGTAATAGAAGTAGTAGTGGTACAGTCATTAATAAGACATGGACATGCATCTTCATTAGTAGCAGTCCCAGTCGTAGAAGTTGTAGTAACAGTAGTAGTGATAGTGATATTAGTAGTCCTAGAGGACGTAATAATACTATGATGGTAGCAGAAGTAGTGGAACTACATTAATAGGATATGGATATGCATCTTCATTAGTAGTAGTACTAGTCGTATTTTGGTATTATATTCCACATACTAAAAATGTTGCTTTATGATTGGTCAAGAGTTGATCACGTGATAAAGGGCAGTTTTGCCTATCTGATCCCTGAGAAGAAAACTTCGTTGCACTCTAGGTGATAGTACTTTTGGGTTTTGCTGGTCTCTTCACTCCTCACAGTCCTAACGCGTGATCAATATTTTGAGTACGCGCGAAATAAAAGTGCGTTACACTCGGACTATCAATTGACTAACAGTAGCTCCTACTACCGCGTCCTAACGCACGTCCTAACGCACGTCCTAACGCGCGTGTTCCCCATGGCAGCGGCTCGGGGTTAGGTAGAGAAGCAAACATTACTTTTGTACGTCAAATTGTCATTTTTGGTATAGATAGCTGGTTTCAGATGTGGAATATAAAGCAAATAATCAACTTTTGGTTTCAGGCAATGAGACGAACTATCACTTCCTCGGCGATCTGACTGTATACGCTATCTTTCCGAAGCGCAGCTGAGGAAAGATAACTACACCCAGATCGTCTTGGAAGTGATAGTTCGTCCCATCACCCTCACCAACGTTGATTGTTTGCTTACTAATAGTAGTAGTACTAGTTATATTAGCAGTAGTACTACTAGAAGAAGTTCTGATACTATGATGGTAGCATTACTAGTGGAACTATTAATAGTGGTACTATTAATAATAGGAATAGTAGTAGTAAGATTGTAGTATACGTAGTGCTTCTACTTGTAGTACTAATGTATACGTAGCAGTGGTAGAAGTAGTAAATAAGTAGTAAATAAATAAATGAATGAATAAAGAATGCTTCGAGACGTAGCATCTCCAATCCATGGGAGTCGTGTTGTGACAAGTGTCATGCCGCGTCGGATGCATCAAGGCCGTGCACCTCGCAAGGTTTACTTGCTACTCTCTCCAGGGTCTGCCTGGTAAGAACGATTAATGGGCCATCGTAAATGGTTCAGATAACTCTTCTTTCAGTCGGAAGATGGAGAAAGAAAAGAAAATGAAAATAGCGGGGGGAGACGGAGGTGATGCGTGGGGGGATGGGGAAATGAGGAAGCGGGGGAGGGGAGAGAAGGATGAGGTGAAGGAAAAGATGACAGAGTAAAGGTCTCAATGAACATGATGAAACCATA
Organism: Arbacia lixula; assembly: GCA_963669155.1. Taxonomy (NCBI): domain Eukaryota; kingdom Metazoa; phylum Echinodermata; class Echinoidea; order Arbacioida; family Arbaciidae; genus Arbacia; species Arbacia lixula. Next base: position 26,396,862 of record OZ022577.1, on the reverse strand, counting down.
TTATTTATTTATATATATATAGCATTATGGTTATGTGAGAGGGAGAAAAAAATACTTGTGTTTAAATGAAACCGGAGCCTTAAAACTGAATAAGAAATGACCAAGGATTTGGGGAAAAAAAGTAAATCGTGCAATATGAATCACGAAAAGATGAATGAAACAAGCAATGAAACATGTAAACATCCTAAGAACGAATCGTATCGTGTTTGACATGGTTACAGTAACACACACCTCTATCAACGTTTCATATGGAATTCAATGACAAATACAGACTCCGTTTCGGTTTACGCCAGTTGCTTCGATTTCAAACTGGGCATATAATGTATATTCCATACACCGGCTATACAGTAGCGTCCAAACCCAATGTCCTCGTACTATCAACAGAACTACTACGTCACAATAACATCGCGTTCACGTGACCTCTACATAGTTATTCGCGATATCACAATGCACAGTTCGTCGTATCTAATTTTGCCTCGCTCTTCGCTGTGTGCATACCAACTATATGGCGTGTGTGTATTGGAAGGGGGATACTGCATGGTGCCTATGCATAATGTTGTTCACGCTAGAATATGCTTTGCAATTCGGTCGTGCTGTTTGCAAAATTTAATTTGCAATTACGATCCTAAACATAGAGGGAAGGCCTACCCCAATAATAAATTATTTCTTATTTCACCAATTACCCCACCACCTTTTTCTGCGAGGGGGTGGGGGGGGGGGTTAATGATAGTAATAATGTGGTGAAGGTGCACAAGTGCGTCGGAGGAAATAATGTTATTCAAAAAACAGTGCCAACTTTCCTAAACAATAGAATAAAAAATAACATTTGCTAAGGTATGGAGTTGCTTTACTGATCAATTGCCCAATCGGAATGATTTAGAGTGCGTGGTAGATTAGAATTGCATATACGCATTCACCTATGATATGGGAGATAAGATTCGTGAAAGGTTCCGTATGGGAGCCGAGGGTTTCCCGTAATCATGGTAATGGTGTTCTAACTATTCCTGCACCAGATCAGATATTAATCTGTATGGGATTTTACATTTACTATTGGGGTGGATACACACAAGGCACAGAGTTGAGAGTTAAACCAAAATGAAATCGAGGTATGATATGGCGGAGTCGGGAATGAAAAAACATGTACTTTCACGAACGGATGACGTGACAACCGTAATATGCCTACTCTGTCTTACATCAAATGACCCCATTATCTCTCTAAAACGAAAAAAAAAAGGTCTGACATTTCCACAAACCATGGTAACGATTATGGACATAATGTTTAAAGAAGGAATGACACATTTATTCTCTCTCTCTCTCTCCCTCTCTCTCTCTCTCTCTCTCTCTCTTGTATTGCGTGTGTATGTGTCGGATATGTTCATGTCTAATGCAGCTTCGTGTTATTATGCTATTGATATACAATTGTAGGAGTTGTTGTGTTTCATTATGTGTAGTTTAGTGTTTATTGTCAAACATTCGATTGGTTTATCATCGAACAAAGCAGATAATATGCGATGATGTGCACAAACCGTATGTGTAAACACGTGTCGACATTAAACAGATGGCCATTGAGGCACATCTTAATGAACACATTCCTTATGATATTCACTTTTGATAATGAGCAATGGCCTGCATTAATTGTTTTAGGGGAGTAAAATGTTTTATTTTCTTTTCCAAAAGATCCATCTTAAATTGCGCATTAGTATGCCAACCACACAATATCTTAACCCATTGTAAGCGATGCAAAATACCACGCTATAAGGCGTGTGCGTACTGGAGTCCCAAAAGGACCAGCGCAAGGGTGAATGAGATTCCCGCTGATGAAACTCAATCAGTTCCATGTTCTCTAATTTCATCTGATGCAAATATTGGAGGCCAGCGATGTGACATTCGCCTTTCGTTAAGCGTCTCATGGTTTGCAAAGCTCTGTATGGAAATGCATTGACATTATCTGGCTGTAATCAGAAACCGCACTGGTTGGACGTGTACAAACACGAGTCTTGGATGGTCATGCACATCGGCATGTTTGTTTGGCTCTGCGTGCGCACTAACGATTCATGATCTTTATCAGAGTTTCAGCATGAATTATGATTTTTTTTTCCCGAGAGAAATTGACCTTGTATTGCGAATAGTCATTTGTAAGGGTAAATATTTGAAAATGACTGAGACAAATCATCAGGATGATAACAAAGAAAAAAAAATCATTGGGATGGATTTAAAAGTATGTGTGTGTGTGTGTGTGTGTGTGTGTGTGTGTGTTTGTGTGTGTTTTTTGTGTTCTTGTCCATCTAACTCAACTGAATATGTTTCATTCCTCTTAATTTGCTATAAATGTGGTCAGCCTTAGCAGGTCTTATCGGCATTCGTCATCAACCACACCCGTTGCATTGTTCGGTCCATACATTACCTGAACATGAGACATTGCTACATGGACAATTTATGACAATGGTAATGCTCAACATCTTATGCACGCAATGGCAGTTCGATTTCAGATTGATTCAGTACAGTATTCACAACACGATAACCCTTACTCTGAACAGAGGTTTAAAGCAAACAGTGCACTACACTTGAACTAACTTTATGAGGCGCCAAATAAAACAAGTTCAAACAGTATTCTTGATTCAATTTAAGTGATTTTGTCCTCGGAATCGCTATGGTATATTGAGTTTGTCCACAAAATAATCACAACGAATAACTGAATTCACCCACTCTTGTAATTTTGTGGAAAAAAATGAATAATTTTGTGACATCAGATTATTTATTTGGCGCCCCATAAAGTTAGTTCAGGTTTAGTGCGCTGTTTGCGTTAACCCTCTGTTCAAAATAAGGAACAATGAAACTAACATACCTATTATATCTAACTTCAACGTAATACCGTTTACCTATCATTACGTTATGAATCTGAATGTGAGAAGAAAAGTGCGACTGAACGTCCCAAACAATATCGGCAATTGCTGTCAGCGAGATACACTCATTCAACGAGCAATTTCAGATATGGACCCTCTGAGCGCTCTAGCCTTGAGGGAAAATAAATAATTAATCATTTAATTTGGAGGGATATTCTTTGCCTTAAATAATTTGCAGGGATAAATTAGATCGTAAGTGGCTGGAGTCATTTTATCCCTGCCTACAGCGCTGAGCGCACAAAAGTCATGGTCGCCATTATAGGGGGACAGTGGGTAACTATGCTTTGTAAGCAAAATGCCCGTATCCACCACGGTGGTTTATGTTAGACCGCGTACTATAAGTAGATTAACTTAATGGGGCGCAATATAAGTTATCTGACGCCGTCACAAAATCATTGACTTTCATCAGAGAATCACAAAAAGGGTGACTCCAATTATTCTTTGTGGTTTTTGAGTGGACAGACTCAATATACCATAGTGATTCTGAGAACAAATTCAATTATATTGAATCAATAATCACGTTTCTTGTTATTTTCTTTGGCGTCCTATAAAGTTATACCAGGTTTAGTACATTTTCGTTAAACCTCTGTTAGGAATACGAGCCATATAAAACATCGCGTTTTCCTGAAGGCGGTCTGCTTATTTATGTTCTCTCTTGAAATCGAAATAAAAGTCAGCATCAACGTTTTTGATAGTGATTAACTTTTGTAAGCAGTTTGTGTCGAATATATATATTCTTACAATTTTACTGGTTTATTTTGAACTCGCCATAATATACTGAATTAATAGATAGCCACATGAGAAAGTCAATAATCGGTATTCAATAGTTGGGAGAAGCAACTCTGTTGAATTATGCATCAATAGGCCTACATCCTTCCAACATTACATCCTAGATAGGAAGCATTATGAATATGATTGTATATCATAAGAGATAAAGGGGAACGCTTTTTTAGGGAGAGTGTACATGACAGTCTACACGAGCATACGTTCAAAGCAAAGCTTATATCATTAGAGCTTCCTATTAAATCAAAACCATTTTCTCAGTATTAGATGTACTAGTTTGAGAATCGCGTAGACTAGCTTTTGCTTGCATTTACGCAACTTTTTCATGAAGGTCCGAATCATCATCGAACTTCTATTCCCTCTTTCTTTCCTGTTGTTTTGCTTTCACTCAAAGAAAATGAATTCAAAATGCACTCATAGTTGCATAACATTAGTCAAACCCAAATGCACAGTTAATGTATATATTTGTTTATGTATTCTAGCATCCCAAATGGTAGCAGCATGTCAGGAGTATGAGGTGAAACCCATCACTATAGAATAATAGTATCCAAGACGCAGGATGAAACCGGGACGAAATGATGGATCTTAAAGAATAGCATATCGCCTACACTTTGGATCACATTACTATGAAATGTCACTACTATGCACTCTTGCTCTATTTATAGTAGTGATGTCCATACCGATTCAATATAGTCCTAGATATACTGCAGACACTGTTGTCTTTTATTCCCGTTTATATTACAAAAATGTAGACACATAATTTTTCCCGTTCGATAAGATAAAATCATTGAAGACGCACGATGAACACGTAGTGAGATAAAATCAAATTGATAAACCTTTACAGCATATCACGTAGGGTACACATTAGTTCACATCGCTATCAAATATCTCACTGCTATCCACGCTTACTCTATATATAGGTGATCTTCATATTGCTCCAATATAGTTCGTACCTGGATTTATTGCAGACACTGTTCTGTTTTATTACCAGGCTAAATTGCGCCAAATATTGTTCCCCCGGGTGCTGCATGTCTCCTGAAATAATACGGCTCAACATAAATAGCAGAAGAGACTCGTGATGTAGAGGCGTACAGTCAATATCATAGCATTTTCACATTTGAGATGAACCCAAGGTGGAGCTTTCATTTCACAAACTGTAATCATATTTGTACAAACCTGGGTTATGTGAAGGCTTAGACAAGCTTCTTACAAACAACAAGAGTTCTATATTTGTTGAGTGGGTGATTGGGTAAGCTATACGGTTGGTCCGATTCGAGTTGGATGCATGTATGGCAATTCAAATAAAAAGATGCTTTGTGTAATAGACATTACGTCAATGTAACAACAAACAGTTAGAAAGCAAACTTGTAAGTCAGCTTTCCCTATCTTTCTTTACATACTCTCTTCCATCCTTTCTCTTTCTCTCTCTCTCTCTCTCTCTCTCTCTCTCTCTCTTTCCTTTCCAAATTCAAATCAAAGATATTTTTACGTAAGGAAACCTCGTGATCTACACAAGATGTGAATGTAGTGTCTCAATTTGTTGACGTTCTTTAATTATAATACTTATTATAATACTGTGTCTTTTTCATGGAGACTAAGCAAGAATAGGAAATACACGTTATGTTTTGCAATCATCCTAGATTTATTCAAATCTCACTCTCTCTCTCTCTCTCTCTCTCTCTCTCTTTATATACATATATATATATATATATATATAAATCAGCGCCATCGCAGCCTTTATTCTTCTTTTATATATATATATATAT